>JAETGN010000121.1:0-109945 GCA_017139565.1 Luffa aegyptiaca | reverse complement strand
AAAATTAATTCTTGAGAGAAAATACTTGAAAGAGTTCAAATAATTAATATGAATTGTATTCATATTAATAGAAATAATTTAATAAAATCTCTAAGATTAAATATATGATATTTAATTGGGTAATTAATTAATTATGGAATTAATTAATTATTTATTAAATTAAATATGAATAAGATAGATTTGATTAGATCTTATTCATGACCTTGTCCTATAATGAAATGGTCTTGGCTTTTTCCTATAAATAGGACCCCTAGGGTGGGGTGAAAGGCATCCCATTCATTCTCCTACTCTCAGAGAATTCCCCTAAAGGCTCCCTCTAGACTCCCAGCAGTCTCCTGCCTCTAGAACTCTCAGAGTCACACCGATGTAGCCATAGTGGTGGTGTTCGCAGTAGTTCGTGATTATTTCACAAGCAGTTGGTGAATTTAATCTGAGTCGTCAACGAGAGTAGGTAATCTGTTACTATATAAATTAGATTTAGATCTTATTAAATTAAATATGAATAAGATAATAAATTTGATTAGATCTTATTCATGACTTTTTCCTATAAGGAAATGGTCTTGGCATTTTTCCTATAAATAGGACCCCTAGGGTGGGGTGAAAGGCATCCCATTCATTCTCCATACTCTCAGAGAATTCCCCTAAAGGCTCTCTTGAAACTCTCCTCCCTCTAGAACTCTCAGAGTCATACTGGTGTAGCCATAGTGGTGATGTTCGCAGTAGTTCGTGATTATTTCACAAGCAGTTGGTGAATTTAATCTGAGTCGTCAACGAGAGTAAGTAATTTGTTACTATATAAATTAGATTTAGATCTATATTTTTGTATGTTTAGCCTTAATATAAATTTAGAATAGTTCTAAGATTATTGCCAATGTATTGGTATTTTAGATTAAACAAAATTAATTACGAATCGGTCCCAATCACGCTTCCGCTTTACGGAATTACAGAATTCCAATCCTTCAGATAGAACATGGAATTTCCTCACAACTCTCAGCACCGGGTACACCACAATAGAATGGTGTGTCAGAAAGAAGAAACAAAACCTTATTAGATATGGTTCGATCTATGATGAGTTATGCACAACTACCTGATTCATTTTGTGGTTTTGCAGTGGAAACCGCTACATATATTCTGAACATGGTTCCCTCTAAAAGTGTCCCAAAAACACCTTACGAGATATGGAGAGGACCTAAAGGGAGTTTACGACATTTCAGAATTTGGGGATGTCCAGCCCACGTGTTGGTGTAGAAACCAAAGAAATTGGAACGACGTTCAAGAGTATGCCTTTTTGTAGGATACCCTAAAGAAACAAAAGGAGGTCTGTTTTATGATCCTCAAGACAACAAGGTAATTGTTTCGACCAATGAGACATTCCTTGAGGAAGATCATATGAAAAATCATCAAACACGCAACAAACTAATACTTAAAGGAATTTCTGGGGAGGCTACAAACAAACAAACAAACAAAAGTTGTTAGTAAAGTTGGTCCTTCAAAACCATCTCAAGATATGAGAATGCCTCGATGCAATGGGAGGGTTATAATCCAACTTGACCGATACATGAGTTTAACTGAAACTCAATTCATCATACTTGATGATGAAATAGAGATCCATTGAATTATAAACAAATCAATGGGAGACAAGGATAAGGACCAGTGGGTCAAAGCCATGAACCTTGAGATGGAATCTATGTATTTTAACTCAGTCTGGGAACTTGTAGATCAACCAGTGACATACGACTTATCGGTTGTAAGTGGATCTATAAGAGAAAACGAGACCAAACTGGTAAGGTACAAACCTTCAAAGCCCGATTGGTGGCTAAAGGTTATACCCAAAGAGATGGGATTGATTATGATGAAATTGTTGGGATTTATGCCCTAAAACTCGTAGATAGTGAATGTAAACAAATTATATACTTGTTTTAATAAAGTGTTATTAAGTTTCTGCAATAAAATGTTATTGTTGAATATTGCACAATTTGACCCAAATCCAATAAACTAAGATCTAAGGTTGTTTGTATGTAACTTGAACTAGTATGTGGGGACATACGAGGATCGATGTTCAAGTAACAACCTAAAAGGTCTATAGTACAAGGATAAGACTGGGTACCTTATCCTGGTAACACTATGTGATACGGCCCACTTTGTATTTAATATAGACGTATTGATCCAAAGCGTCCATGTAGTAGACATGCAGTATCCTATGCAATGAGTTTGCATAAGACCAGACCGCAAAATAGTAACCGCTAGTTGTAACACCGTTAACTAGTTAGGTTTTTATTTCACTAGGATGACCTAGGCAACTTAGTCTGAATCCTGAGTGGATTATGGACTCTTGTTCACAAGGGATTGTCCTTTGATTTGTATGGGTGAGAGTGGCCAGTACGCCGACTAGATAAGCCTACCATTTTGGGGACAAGACCAAGTGGGGAGCTGGGAACATAATCACCAAGATGGAATTCACTCATTTCAGACTTGTGAGGAAGTAGATGAGTGTTTCCCTTAAGTGGTGTCTTCGGGTCTTGAACAAAGGACCCTACCCTCTCACTGGCCCCGAGAGGGGTTTCTGTTTGTTGTTGGACCACAAACAGGTTGTACATTAAAGAAGCATTGGTACTTAAAGAGGTAGAGGTAACTCAAGGGTAATACTGTAATTTGACCCAGCTGGAGTTACGAATACTCGTGAAGGACTATCTTGCTATTATTGGTCGATATCCGTGGACACATAAACATTCTGCAGTGAGAATAGTGCAGCTGTAGGTTTTTAGTGGACGTGACCCACAGTTAACGAATGTTGACTAACTTGGTTAATGAGTTTAGCAATTAGTCTCGTATCGTTGAAGCTTCTGATCTGTAGGTCCCATTAGGTTCCACTGGTAGCTCGTAAAGAGACTTGAGGCAATTCAGTATAAATTTTAAATTGAAAGTGTTCAATTTATTTAGGGGAATTGTATAATGTATATTGATGCATTATAATATAAAGTTTATGAAACTTTAGAATATAATTTTTGAATTAATATAAAAAATTAATTATTGAGAGAAAATATTTGAAAGAGTTCAAATAATAATATGAATGGATTCATATTAATATAAATAATTTAATAAAATCTCTAAGATTAAATATGTGATATTTAATTGGGTAATTAATTAATTATGGAATTAATTAATTATTTATTAAATTAAATATGAATAAGATAATAGATTTGATTTATTCATGACCTTTTCCTATTAGGGAAATGTCTTGGCCTTTTTCCTTTAAATAGGACCCCTGGGGTGGGGTGAAAGGCATCCCATTCATTCTACTTCTCTCAGAGATCTCTCTAAATGATTCCCACTAGTCTCCTGCCTCCATTAGTCTCAGAGATATACCGGTGTAACCAAATGGTTGGTGTTTTTCGTTGTTGCAAAGCAATCAAGAATCATTCTGATTTTCAGAGACATCAACGGAGGTTTGCTTCTCTTTTCTTTATTATAGATTTAGACCTAATTTTTGTATGCTTAGCCTTAAGTTTGTATAGAATTTGTTCTATGATTTTTGCCAATGTTATGGTATTTTGGATAAACAAAATTAACTACGAATCGGTCCCAATTACGCTTTTGCTTTAACGGAATTAGGGAATTCCAAATCCTTCAGAAACCTTCTCACCAGTAGTGATGTTAAAATCAATAAGAATACTCCTTTCCATTGCCGCTTTTTATAATTATGACATTTGGCAGATGGATGTCAAGACTGCATTTTTGAACGGTAAATTTGACGAGAGTATCTATATGGTCCAACCAGAAGGTTTCATAGTCTAGGGAGAAGAGCAAAAGGTTTGCAAGCTTAATAGATCCATATATGGATTGAAACAAGCTTCCAGATCCTGGAACAAAAGATTTGACACTGCGATCAAATCTTATGGTTTTGAACAAAATATAGATGAACCTTGTGTTTATAAAAGGATCATTTATTCTACTGTAGCATTCTTAGTTCTATATGTTGATGACATCCTACTCATAGGAAATAAAGTGGGAGTATTGTCTAACATTAAGCAGTGGTTAGGAGCTCAATTCCAAATGAAGGATTTGGGAGAAGCTCAATACGTTCTAGGGATCCAAATACTAAGAGATCGAAAGAACATATTACTGGCACCGTCTCAAGCGTCCTATGTTGATAAAATTCCGAATCGATATTCGATACAAAATTCCAAATGGAAATTGTCGCCCTTTAGACATGGAATGCACCTATAAAACGAACAGAGTCCAATAACACCTCAAGAAGTTGAGGATATGAAACAAATTCCTTATGCCTCGGTAGTCGGAAGTATTATGTATGCAATTGTCACACCCCCTCCCGGACCACCTACTAGCTTAGCCCGGAAGATGGCGTGAAGCCAACGGACATCGTCCTCCTCTAACGATACCGTTGACCCTCCTGAAACGTTGAACGTGATAAACATACTAATCATAGATATAAAATATTCTACATGAACACAACACAGGGGAAATCCCTGGAAACCTTTTAACATACGCGAGGTGCAGCCCTAACATAACTCGGTTTGGAAAATAACCTGATATAGATATCACAACCCCAAAAACATATACAAATGGGGGTTTATACAACCACGACCTGTAGGACTCAATTGTCCAATCCTTACAAAACATTTACAATATAGACGGACTCAATATACAACTCACCCACGTACTGGAGCTTGATCTGGAACTTTCAGCAGACGTTGGCAGTGTATCAGGCACCGGGAGCTCGATCTCTACCTAAAAAGTGGGAAAACATTTTGAAAGAATGAGCTACGAAGCCCAGTGAGTGACTAAATTTAAAACTGTAGATTCGAAAATCAGAACACGTGATAAAACTTTAAACGTATAAAGCTGCTCAACCAAAGCGTTAAACATAAACGTGCAACGATAAAAGCATTCTTAAAACATCGCAGGTTCGTCATTAAAAATCTAGCAAGGCATATCAAGTACATCAAACGTTTTAACTAACATGACCGATCTATGTTGTGTAGGGCACGCCCAGTACAACCAACATTTACTAGTCCTACGATGTAGTGGGGCCCGCCTAGCACTCACGACAGCATCGTTGTCACGAAGTACACTCAACGTCAACAACGGAATATAACCTGTGTACACACGGTACCATATAGCCTCGGGCTCAATATCTCAGTCATGTAGTCAATAGAATTCTCAGAAAATCACATGAAAACGTTTAAACATGCCTGCTTATCGTTATCTTTCGTAAAACTCAAGCTTACTCAGCTTGCTCGTGCAAAAACCGAAAATCTTTAAATAATTCTTGCTAATACATGCTTGGCTTAAAAGGATGTCGTTTCAACTATTTGTCAAAAACTCAATAATCACATGCTCATTTATAAACTTCATTAAAAAATCTAAGCTCATAACTTAAGCTTGAAACCATTCATAAAAACCATGTATCATTCATAGAAAAGCATGTAAAACATCTAAACATGAACAACCGTTGGAAATAATTTTCGAAATTCATTTTGTCACTCACAGTCTTAGCTAGTTCCCTGGTTTGTAGACCCAACCTATTTTCTCTTGGCCTGTCAAACAACCAAAACCGAGCATTAGAACCATAATTAGCTTTGTCTTTCCATGCTCATGAATTCTAAACACTTGAATAAGAAATCTCACTCCACATTCTACTTTCCAGATTTTCCAGATTCAATACCACACCTTCCAACACCCATAGCTTCCTCAATACTTAACCAAAATTAATGTACTATACATCAAACTCTTCATTTTGGAACACTCTACAACGTACCTGAAGAAATGAAAACGAGATTCTAAACCAATTGGCCCAGAAACGTCCCGAACACAGACAAGACAGATTCGAGGTTTTCTGCTACCCTTTATCTTCCTCCTGAAATTAAACCTACTTCAAGTCATTTTGGGCTCACGAATTATTCATGAAAGTTGTAGGAAATTGAATAAGCTTTCCAACCATACCAAATAGAGCTTCTGATTCAACTTGTACACCCCAGTCCAGAGATACTCCTGCTTTGCTCGAAAATCCTATACTCTATTTTCCATTCCAAAAACCATTAACTTCTCATACGATTTAGCTCCAGATTCCTTCATGAAATTTGTTACAAAATGAACTAACTTTCAAGAAAATCAAACCTCACTTCTTAGTTCCTTCTGTGTAGCTCAAACCGAATAAAAAACCAGAGGTTGACAGGTTGAACTCAGATTCTTCTATGGCTGGCTTTGCATGAGCTTTTCCTATCTTCTTCAACCTCAAAACCACGAAATTCTTCTTCTTCTTCTTCCTTCACTCTCTCCCTCAAGTGCTCTGAAAATTTGGAAGGAAAATGATGAGGAATGTGGCTGGAAGTTGGCTGAAAATGGGTAAGAGTTGGCATAGGCGGTGGTGGGTTTGTGCTGTCCATTCAAATTTCTCTGTTTTTTTTTTTGTTTTTTTTTTTTTTTTGCTTTTCATTTCCCTTTGTGATTTGCTTTTTTTTTTTTTTCCCATTTTCCTTTTCCTTTTCCTTTTCTTTACTTTTCTTTCTTCTTTTAACTTAATAAATCCCAACAACTTAAATTCAACCATGAAACCACAATAGATGACAAGAGAAAATGATCCTAGGGAAGTCTCGGGTTTACAACTTACCTCCCCCTTATGAAATTTCGTCCTCGAAATTTAGAAGTCCTTAGGTGAAGAGTGTCGGGTAACTCCTCCTCATCTGATCTTCTGACTCCCAAGTTGCCTCCTCTACTCCGTGATGTCTCCAAAGAACTTTCACGAGTGGGATCGTTTTGTTCCTCAAAACTTGCTCCTTCCTGTCGAGGATCCGAACCGGTTCCTCTTTATAACTCAAGTCTTCTTTCAGCTCAATCGGTTGCACTTGCAAGACATGGGATGGATCTGGAATATATTTCCTCAACATGGACACATGAAAAACATCATGTATTCGAGCGAGTTCCGCTAACAACTCAAGTCTATAGGCTGCTGGTCCAACTCGTTCTATTATTTGGTAAGGACCAATATATCTAGGACTCATCTTACCTTTCCTCCCAAAGCGAAGAACACCTCTCCACGGAGACAACTTCAAGAAAACTTGATCTCCAACCTGGAACTCTAAGTCTCTTCGTCGCTTATCTGCATAGCTCTTCTGTCGATCCTAAGCTATTTTCAGATTCTCCTTAATCAACTTAATATTGTCCGACGTAACTTGTACCAACTCAAGACCAACTAGCTTTCGCTCTCCCACTTCGTTCCAGCACACAGGAGTCCTGCATGGTCTGCCATACAAAGCCTCGAATGGTGCCATGTCGATACTAGACTGATAGATGTTATTATAAGCGAACTCCAAAAGTGATAAGTGGGTATCCCAACTTCCCTTAAACTGAAGGACACAGGCTCTCAACATGTCCTCTGAGGTCTGGATGGTCCTCTCTGACTGACCATCTGTCTCGGGATGGAACGCTGTACTGAACTTCAACTTTGTTCCCATTGCTTTCTGCACACTAGGCCAAAACTTAGAGGTAAACCTTGGATCCCTATCTGAAACTATGGACACTGGCATTCCATGCTGACTCACAATCCTGTCGACGTATAACTTAGCTAGCTGATCTAGTGTAGACGTCGCTTTAATCGGTATAAATCGTGCTGTCATGGTGAGTCTGTCCACTATTACCCATATACCATCATGTCCACTAGAAGTACGAGGTAATCCAAACAGAAAATCCATGGTAATATGCTCTCACTTCCACTCCGGCACTGGCAGTGGATTAAGGAGTCCTCCTGGCCTCTGTCTCACTGGTTTAACCTGTTGGCAGATCAAACATCTATCGACATATTTAGCTATCTCCCACTTCATACTAGGCCACCAATAAGTTTTCTTTAGAGTTCTATACATCTTGGTGCTTCCTGGATGCATAGCGTAAGCTGAACTGTGAGCTTCCTCTAGTATAGCACTCTTAAGCTCACTAATACTCGGAACGCATAGTCTTCCCTGCTTAACTATGGCTTCGTCTGCTCTCAACTCAAATTCTGCCTCTGGGCCTTGCTTGGACTTTGCAAGCATCTTCTGAAAATTACTGTCCTCTGGCTGTCTTCTCACAATCTCTGCTACTAAAGAAGACCTAACCTGAAATTGTGCTAAAAGACTCCCTGAGCTTTTTGCAGTCATAACTGCCTTGAAACCTCTTAATTCACTTAGCAAGCTTGCTCGAATACCACACAAGGCACTCTTCGGAAGTCTCAACTTCCTACTCAACGCATCTGCTACCACGTTAGCCTTACCTGGATGATATTCTATGGTACAGTCATAGTCTTTGATTAGTTCTAACCATCGCCTCTGCCTTAGATTCAGCTCTTTCTGATAAAAAATATACTTCAAACTCTTATGATCTGTGAAAATTTGATACTTCTCACCGAATAAATAATGTCTCCAGATCTTCAGTGCTAAAACAACTGCTGCTAGCTCAAGATCATGGGTAGGGTAATTACACTCATGCTTCTTCAACTGCCTTGAAGCATAAGCTATCACCTTTCCTTCCTGCATAAGCACACAACCTAATCCTTGCCTCGAAGCATCACAATAGATCACATACTCCTTCCCTGTTACAGGAAGTGTCAGAATAGGTGCTGTCACCAATCTCTTTTTCAGCTCCTGGAAACTTTGTTCGCATCTATCCGACCACTCAAACTTAGCATTCTTCCTTGTCAAAGCTGTCAATGGTAATGTTAATCGTGAGAAATCCTCAACAAAACGTCTGTAGTATCCGACCAGGCCTAGGAAACTACGAACCTCTGTTGCACTAGCTGGTCTCTCCCAGTTGACAACAACTTCCACTTTCTGCTGATTAACACTAACTCCGTCTGCTGAAACTACATGCCCTAAGAACACTACTTGATTCAACCAGAACTCACATTTGCTAAACTTAGTGTATAGTTGTTTATCACGTAGTGTCTGTAGAACAATCCTTAGATGTTCCTCATGGGCTTTCCTGTCAATTGAGTAAACTAGTATGTCGTCGATGAACACTATCACAAACTGATCTAAATACTAATGGAAGATCCTGTTCATGAGGTCCATGAAAACTGCTGGCGCATTCGTTAAACAGAATGGAATCACTAAAAACTCATAGTGCCCATACCTCGTCCTGAATGCTGTCTTGGGAATATCTGATTCCCTAACCTTCAACTGGTGGTATCCTGACCTCAGATCAATCTTAGAGAACACTGTTGCTCCCCTTAACTGGTCAAACAAGTCATCGATGTGTGGTAGAGGATACTTGTTACATATCGTGACCTTGTTTAACTGCCTGTAATCAATGCATAATCTCAGGGTACCATCTTTATTTTTCACGAATAACACTGAAGCTCCCCAAGGTGATACACTAGGCCTGATGTACCCCTTGTCAACTAGTTCTTGCAACTGCACCTTCAGCTCCTTAAGCTCGCTCGGAGCCATTCTGTATGGTGCTTGTGAAATAGGTGTTGTTCCTGGTAACAATTCAACAATGAACTCCACCTCTCTATCAGGTGGCAAACCCGATAGATCAGTTGGAAAAACATCAAGAAATTCGTTCACTACAAGAACATCTTCTGGTTTCAGCTTTTCTTCTTGCACCTCTACTACGTGTCCAAGAAACGTTGTGCAATCCTTCCTCAACAACTTCTCATCTTTCAGAACTGAAATCAAACTCGTAGGAATAATCTTCCTCTCACCCCTAAAAACAACTTCAGTCAAACCTGGTTTCCTAAAAGTCACTTCCTTCCTATGGCAATCCATAGAAGCATAGTGAGTGAATAAGAAATCCATTCCCAAAATTACATCCAACACTTGCAACTCTAGGGGAAGAAGATCCACTAACATACAGAGACCTTCTACTACAACCTCACAATCACGCAACACCTCATCGACTAGTAAAACGTCGCCAACTGGAGTGTATATGACTAACTCCTCAGATAAAGGCTCTAGCATCCTATTCAGCTTAGTTAGAAACATACTAGAACCATAGGAATGCGTAGCGCCTGGATCTAATAAAACATGTGCAGGTACATTACAAATCAAAATCGTACCAGTAATCACGTCTGGTGCATCCTCTGCTTCCTGTTGAGTCATGGCGTAGACTTTTCCCTGCTGCCTAGGTCTCCCCACAACTCCCTTTTGCCTTGCACCACTGGTGCCTTCTCCTGCGCCTGCTAAGACTCTCTGCTGCTCAACTGTGTGGGACTCAACTCCTTGGTCCTTCTGAACCGCTACCCTCAGCTGTGGACAATCCTTCTTGAAATGCCCTGGTTGTCCACATTGGTAACACACACCGGCGCCAACAAGACACTGACCCCGATGATTCTTGCCACAACTTACACATGGGGTTCTCCTGGATTCACTAACAACGGACTCCTGACCCATTCGCGGTCTTGCTACTGAACTCGCAGACTGACTGGGGGCTCTTTGACTTTGCCTCTGATAGGCACTACCCGAACTCATCTGCCTCGATGATTGGCCACCAGATCGACGCTTGAAGTCTTGACGACCTGAAACATTCACTCCAGGTGTGAACCTCCGTTGCTCACGACCTCGGAAACCACTAGCTGTTGGAGCTCCATAACTAGGCTCCACTACCGACTTTTCCTCTATTATACACTGCTCCACACGTAAAGCAGTCTCTACTAGCTGGGAAAAATCTGTCCACTTGGCAATAGCGGTAACTGGGGTACGTATCTCAAAACGCAGCCCTCTCTCAAACCTGCGACACCTGTCACTCTCAGATGCCACGATCACATCGGCATACCGTGAAAGCTCGGTATACTTTCTCTCGTACTCGGCCACTGAAAGTGACCCTTGTTTCAGCTCGAGAAACTCATCTCTCTTTGCCTCACAATATGTGGTGGGATAGTACTTTTCCTCGAATATGCCTCTGAATGTTTGCTAGTCAAACATACGTGCATCACTGCGCCTAGCTATAATGGACTTCCACCATCCCTCCGCCTCCTTCTGCAAAAGGAATGTAGCTAATCTGACTTTCCGCTCCTCAGGACAACTCATCACGTCGAAGCATTTCTCCAGCATATTTAACCAGACCTCGGCGTCAGCTGGATCTGTGGAACCCTCAAACACCATGGCTCCTAATTTCTTCAACCGTTCAATCCCATACATCTTTTCTAGATCACTAGGACCTGCTCTCTCGGGCCTACCGACCTCCTGTGCAGACCTAGCAAACTATTCACTCCTTGCCTCATTTTGACCTCTCGGGGTACTGGATCCCCTTTCAGATTGACTCTGGGTAGGATCCTGCGTCCCGTCCTGATTCTGCCTGCGTCGTCTGCTGGTACGTGGTGGCATGACGCCTATAACATATCAACACATCAGACATGCTATAGATACTTAACTCAGATGCATGATACTTAACTTATACCCACATCCTAATCTTGACTGGACTCACTCTCAACAATACTTGGACCATACTCTGCTAGTTCTATCTGAACTGACCCAACGTCTAACTATTTACTTCCTGGATTTTTCTTAGCACTAACTACCATATCTCATTTCCCATAGAGCTAACTGCTCTGATACCAAGTTTTCACACCCCCTCCCGGACCACCTGCTAGCTTAGCCCGAAAGATGGCGTGAAGCCAACGAACATCGTCCTCCTCTAACGATACCCGTTGACCCTCCTGAAACGCTGAACCTGATAAACATACTAATCATAGATATAAAATATTCTACATGAAACACAACACAACGGAATCCCTGGAAACCTTTTAACATACGCGAGGTGCAGCCCTAACATAACTCGATTTGGAAAATAACCTGATATAGATATCACAACTGATAACTGTCCGAAAGGTAGTTATTTAGGCCTTAATTCTATAGGGATTTGTGTGTCTTTTGTGCTTAATAGGGTTGCTTTTAGATGAATATTATATGTTTTAACCCATTTGGAAGAATGGAGGCTTTTAAAGTTATTTTGTGCAGAAAATACTGCTGAGCGACGTGAGGGAGAAAAAATATGTGCTGCAGCAAAACTGGGAGAAAAACTGCCACGTCACAGCTCGTTAGACAAGTTGACAAACCGACTTCTTTTGAGTTATTTTTGGGATAAAGGAGCGAGGAGAGCCTGCCATGTGTCCAATTTAACCTAATTCTCATCTTATAAAAGGAGGAGCCGTCAAAGATAAAGGCATTCACGACTTGGAGACCGAATCAATCGGCCGGAGGCCGAATTGACGGCAGAATTGAGATCTAGAAGACCAAGTGCAATTCCTCTCAAGGAGACAAAGTTCTTATATGTTCTTGGTGGTTTGGAGCAGCCGTTTCATCTCCCCAATTGCTAAAAGGATTAGTATTTCTTGTGTATTTTGCATTATGGATGTGCTTATCAAGATTGTAACGTATTTTATGTTTTCAATCATGAACTAATTGCTTTGTAGGCATAGGTTAAGAATTATGTGATTGTTATATTTATAAATCTGGAAATTCTATTTGATCATGATCATCTTGAATTATTGTTGATCTTTAATTTCATTATGTGCCCGCCTAGCTAGCCGGTATGTATAGCTTCTCCTAGTTTCAGGGATGATTTAGGAGTTGTGTGGCAATAATTCACGCTAGATCATTGTGTATTGGTGAACGCCAGTGACTGAGTTAGGGATAGCCAGTTGCCTAGTACTTGATCGGTAGAGCTTCATTGGTTTTGAAACATATTCCAAAAAATCCGGAGTTTCGGGAGGATCCCGCTGATAATACTGCATGAGATTGACGGATCAAAAGAATTGCTGGAGCATCTTTATAAACAATTATAGAAGTCTTAACCTGTGTCTGTTTCCATTCTGTTTTCTCTATCGTAATCATTTACTGCTTTCGCATATCTTTTGTTTCAGCATTTTAAAAACCCAATCAATTTAACCAACCTTTTGAAATCACTAAAAAGGCAAATTAAATCAATAGAGGTAGGCATTTCAAGACCCTGTGGATACGATAAATACTTATCACTTGCTGCTAGATTGTGTATACTTGCACAGTATTCTGGAGTTAATTTATCTCATATTTTTAACCACTTCAGAATTGCAACAACAACCCAAAAACATATACAAATGAGGTTTATACAACCACGACCTCTAGGACTAAATTGTCTAATCCTTACAAAAATTTACAATATAGACGGACTCAATATACAACTCCACCCACGTACTGGAGCTTGATCTGGAACTTTCAGCAGACGTTGGCAGTGTATCAAGCACCGGGAGCTCGATCTCTACCTAAAACGTGGGAAAACATTTTGAAAGAATGAGCTACAAAGCCCAGTGAGTGACTAAATTTAAAACTGTAGATTCGGAAATCAAAACACGTGATAAAACTTTAAACGTATAAAGCTGCTCAACCAAAGCGTTAAACATAAACGTGCAACGATAAAAGCTTTCTTAAAACATCGCAGGTTCGTCATTAAAAATCTAGCAAGGCATATCAAGTACATCAAACGTTTTAACTAACATGACAGATCGACGTTGTGTAGGGCACGCCCAGTACAACCAACATTTACTAGTCCTACGATGTAGTGGGGCCCGCCCAGCACTCACGACAGCATCGTTGTCACGGATTACACTCAACGTCAACAACGGAATATAACCTGTGTACACACGGTACCATATAGCCTCAGGCTCAATATCTCAGTCATGTAGTCAATAGAAATCTCAGAAAAATCACATGAAAACGTTTAAACATGTCTGCTTATCGTTATCTTTCGTAAAACTCAAGCTTACTCAGCTTGCTCGTGCAAAAACCGAAAATCTTTAAATAATTCTTGCTAATACATGCTTGGCTTAAAAGGATGTTGTTTCAACTATTTTTCAAAAACTCAATAATCACATGCTCATTTATAAACCTCATTAAAAAAATCTAAGCTCATAACTTAAGCTTGAAACCATTCATAAAAACAATGTATCATTCATAGAAAAGCATATAAAACATCTAAACATGAACAACCGTTGGAAACAATTTTCGAAATTCATTTTGTCACTCACAGTCTTAGCTAGTTCCCTGGTTTGTAGACCAGACCTATTTCCTCTTGGCCTGTCAAACAACCAAAACCGAGCATTAGAACCATAGTTAGCTTTGTCTTTCCATGCTCATGAATTCTAAACACTTGAATAAGAAATCTCACTCCACATTCTACTTTCCAGATTTTCCAGATTCAATACCACACCTTCCAACACCCATACCTTCCTCAATACTTAACCAAAAGTAATGTACTATACATCAAACTCTTCATTTTGGAACACTCTACAACTTACCTGAAGAAATGAAAACGAGCTTCTCAACCAATTGGCCCAGACACGCCCCGAACACAGACAAGACAGATTCGAGGTTTTCTGCTACCCTTTATCTTCCTCCTGAAATTAAACCTACTTCAAGTCATTTTGGGCTCACGAATGCTTCATGAAAGTTGTAGGAAATTGAATAAGCTTTCCAACCATACCAAATAGAGCTTCTGGTTCAACTTGTACACCCCAGAATGCTCAAAACACCAGAGAACACCAGAGATCCTCCTGCTTTGCTCGAAAATTCTGTGCTCTATTTTCCATTCCAAAAACCATTAACTTCTCATACAATTTAGCTCAAGATTCCTTCATGAAATTTGTTATAAAATTAACTAAATTTCATGAAAATCAAACTTCACCTCTTAGTTCCTTCTGTGTAGCCAAACGGAATAAAAAACAAGAGGTTGACAGGTTGAACTCAGATTCTGCTACGGCTGGCTTTGCATGAGCTTTTCCTATCTTCTTCAACCTCAAAACCACGAAATTCTTCTTCTTCTTCTTCCTTCACTCTCTCCCTCAAGTGCTCTGAAAATTTGGAAGGAAAATGATGAGGAATGTGGCTGGAAGTGGGCTGAAAATGGTTAGGAGTTGGCTTAGGCGGTGGTGGGTTTGTACTGTCCATTCCCATTTTCTCTCTTTTTTTTTTTTTTTTTTTTTTTTTTTTTTTTTTTTTGCTTTTCATTTCCCTTTGTGATTTGTTTCTTTTTTTTTTTTTTCCATTTTCCTTTTCCTTTTCCTTTTCCTTTTCCTTTTCTTTTCTTTCTTATTTTAACTTAGTAAATCCCAACAACTTAAATTCAACCATGAAACCACAATAGATGACAAGAGAAAATGATCCTAGGGAAGTCTCGGGTTTACAACAATGCTATGCACATGTCCCGACATATGTTATGCCATAGATGTTGTTAGCAGATATCAGTCCAATCCTTGTCAGGCACATTGGACTGCCGTTAAGAATATCCTCAAATACTTGAGGAGAACAAGAGACTATTCGTTGGTGTATTGACGTGACCGCCACGGAGGGTGTCGATTTCTCCTGAAGTCGTGAAATAAAATTTATAATCCACAGCACTACTACTAATTTTTGCAGCAATAACGGCCGGGGTCGAACATAGGAAAGTGGGATCTAGATGTTATAGAATTTCGTGCTTATGCAAACAGAGGGGATTTTTGATGATGCAAACAAGCAAGAAAAATAAAATAAAACAAAATAACTGAATGTTGAATTTTAAATGGCACAAAACTAAACATGCAAAGAAGAAATTAGACGGGATCAATATTATTTAGAATTAAGACATAAATCCAATCCAACGTTCTAAGCGAGTTTAGCTATGCATAGATGAAGTAAAAACAACGAATAACATAAAAGAATCTGTAGAATATGGCCAACAATGGCCTACAAGAGTGCTGAAAAGTAAAAGAGGCAAAGAAATCGTAAAGGGGACCAAAATTATAACCTAACGGTGGACTAAACCGAGACTACATATATATACAAAACACGTCGGCGTCGAGACGCCATGGGACAGTGTCTCGACGCTACGGATAACACACTCTGGATATTTTCATGCTAACGTTGAGACGCCAAGAGCAGCGTCTCGACGCCGTCCTTGGATGCAACATTTTGCCTTCCTTCTCGGTTTTAACTCCGTTCATCTCGGTTCGGGGCTTAATTCTTTGGTTCTTGGTGTCACAATACAAGCCCTC
Source organism: Luffa aegyptiaca (assembly GCA_017139565.1). NCBI lineage: Eukaryota > Viridiplantae > Streptophyta > Magnoliopsida > Cucurbitales > Cucurbitaceae > Luffa > Luffa aegyptiaca. Next base: position 93,948 of record JAETGN010000121.1, on the reverse strand, counting down.
TTCAGCACAATTGGGTCTCTTCACGTCCTTGTCGTCCAAGACATCGAGATGGCTCCAAAACTCCGTAATTGGCCTAAATTTTAATGTAATCGGCTCCCGACATTGCCTATATTCAATTATTCTGTAAATAAGACAAATAAAGCGTAAAACCATTCTAACAAGTTTAGATTAGAGGCAATAAAATAGGACATTTTAAGTCTTATCATGTATGGATCTAAGGATTTGATCCTTACTGGATACACTGACTCAGATTTTCAAGTCGACATAGACTCTAGGAGATCTACGTCGGGATCTGTGTTCACTCGCAATGGAGGAGCAGTAGTGTGGAGAAGTATTAGACAAGGATGTATTGTCGACTCCACAATGGAAGCTGAATATGTTGCAGCCTGTGAAGCAATAAAAGAAGTAGTGTGGCTTAGAAAATTTCTAAATGAGTTAGAAGTTGTTCCTAACATGCACTTGCTTGTCACTCTCTATTGTGACAATAGTGAAGCAGTTGCAAATTTGAAGGAACCTCGAAGCCATAAACGAGAAAAGCATGTTGAACGCAAATACCATCTCATCCGGGAGATAGTACAGAGAGGAGACGTGATCGTCACCCAGATAGCCTCAAAGTAGAACATGGCTAATCCATTTACAAAACCCCTATCGGCTAAAGTGTTTGAGGGACATCTCCAGAGTTTAGGACTACGAATTTTTAGCATATGATATATTGTTGAGTCACCTAACAATATTGTAATCTCACTTGAGTTATAGTCCAAGTGGGAGTTTGTTGGGGTTTATGTCCTAGAACTCAAGTTTTGTTATCCTTTATATAAATAAAGATGTTATTCAGTGAAATTGTTTATTTCGTATCTTAAAATCCAATAGAAACATCCATGGTTATAATATCAGATACTTGAACTATATCTTGGATATAGACAAGGATCAAGTTCAAGTATATAACCTAAAATTTTCGATAGTAAATTAATAAGGTTGGGTACCTTGTTCTGGTAACACTATGGATGCGGCCTACTTTGCGAATGAGGCAAACGACGTGATCCTGGATCGTCCATGTGGAGACATGCAAGTAGGGGCATCCTATGTAAAAGATGTTTACACAAGACAAGACCAAGAAATAAGTCATTCTTACTTTATAACGTCGTTTACTGTGAAGACTGATTTTTTCGTACGATGACCTAGGTAACTCGATCTTAACTTGAGCTTACTATGAACTCCTGTTTGTTCAGGGTTGTCCTTTGATCTGCATGGGTGAGAGTGGTTTAAAAGTACCATTCAATAATCCTACCATTTTGGGGATAACACTAGATGGATGGCTAGGGACATAGTAAAGCAAGACGGAATTCACTCCTACCCGATTCAGGAATATTAGAGAGGTTGTTCTCTTAAGTGTTGAATCCAAGGCTTGAACAAGGGGCCCCACCCTCTCATTGGCTTGAGAGGGATCTTGTTTAATGGATTGGACCATAAACAAATTGTTCATTAGAAGACCAGTGGACTTAAGGAACTAAGATGTACTATAGGGGTAAAACGGACATTTGACCTGTCTATAGTAACGAACGACCTATGAAGGATTGACTTACTAATCATGGTTATATCGAGTGGACGTATATATATCTACAGTAAGGGGAGTTCAACTACTAGGCTATAGTGGAGTGTCCCGGTAGTTAATAGATGTTGGTTAGCTAGGTTAAAAGGGTTTGGCCAGTTTAACCTCGTATCGTTGGAGCCCATGATCTGTAGGTCCATTAGGTCCCCTTGCTAGCTCGAGACTAGCCTTTGGAACAATTTGATGGATAAAATATGAATTATTTTAAGTTCATGTTAAGAGAAATGAATAGAGGTGATAGGCGTTGTCGGTACGTCGGGTTTTGTGAAAACTGAGTATGTGTGAAATGTAATATTTAAATATGATTTAAATATCAAGAGCATGAATAAGGATTCATGATAGGAAAATAACATTTCAGAAATGTTCGGGAATAGTGGCAAAATATTAATTTAATATTATATATTAAATTAATAATTATTTATTTAATTATTAATTATTTTGAATTAATTGTGAATTAATTTAAATTTGAAAAATTGAAAAATCAATTTTTATTTTTCAGATTAATTAAAATTAGATAATTATCTAATTATTAAAGATAATTATGGAATTAAATTAAATTCAAAATTATTGAATTCTTGGAGGTGGAGTGCATGGTGACTAAACCCATGCACTCCCCTCATGAAAGCCACCCAAATTCCCACTTCTTCTAGGCTGATTGAGTGTCAATCTGTGGGGCTTTTCTTCTTCATTAATCCCTCTATAAAAGGGAAGAAGACTGCTGAAAGAAATCATGTTGAATCCTACTAAATTGCTGCCAAAATTGAAGCTCACCATAAAAGGGAATAAGCTTGTTCTTCAAGCTTTTTCTCTTCAATTCCATCACTTGAGGATCCCACAATCCATTCCAAAGGCTTGAGGATAGCAAGGAAGATGCAGTGGTGGTTCGTGACTCGTTGGTGAAGAAAAACAAGAAGGAAATCCAACCAATTTCTCCATTGAAATAAGGTTGGTAAACTGTCTCTGTTTTTCTCCATATGAACAACATGCAATGTTTGATCAATTTCAGCTTCTCGTGTGCCTAAGATCCAAAATTGCTTTTGTATTTTAGATATTAACACTTGCAATTGGTATCAGAGCAAGTTTGGGCACCTAATTTGCTTTAATTTGATCATGGTGCGTAGCATTTTGAAAATCAATTTGCATGCGTGCTGAAATGGATATATTACGGTTTTGGCAATTTTTTACTCTTCAACTCACTTCATGCACAAGTCATAAACTCACAACAAAACTAGCATGCTTAACAATCAAACATCACACAACAACAGTTCATGCTATTCGAAGATCTTATATATACATAAAATAGAAGCAAGAAGCACTTTACATGGAGATAATATATAAGCAATAGACCAAGTATAAAACATATATAAAGCGAGTAAGCAAAAAGTGTGCATCATGCAATCAAACAGACTTCATCAGATAGAAACTACTTACAAAAAGTGCTCCTAAAGCAACTTCAACAATCCAAGGTAGTCCAAGAAAGCTCCTAAATAACAAGGACAACCTCAACTAAATTAGAACCAACCTACTGATACTTTAAACATGCTAAAAAGGCCTAAATCAACTAAGGAAAGTCTATTTCCTTGCTAGACAGCCACTCAAAATTCCCAAAATAAAAACCCAAAACCTTTAGACCATGGGCAACCATGTCTAAGACACTACGGGCAATGGGTATTCAAGTTTACAGTGATTCGAACTCAATCGATCACTTAGACGGCGCTGCAGAATAGAAATTTCATCACTAAACTAAATTTCCAGCACATAAACAACATGAGTATTCTAATTCTAGCACTAACCAAGAATGGGTAAGTGCTTAAACTCACTGGAATCACTAAGCAATGCCGTAACGATCCAAAACAGAGTCAAAACCCCGCTGGACAGAGGCAAAATCACGCGGAAGAAAGGATCCAAGCTGCTGGCACGCGAGATCTAACAAACCGAACCAAGAGACCCTTATATCGGGCCTTAAACCACAAGGAATGGGAAGGAAAAGGCTACCCACAAGATTAAGGCTGAAAACAACTTTTGAGTACTTTTGATAGGAAGTTAAAAACGGTCCACCCCAACGTCTATACAAAGGATTACGTATGGGAAATATTGAAACCGTCCTTTCGCATTTGGTACTTTCTTCACGGCAAATAGAATAGGAGTTTTCCCGGCTGCTGCTAGAGAATAGGCAATTGTTCACGACTCAGCTGCTAGCCTTTCGACATGCGCCACCTGTGTCCACGTTCCCGAAGGCACCCCTCTCTTTCAAGAGGATTCGCGGCATGTCAAGCCCTGGTAAGGTTCTTCGCTTTGCTTCGAATTAAACCACATGCTCCTTCCCCTCTCCCTATCGGTCGAGCTGCTTTGCGCGTTCCCGCTGGTCACGTGTTAGCTGTAGGAAGTATGGTTTCGAAAGTGACTTCGGTTCGCCAGTTCAGGCTCAACTCCTCGCTTTACGTTAGCGGACCCACAGGTTGGGCCGGGAGATCCAATAGCCTCAACTCATGCCCAAACCCCTTAGAGAATGCCACGTAGAGAACCATCGGCCAGTACATTCCTAAGAATCTAAAGAGGAGATCTCTCTCGATCTCGAATTGAGACTCGCCCAGGTTGGTCCGTCAAAGCGGCAGACTGACGCACCATATCAATCAAACTTGGCAAGTTTGTCTTGCTTGCCATCGTCCCCGTTTTGGCGTGAGTTTCTTCTGGGTCAGGAAGTCCATCAGCCGGTGTGTGTGAGCTTCGCTCCAACTAGCTCTACACCGCGGAGGAAGAGGGATCACACGAGGGAGAGACCGACGGCGGCACACACGACGACAGCAGCTCGGGTTCCACAGCGATAGCGTAGAGAAGGGCGACGGCTTGACAATCACCACTCAAATGTCGAGCGAGAGAGAGAGAAACTCATGGAGACGAAGAGAGGTGACGTGACGCCTGAGCGACACAGCGCGACTCCGACGACGACTGGATGGGGAAAATCGCGACGGCTGAAAACTGAAAAATTAGGGGGGGCTGGTGGCTTCACACAAAAAAGAGAGGGAAACAGATGAGAGTATAGGGCTTTTGGGGTTTTTCTTTATTTCTATTTCCTTGCTGTTAGATAGGATTAGAATAATAACTTCGGTTTTGTTTTTTTTTTTTTTAGTTTTCTGAAAAAACCTGTTGCTATCCTTTTACTGAACTTATGAAATTTTTAGAAAAAGCAAGTTATTTGTCCTCTAAACTTAGACTAAAACAAGGCCAAAAGAAGCAAAGATGCGTTGCTTCAGCGCATAAAGAGGGAAAAATGTGATAATTTTATGTGGCGAGATGTATTCATGTATGCGGTGTGAAATTATAAAATATAGGGCGCTAACGCAACTAATTCGGTTGTTTTCAAGTGTCTTCTTAGCGCAGGCACACATCTCAAGCTGATCAAGAAACAGATAAGATAATGAAAGGACAAGCGCTGGCACAACCAACGCAAGTGGGTGGAAAAAGGGGAGAAAAAGCTAAAGCAAGTTGCCTAATGATGATTAACGCAAGTTGCTAATTACTTGGAGAAGTCATCTTCCCTCATCTATAAATAGAAGCCAAAAATCAAATATCATAATCATTCTTGATTCATTTTTCTGCTCAAGAGGGAGAAGAAGGAAGATTAGCATAGGAATCATAGAGAGAGCTGTGATTAGGAGCAAACTTATGCTTGTAATGTTTTCTTCTAGAATGTATTGTTTTGCTCACATGAGCTAAATTCTTCTTCAAGGCTTAGCGCAAGCACCTCATGCGGTGATAAGTATATTTTGTAAGCTCATATTTTGAGTTAAATGAAACATTAATTGCTTTCTATTTAGTTGCGATACTATTTTCATTACTAACTCCCGCTTGGCCAGCCAGATGCGGTAGCAGCATGCTAAATCCCTGACAGGTAACGCATGCAGACATCTCTAAGTAGAGCAAGTTAGCGCATGTCATGTAGTCTTGGTAGCGTTAAAACACTACTGCTAAAAGATAGTGCACGCATGAGCATAGACTGTGTTGTGACTAACGCAGTCCCTTGTAAGTTTTAGAGAACTATGCCTAAAGCATGAACTAGCCAAATAACTTCTTGATAGTTTATGCCAGACGCAAAGGAGTACCGGAAGGGAAACTTATGATATTTTCTCACTTAGGCATTAATGGAACAATTAATCAAAGTATGCGCTGCAAGGTTGTTATAAACGCATGAGGTTGCAACCGCAACAGCCTTGATTATTCTCCTTATAAATTTTCCTTTCATTCTCGTCGCATGTGTTGTTTTTATGCAAACAGTCACTCTTCAAATATACCAAATCTTTTGTTTATTCTTTTAAATAATATCATACGTTCTTGAGTTTAGATCAGTAAATATTGTTAAAAGATTTTGTGAATATCCCTTCCCTGAGGAATCGACCCTGGACTCACCAGGTATTACTTGATTAAAGTCAATTTATGCTTGGATTGATTATTATCTACGACAATATTTATGATTATACTAAGACAATTGACAACCAATCACATATCTTCTTCTTCTTCAACTCCAGTGATAGGCCACCATTGATAGCTGGCGACGCCGCCAGAAATTTTTTTTCTTCTTTTCTTCTTCTTCCCTTCTTTTTACCTTCTTCTCCTTTTTTTTTTCTTCTGTTTTTTTTAACAGGGGTCGATTTTGGGAGGAGGAGGAGCTGAAGCGGGAGGGGGAGGAGGCTCCTCCCCCATTCTGGCGCCGATTCGGGGATGAGGAGCTTCTCCTCCCCAAACCGGCCCATTGTTTAAAAAAATAGAAGAAAGAAAAGAAAGGAGAAGAAGAAAAGAAGAAGAAAAGAAGGAAAAAAAATTCCGGCCACCGGAGTTGAAAAAGAAGAAGATAGGGAAGAAGATAGGGAAGAAGGAAGAAGGTGATGAGGAAGAGAAAGAAGAAGGAGAAGAGAGAGGAAGAGAGAATTAAAAAAAATAATTAAAAAATAATATTTTTATTATTTTAATATATTTTTAATTCAAAAAATAAAAAATTAATTTTTTAAATTAAAATAATAGTGTCACATCAGCAGCCCGTTAGATTTAGCGGCAAAATGGATGGCAAGGACGAAATTGCTCCTTATCTCAAACCTCACAGACTAAATTGTTGGGTTTGAAAACTCAGGGACCAAAATGAAACCTAACTCAAACCTTAGTGACTAAAACTGTATTTTTCCCTAGAAATCATAATTGATTTTTTTTTTTTTTTTGGAAAAGAGACTTCACTAAACCAACTAACCGAAAATACAACTACTCTCTCCAATAAGAGAGAAGTGAAACGGATAATAATTGAATTATTATTATTATTATTATATATAAAGAGTAGAATTAAACTTATGTTAAATCTTCACCGTTAAAAATAGTAAATAAAAGATGCAAATGGGAGAATATTGTTTTGCAAACAAAATTGATTCAGTTAGAGTATTTTTTATTTTTTATTATATACAATTATGCTTGTCCAAACTCGCCTTAATGATAAAAAATTGGAACAAAAAAAATAAATTTAAATAGATAACTGAAAATTTCTCATATACCAAATGGATAAGATCAAGATCATAACATTCTCACCTGCATTTATAATTTATAATATAATGTAAAATGTATTTTTTTTTCATTCCCACAATATATTTTATTTTTATAATGTTAAAAGAAGACTTTTTACATCATCAACTTCAAAGTCATGTCTTTGTCAAATAAATAAAAACTTCAATGTCATTCCCACTTATATTTAATTTCTATAATGTGAAAAATCTTCTTTTCATATTCATAGCTACTTGAAGGTCCAATCGTTCCTACCGATGTTTATGTCTCATAATGTCAAAAGTATTCTTTTAGATGACATTATTTCTTTTCACATTATAAGAAAAAAAAACACCTAAATATATTTAAAAAAAATACACCTTAATATTTTCAACCTTTTTATTTTATTTTTGTTGCATAATGGAAAAAGATGTTTGATTTATTTTTTTTCCCGACGAAACAATGATGTCATAAATTATTATTTCCTCACATCCCTCTAAGGTGATTAATTAGTAACAGATTTTAGTAGTGGACAAAAAAATTCTTAATAAAAAAAATATGTCAAAAATAATTATTGATTTTCCAATATTTCTTCATTTGTAAGATTTAGTAATGGACACAAAATACTTTGTTAGTTCTTTTTTCCTCCAAAAATCAAGAATAATTTTAAAATAATAATGTGTCTGAACTTTACATTTTGTATCTAATAAATCCCTAAACTTTCAATTTTTTATTCGAAAAATTTAAAAATTTGAAAAATTAATTGATCTATTAGATATAAATTTGAATTTCATCTAATAATCCCTTAAATTTTCAATTTCATATCTAATAGATCTACGAATTTCAAATTTTTGAAAGCACAAGGGTTAACGTGTAATTTTGAAAGTTCATGGAGTAAATAGATGCAAATGTCCACATTCAAGGACTAAATTAATACAAGAACATATGACGTCTTTAGACTTTTGTTATTATGACGTTCCTTGGTCCAATGACACATGATGTCGTTCCCACTTGGGCTCCTTTACAGCAACGTCTTTCAACATTAGTACAATGACATATGACGTCTTTGGACTTTTGTTGTTATGACGTTCCTGAGCCCAAGGACACATGATGTCATTCAGACTTGGACTTCTTTATTGTTGCAACGTCTTTCAACATTAGTACAAAAACATATGACGTCTTTGGACTTTTGTTGTTACGACATTACTCGGCCCAAGGACGCATGATATCATTCCCACTTGGGCTTCTTTACTGCTGCAGCATCTTTCAACATTAGTACAAGGACATATGACGTCTTTGGACTTTTGTTGTTATGACGTTCCTCGGCCCAAGAACACATGATGTCATTCTTACTTGGGCATCTTTACTGCTGCAAGGTCTTTCAACATTAGTACAAGAACATATGACGTCTTTGTACTTTTGTTGTTATGACGTTCCTTGGCCCAATGACACATGATGTCGTTCCCACTTGAGCTTCTTTTATTGCTGCAACGTCTTTCAACATTAGTACAAGGACATATGACGTCTTTGGATTTTTGTTATTACGACGTTCCTCGGCCTAATGACACATGATGTCATTCTCACTTTGGCTCCTTTTATTGCTATAAAGTCTTTCAGCATTCATACAAGGACATATAACGTCTTTAGACTTTTGTTGTTACGACATTCCTCGGTCCAAGGACACATGATGTCATTCTCACTTGGACTTCTTTATTGCTGCAACGTCTTTCAGCATTAGTACAAGGACATATGACGTCTTTGGACTTTTGTTGTGATGACATTCCTTGGTCAAAGGACACATGATGTCATTCCCACTTGGACTCATTTACTGCTGCAACGTTGTGACACCCGAGGATAGGAGGGGTACATGAATGAACCGAGATCACATCCGAATAAGAGGGATCCTAAGGACATGGAAGTATTGTCAAGATAAGCTTAAAAGAATTGATAGATACTACCTATACCAACAAGGTGCACCTTTCTTTTCGGTGGCTCAATCATAGGAACTTTGAAGTTAAGCATGCTTGGCTTAGAGAAGTTCTATGTTGGGTGACCTCTTGGGAATTTTCTTAAGAAACATGTGAGTGAAGACAAAGCATGCTAAAAAGACCCCGTGTTTGTTTATGGGGACAATCTTCATTCTTAGCAGCGGTTTAAGACAAGTATAGTAACGTGACCTGGTGGCAGGAGAATGTCGGGACCGTTAGGTGCCGAATCCGGATTTCGAATCTTGGGCCTGGGGCATTACAGATGGTATCAGAGCGAAATCTCTCCTAGTAGGATGTGGTTAGGGGACGAACCAAGGCGGAAGCTGGTGGGCATGTGACACCCGAGTATAGAAGGGATACATGAATGAATCAAGATCACATCCGAATGAGAGGGATCCTGAGGACATGGAAGTATTTTCAAGATAAGCTTAAAAGAATTGATAGATACTACCTATACCAACAAGGTGCACCTTCCTTTTCGGTGGCTCAATCATAGGAAGTTTGAAGTTAAGCGTGTTTGGCATTGAGAAGTGAGCGAAATCTCTCCTAGTAGGATGTGGTTAGGGGACGAACCAAGGCGGAAGCTGGTGGGCATGTGACACCCGAGTATAGAAGGGATACATGAATGAATCAAGATCACATCCGAATGAGAGGGATCCTGAGGACATGGAAGTATTTTCAAGATAAGCTTAAAAGAATTGATAGATACTACCTATACCAACAAGGTGCACCTTCCTTTTCGGTGGCTCTATCATAGGAAGTTTGAAGTTAAGCGTGTTTGGCTTTGAGAAGTTCTATGTTGGGTGACCTCTTGGGAATTTTCCTAAGAAGAATGTGAGTGAGGACAAAACATGCTAAAAGGATCCCGTGTTGGTTTGTGCGGACAATCTTCATTCTTAGAAGCGGTTTAAGACGAGTATAGTAACGTTATCAGGTGGTAGGGGAACGCCGGGGCCGTTAGGTGCCGAATCCGGATTCTGAATCCTGGGCTTGGGGCATTACAAGCGTCTTTCAGCATTAGTATAAGAACATATGACGTTATTGGACTTTTGTTGTTACAACGTTTCTCGACCCAAGAACACATGATGTCATTTCCACTTGGGCTCCTTTATTGCTGCAACGTAAGACTCTTTGAACTTGTAGAAGGAACAATGATGCAATGCAGCGTAAGAGGAAGAACCTTCGAACAATCTAGTGTGAAAACCTTTAAATTTGGAGAAGAAAGTAGTGTATCAGCACAACGTGAGAACCTTCGAACTTGGAGAAGGAGGCAGCGCTATAGTGCAGCTAAAACCTTCGCACTTGGAGAAGAAGCAATGCAATAACACAATGTGAGAACCTCAGAACTTGGTGAAGGAACAGCGAAACAGTGTAGCATGAGAACCTTCGAACTTGGAGCAGAAAGCACCATAGCAGCGCAATGTGGGTACCTTCGAACTTAAAGAAGGAAATGGTGTAGCAGCGAAGCCTGAGAACCTTCGAACTTGGAGAAGAAACAACAGCGAAGCAGCAAAATAACACGTGCTAACCTTGGAACTTGGAGATGGAGCAACGTAGGAGCGTGCAATGGAGAACCTTGAAACATGGAGAACGAACAACGCAGTAGCGTACAGTGTAAGAAACCTCGAACTTGGACAGGAGAAACTGCAGCGAAACGTGTGAAAACCTTCGAACTTGGGGAGAAGGAATTGCAGGGAAGCAGCGTGAGAACCTTCGAACTTGGAGAGAAGGAACTGCAGCGAAGCAGTTGAGAACCCTCGAACTTGGAGAAGGAACAGCGAAGCGCGTGAGAATCTTCGAACTTGGGAAGAAGGAACTCCAGCGAAGCACGTGAGAACCTTTGAACTTAGAAAGAAGGAACTTCAGAGAAGCGCGTGAGAACCTTCAAACTTAGAGAGAAGAAACTGCAACGAAGCAGCTTGAGAACCTTCGAACTTTGAGAGAAGAAATTGCAACACAGCAGCGTGAGAACCTTCGAACTTGGAGAGAAGAAACTACAGCAAAGAAGCTGAGAACCCTTGAACTTAGAGAAGGCACAACAAAGCGCGTGATAACCTTCAAACTTGGGGAGGAGAAACTCCAGCGAAACACGTGAGAACCTTTGAACTTGGAGAGAAGAAACTACTTCGAAGCGAGTGGGAACCTTCGAACTTGGTGAACGAAGCAGCCAAGCAGTGCAACGTCAGAACCTTCGAACTTGGAGAAGGAAGCAGCACAACAGCGCAACGTGGGAACCTTTGAACTTAAAGAAGGAAGCAGCCCAGCCTAGGAACCTTCGAACTTAGAAAAGGAACAGCAACAAAGCAGCATAACAACTTGTGTAAACCTTCGGACTTGGAGCAAAAGCAACGCAGGAGCGTGCAGTGGAGAACCTTCGAACTTGGAGAAGGAACAATGCAGTAGCGTACAACGTAAGAACCCTCGAACTTGGAGAGAAGGCAATGCAGTGAAACGTGTGAGAACCTTCGAACTTGGAGAGAAGGAGCTGTAGCGAAGCACGTGAGAACCTTCAAACATGGAGAAGGAACAGCGAAGCGCGTGAGAACCTTCAAACTTGTGGAGAAGGAACTCCAGCGAAGCGTGTGAGAACCTTCGAACTTGAAAAAGAGGGAACGACAAACTTAGGGTGAGTGAAACGCCAAACTTGAGGCTAGCGAGACATTTAATTTGGAGGAATGAAGTCTTCTTTTATTCATCCCACTCGTAGCTTCACATTTATAACAGTGTACAATTTCAATTTGTTGTGTTACCCTCAGTAATGAAGAATTTCTTCAATTTGTATTGTCATACTTCAATATTTATTGCACCCTTTTTTTTTTTATTTATAGAGACTGAACTTAAAGTTTTCTTTAAGCTGCTTACGTACCCTTGAGGAAAATGAATCAAGTCATAACGTAGTTCAATTTGGGTTTTTTTTTACCACCTTTTTAAGCTCATTTGGACTAGGACCATCATGCGGTTTAGGTCCTTGCGATCAGGAGCTTTTACATTTTAAAAGCTCTTATCTTCATCATTGTCTAGATCAGATCCTTCACTTGTAGGATTGGTCACGAGAATGAGACTTGGCTTCACCGTTAATGAACCTTCTGTATTTATGAGAACAAAGAACTTCCTTTTCATACGTGATGGGACAATACTCTGAAGCTTCTTGTCACTGCTTACTTCATCGAACAGTTTGACCTCTAAGTTATTCATTTTTCTTTGAGGTTGTGTTGGGTTTTATGCCCTAAAACTCGTAGATAGTAAATGAAACAAATTAAACGATCTCAATAAAGTGTTATTTGAGGAATTCAGTAATTTGGTTATTGAATTATCGAGTTTGCATTAATAAACCCTAAATCCAATAAACTAAGATCGAAGGTTGTTAAATGAAACTTGAACTAGTATGTAGGGACATACGGGGATCAGTGTTCAAGTAACAACCTAAATGGTCTATAGTATAGGGATAAGGCTGGGTACCTTATCCTGGTGACACTATGTGATACGGCCCACCTTGTATTCTATACAGACACAATGATCCAAAGCATCCATGTAGAAGACATGCGGGTGGGGGTATCCTATGCAATGAGTTTGCATAAGACCGGACCACGAAATAGTAACCACTAGATGTAACGTCGTTGACTAGTTTAGGTTTCTATTTCAATAAGATGACCTAGGTAACTCAATCTCAATCCTGAGTCTGTTATGAACTCATTAATCCTACCATTTCGGGGGCAAGACCGAATGGGGGCTGGGAACATAACAGTACAAGATGGAATTCACTGCTTCCTCTATTGGGGCAAGTAGATGTTTGTTCCCTTAAGGGCTGATTTCGGGGCTTGAACAAAAGCGTGTTGTCCTCTCCTGGCCCGAGAGGAATTTCTGTTAGTGGTTGGACCCTAAACAGGTTGTTCATTAGAGGGATCAGTGGTACTTAAGGATCCAGAGGTAACCTAGGGGTAAAACGGTAATTTGACCCAGCTGGTATTACGAACACACGTGAAGGATTGACTTACTGCATTGGTCGATATCCGTGGACACATAAATATTCTACAGTGAGAAGAGTGCAGCTTTGGGTCTTTAGTGGAGTGACCCACAGTTAACGAATGTTGATTGACTTGGTTAATGAGTTTAGCTGATCAATCTCGTATTGTTGGAGCTTCTGATCTGTAGGTCCATTAGGTCCACCTGCTAGCTCATATCGGGTTCTGAGATAACATAGTCTTGATTATTAAAGGGAATTTAAGTTAATTGCATTTTGATGCAATTAATATAATGTATGGAGATACATTATAGTATAAGTTTAATTAATGAATTAAACTTTATAATAAAATTAATTTTGGATATGATTCAAAATTAATTAAAGAGAGAATTATGAATTTAATTAAATATGTGATATTTGATTAATTCATGTATTAATTAATTAGGAATTAATTAATTTAATTTGGTTAAATATGATTTAATCGAATTAATACTATAGTTTATATGAATGTACATTTTGATGCACATTAAAACTATAGGTTAAATGAGAGAAATAAAATTGAATATGATTCAATTATAAAATTAATTAAATATTTGATATTTAATTAATGTGGATTCAATTGATGAGATTAATTGAGTGGCACATTTAATTCAATTGAATATTTAATATGATTCAAATTGAATTAAATACCTTATGTTATAATTGATTTAATTAAATTAATTATAATTATTTAATTAATTAAATGATAAATGATAATTATTATTTAATTAATAGACAGCCAAGATCGTTTGGATTTAATCCAACAATCTAGATTAAGTAGGTTTTTTAACTCCCCCCACTCATCGTTAAGTGGAGAGGGGGTTACCTAACCCACATATTGCTCTCTCATTTTACGCAAGAAATACAGAGAAAGCTTGGATAGTTTTTCTCTCTTCCTCTCTCAAAATTCCAGCAATCACTTTGCTGAAAATTCCCTTCCAAGACCAATTTTGGATCCCACCATCCCTATCTCAGTAATCCAAGAGATATAGCAGGTGTTCGCTATTGGTGGTGTCGATTGGAAGATCAAGATCGTGATTATTGGAGCATTGTGCAGCGATCTAAATAGATTTTAGATCTAATTTACAGTATTCTTAATCTGATCTAGTTTAATTTAGAAATCGTTTCTAATTTTGATTTGCCAACGTACCGGTTTTTCTAAAAATTGAAATTACAAACAAGATCGTTCTTAATTGCTTCCGCTGCGAAAAGGGATTTCAATCCTTCAATTGGTATCAGAGCCATCTCGTTAATTGATTTCAATTTAAGAAAATTGCGTTGGTTTTGGTGGGATTTTATGCATTTTGAATGTGGTTTGCTTAAAGACTGTTTAGGCATTTTGGCATTAGATTTACAATTTTCTATGATTTGATCATGTAAGGGCCCATGTTTTTGGGGCAAAATTGTTGTAAATCATTCCTTGTAAGTCCGTGTCTAGATATTAGGGATCAATTTGTTGATCGATGTTCGAATCGAGATCAATTCGGTGAAAAAATGTTGCTGGAATCGAATTCGTGGAAAAACTGCTGCTGCTGGAAAAATCGACGCTGACGGTAGTTTCCGTATTCATGGAACGTTGAGCGAAACGTGCGGCCAGGGGTTTCTTTAGGCGGTTACGAAATATCAATTAATGAGTCCGTTTTGTCTTGAACGTGGGCATTTGGAGCAGTTGGTGGTCGTTGTGGGTAACATCCGCGAGGACGACGGTTCGAGTTGGACGTGGTGCATTTATTTTAAAATTCGCGTGCAGCTGCTAAGTGGACGATTTCGGTTCCATTCGTGATGGTTCGATTTGGTTCACTGGGCAGTTGGTCCGGTTCGAGAGTTATGGGTTCGATTTGGGCCATTCTGACACGGTTCTGTTCTGAGCAGTTCGAGGCGGTTCAGACCTATTACAAGGCAATATAGGGCTAGATATTGAATTATTATTGTAATTTTTCATTATTTTTGCCCTAGGATGTCAAAATACCAGTCTTTATAGCTATTTAATGCTTTATGAATGTCATTTAGCTAGATCCCACCATAGGTTAAGCATGTTTTCATGCATATTTATGTTATAAATGTTATAATATATAATAATTATGCATGAATTTAAATTTCATGAGTTATTTAGTATAATTGTTATATTAAATATATGAAATTGGAAAAGTATGATGCATGGCATTAATTAGATAAATATAATTGTTATATTTGATTAATGTAGCATGCATGCTTAGGATTATTTTCATGTGTATTAATATAATTCGTTATATTATGAATGAAAATAATTTAATATCAATGCTTGGTTTTCATGTATGTTTTAATATAAAGGGTTATATTAATTATATGAAAATTGAAAAGCATTGAGCATGACACCACCTTAGATTAATATAATCGTTATATTAATTTTTAATCGGCGTCATGATTACATGGTGTTTAATAACTAGAATTATGATTGTTATTTTCCCAACACCATACAAGCATGTTATAGGGTTAATCATTAAAATTTGAAATTGTTTCAAAATGATTTGAAACCGTCAACCTATAACAAAGAGTTGCATGCAAACATAGGACCTTAGGTTAAAATGAATTAATTTTAAAATGTTTAAAATTAATTAGACCTAAGCTCATTATAATTCTAATAGGATTAGAATTATTTTTCTTACTTAGTATTAAAATAGTTTTAATGGACTAAGTAGGAAAAGCATTACTATGGTTATAAGGGAACTCTCCCGGTGAAGTTCTGTCTAGGCTGGGGGTACTTAAGTTGACAGTTTACGGAACACCTCCTACCTAGGAACTGACCCGGAACCTGAGTTGAATTAATCATAGTTTAATGTTAGCACGCAATGTCGCTAGGTAATTAAAAGGGTTTAATTCACCTAGACATTAGTGTAAAGACCTCTATATAAGAGTTATATACAGGCATAAATTTAGATAGATTCATTTAGCTGGAATTTACCTAAGTAATAGACCCTTAAATTATAAAAATACTTAGTGGGAGGAAATATATCAAAACAAGATTTTCATAAACCAAGTTTTGCTCTCACGTCCTCAAGAGTTCACATCGTGAGGTCTATGCTTGGCCTCGAGTCACCTTGGGAGTGACCCCCTACGGATGGTGTTTGCATGGATCAATATCAAGGTGAATGAAGGAGTTTTATAGTAATTGGGAGCAGGACACGTGTCAACGTATCCTACGGTCTCCTCCATTAGGTTGCACCGTGAGATCCCCATGATTTGCTTGCGAGTAGCCCTGGGAGCGATCACCCTACGGAGGGCTTGATCATGGGAATCGAAACAACGCAAACTCCAGAAATGGATAGGGTTTCTTAGGTCCATTTCCAACTTTGACTTTACCTACGGTAGCATTGTTGGGACCGACCTCTAAAATCTGAAAATGGAGGGTCACACTTATAGGAAATTGTTAAGGTGTTAATAATTTCCTGACCGAAAAAACGATAGCTAAGAACTATTGGAATATGAGTTATTTTAGGAATAGGGATTGGCTGAGATTGTCTCAATTCAGGGGAGGAGTAGCTGACTGCCCTACGGTAGCTGTTGCTCTAAACCTCTGAAGTATCGTTGCAAAATGAATGTCTTTTCTATGGGTCGATCATTACTTTTGCTAAATTGATTGGATTAAAATAATTATATTATTTTGTGTAATGGGTTAATGCAACATCACTAATTAAGTTAATTTGTTTGTTTTCCTTTGAGGAAATGAGCTCTTGGCAACAATTAGATGCTGGGGAAATGACTCTCAGAGTTGGGACTGGGGAGTTCATTTCAGCTAAAGCAGTGGGAGATATTAAAATGTTCTTCTCCAGGGAACGTTATATGTTATTAGATAATGTATATATAGTTCCTAAAATAAAAAGAAATTTGATTTCTGTTGCTTGTTTGCTTGAACAAGGATATTCAGTGTCCTTTTCTGTAAATGAAGCTCTCATTACTAAAAGGGGTGCTGATATCTGCTCTGCAAAATTGGAGAACAATTTATATGTTTTAAGACCAATTGAGTCTAGGGCTATTTTGAACAATGAGATGTTTAAAACAGCTGAGACTCAACCTAAAAGGCAAAGAGTTTCTCAAAGTACCTATCTTTCGCACTTGAGACTTGACCACATTAAACTCAATAGGATTGGGAGTTTGGTTTAGAATGGACTTCTAAGCCAGTTAGAAGATGGTACTTTACCACCATGTGAGTCATGTCTCGAAGGTACGATGACCAAACGACCTTTTACTGGAAAAGGTTATCGTGCCAAGGAGCCCTTAGAGTTCGTACATACGGATCTCTGTGGTCCAATGAATGTTAGGGCTCAAGGAGGGTATGAATACTTCATCTCTTTCATAGATGATTATTCAAGGTATGGTTATTTGTACCTAATGAGTCATAAGTCTGAAGCCCTTGAAAAGTTCAAGGAGTATAAGGCTGAAGTTGAGAACTTATTAGATAAGACCATTAAAACACTTCGATCTGATCGAGGTGGAGAGTATTTGGACTTAGATTTCCAAAACTATTTGATGGAACATGGAATCACGTCCCAACTCTCAGCACCAGGTACACCTCAACAGAATGGTGTATCTGAAAGGAGAAACAGAACCTTGTTAGACATGGTTCGTTCTATGATGAGCTATCCTCAGTTACCTAATTCTTTTTGGGGTTATGCAAGAGACTGCAGTTTATATTTTGAATGTGGTTTCCTCAAAGAGTGTTTCTCAAACACCAGTTGAGCTCTAGAGAGGGCGTAAAGCTAGTTTACGTCATTTCAGAATTTGGGTCTGCCCTGCACATGTGCTAGTGGCAAACCCAAAGAAATTGGATTCACGTTCAAAATTGTGCCTATTTGTAGGCTACCCAAAAGAAACGAGAGGTGGATACTTCTTCGATCCATAAGAAAAGAAAGTGTTTGTATCGACAAATGCTACTTTCTTGGAAGAAGACCACATTCGAGAACATCAGCCACGAAGTAAATTTGTGTTAAGTGAACTTTCTAGTGAAGTTACAAATGAATCAACAAGAGTTGTTGATGAGGCTGGACCTTCAACAAGGGTTGTTGATGAGCCCAGTTCAGAGGTTGGACCTTCAACAAGAGTTGTTGATGAGCCCAGTACATCTGGTCAAGCCCATCCTTCTCAAGAGTTGAGAATGCCTCGACGTAGTGGGAGGGTTGTTATTCAACCTGAACGCTATCTGGGTTTAGCAGAAACTCCAGCTGTCATACCTGATGATGGAGTTGAGCATCCATTGACTTTTAGACAGGCAATGAATGATGTGGATCATGACCAGTGGATCAAAGCTATGGACCTAGAGATGGAGTGTATGTACTTCAATCAAGTCTGGGATCTTGTAAACCAACCTGAAGGAGTTAAACCCATAGGGTGCAAATGGATCTACAAGAGAAAATGAGACGCAGCTGGGAAAGTACAGACTTTCAAAGCTCGACTTGTGGCAAAGGGTTATACCCAAAAGGAAGGGGTGGACTATGAAGAAACCTTCTCCCCAGTTGCCATGTTAAAGTCGATAAGGATACTCTTGCCCTTTGCCGCATTTTATGATTATGAGATTTGGCAAATGGATGTCAAGACTACTTTTCTGAATGACAATCTTGAAGAGAGCATCTTTATGTCTCAACCAGAGGGGTTCATTGCTCAAGGTTAGGAGCAAAAAGTTTGCAAGCTTAAATGATCCATTTATGGGTTGAAGCAAGTTTCTAGATCTTGGAATATAAGGTTTGTCACTGCTGTTAAATCTTATGGCTTTGACCAAAACGTTGGTGAGCCTTGTGTTTACAAAAGGATTATCAACAGTTCAGTAGCTATTCTGGTGTTGTATGTAGATGATATTCTGCTTATTGGGAATAATGTAGAATATCTCGCTGAAATTAAAACTTGGCTATCAACTGAGTTCCAAATGAAAGATTTGGGTGAAGCTCAGTATGTTCTAGGGATTCAAATTATCAGGAATCGTAAGAACAGAACGTTAGCCTTGTCTCAAGCATCCTATATAGACAAGATGTTGTCTAAATATAAGATGCAGAATTCCAAGAGGGGTTTACTACCCTTCAGGCATGGAGTAGGAACAATGTCCTAAGACACCTCAAGAAATTGAGGATATGAGACGGATCCCTTATGCTTCAGCAGTGGGCAACCTTATGTATACCATGTTGTGTACTAGGCCTGACATATGCTATGCAGTTGGGATAGTTAGTAGATACCAGTCTAATCCAGGGTTAGACCACTAGACTGCAGTGAAAAATATCCTCAAGTATCTTAGGAGAACGAGGGACTATCAGCTTGTGTATGGTGCTAAGGATTTGATCCTTACAAGATACACAGACTCTGGCTTTCAGACTGATAAGGATTCTAGGAAATCCACATCAGGGTCAGTGTTTACCCTGAACGGGGGAGCTGTAGTCTGGCGTAGCATCAAACAAGGATGCATTGCAGACTCCACCATGGAAGCCGAATATGTCGCTACTTGTGAAGCAGCTAAGGAGCCTGTATGGCTTAGGAAGTTCTTGATGGATTTGGAAGTTGTTCCAAATATGAACTTGTGAATCACCCTTTATTGTGATAATAGTGGTGCAGTGGCAAATTCTAAAGAACCTCGCAGTCACAAGAGAGGCAAGCACATAGAGAGCAAATATCATCTCATCAGAGAAATCGTGCAACGAGGGGACGTGATCGTCACGAAGATAGCTTCGGAGCACAATATTGTTGATCCATTTACGAAGGCTCTCACTGCTAAAGTGTTTGAGGGTCATCTAGAGGGTCTAGGTCTACGAGATATGTACATAGAATAATCTAAGGCAAGTGGAAGAAGTGTAATGGGTATTCTGAATGCCCTAGTTTATTGTATTTATCTGTATTTGTACTTTTCATGTATTATACAGTATTAATACAAACCATTATTCCTACTTCCATGATTGTTCAATTAATTTTGATTAATGGTGTACATTGCCCGCTAGAGTTTTAGTTTGATAACATGCAAAAATGTTATCATTTTCCTATTGATATTAGCTAGTTTTGTGCATAAATTGTGAGCTTTAATGTCTTTTTATGTTGATTTTGTAGAAAACCGAGTTCGAGATGCAAAACCAAGAATTTTACCAATTTTGGGTATAAAAAGAAGAATTTGGACCAATATTAAAGAAAAGAAAGGAAGATGGAAGGCAAAATCCATATTGAAGGCTTCTAGAAGGCCTAGCGTCGCGACGCTGGGGATAGAGCGTCTCGACGCTAGGCATGCAGCGAAGAAAAATCTGGAATCGTGTAGCGTCGCGACGCAGCACAAACTTCTGCGGCAAGAAACCTATGACGTCATAGCGTCGCGACGCTGTCAACTTGTTCCGCAAGCCACCTCCTCCCATGGTCCTATAAAAAGGGCCCCTTCCTTTGGTTCAAATCATCCCATTTTGGGGAGCTCTCCCCTAGCTCAAAAGAGAGAAAAAAGAGAGTAGAGTTGTGAAGAAAAGGTGGAATTAATCGAGATTCCAAGGCTCGGGAATCGACATGATCGTGACGGGAGCTTGGGATCAACACAATGGTTATTTCTATCTTATGTCTCTGTAATTTCTTATTTTAGTTCGGGTTAGGCCTATGGATCAAGATCACTTGGGCAAAATTATTTCCAATTGTGAGTAGATCTTGAGACCTAGGGTCGTTATTCTAGCTAATTGGATATTGTAGCACCATTACTTGGGTTATGTAATGAATTTCTTCATATTTCATCTATGCAATTCATTCGTAATGCTTTTAATCTCTTGATCACGGATTAATTGATGTGTTGGTTTAAATTGATAATCGACAGAGAGAAATTAGATTAGATCTGAATTGCATGGCTAACAATTGCTTGGAACACGAGAGTGAAAAAGAATTGTTAGAAATTGATAATGAAGTTGCTCAATGCCATGCTATGATTAACTAAGGAAATGGACACATGAATTAGTTATGTTAGTATGAGATTTGGAGGAACTTGAAAGAGAATTCCGCTTATAATTACTTCTAGATTTATGAAATTGAAAATTATTAGTTGCATGCATCCATGTATTTGAGCTACATATCCAAAAAGCTAGTTAACACCCTAGGTCAAGTCCCCTTAATAGGATATTTCCATTCTTTGTTGCATGTTTCTTTTTATTAGCTTCTTTAATTTTCACTTTATCATTCGAGGTGGAGTTCTAAATAAAATTGAGCATGATGATTCTTAGTACTTAATGGAATTAATTCAATTTCCCTGAGGATTCGATACTCGGAATACTTTCCTTTTTATATTACTTGGGCAACCGTACGCTTGCGGTGATAGCATCATAGTTCAAGTGGGAGTTGTTGGGTTTTATGCCCTAAAACTCGTAGATAGTAAATGAAACAAATTAAACGATCTCAATAAAGTGTTATTTGAGTGATTCAGTAATTTGGTTATTGAATAATCGAGTTTTCATCAATAAACCCTAAATCCAATAAACTAAGATCCAAGGTTGTTAAATGAAACTTGAACTAGTATGTAGGGACATACGGGGATCAGTGTTCAAGTAACAACCTAAATGGTCTATAGTATAGGGATAAAACTGGGTACCTTATCCTGGTGACACTATGTGATACGACCCACCTTGTATTCGATACAGATGCAATGATCTAAAGCATCCATGTAGGAGACATGAGGGTGGGGGTATCCTATGCAATGAGTTTGCATAAGACCGGACCGCGAAATAGTAACAACTAGATGTAACGTCGTTGACTAGTTTAGGTTTATATTTCAATAGGATGACCTAGGTAAATCAATCTCAATCGTGAGTCTGTTATGAACTTCTTTTCAGGAGGGATTGTCCTTAGATTTGTATGGGTGAGAGTGGCCTGCTCGCCGACTCAATAATCCTACCATTTCAGGGGCAAGACCGAATGGGGGCTGGGAACATAACAATACAAGATGGAATTCACTCCTTCCTCTATTGGGGCAAGCAGATGTGTGTTCCCTTAAGGGCTGATTCTGGGGCTTGAACAAAAGCACGTTGTCCTCTCCTGGCCCGAGAGGAATTTCTGTTTAGTGGTTGGACCCTAAACAGGTTATTCATTAGAGGGATCAGTGGTACTTAAGGATCCAGAGGTAACCCAGGGGTAAAACGATAATTTGACCCAGCTGGTGTTACGAACACACGTGAAGGATTGACTTACTGCATTGGTCCATATCCGTGGACACAGAAATATTCTACAATGAGAAGAGTGCAGCTGTGGGTCTTTAGTGGAGTGACCCACAGTTAACGAATGTTGATTGACTCGGTTAATGAGTTTAGCTGATCAATCTCATCGTTGGAGCTTCTGATCTGTAGGTCCATTAGGTCCACTTGCTAGCTCATATCGGGTTCTGAGATAACATAGTCTTGATTATTAAAGGGAATTTAAGTTAATTGTATTTTGATGAAATTAATATAATGTATGGAGATACATTATAGTATAAGTTTAATTGATGAATTAAACTTTATAATAAAATTAATTTTGGATATGATTCAAAATTAATTAAAGAGAGAATTATGAATTTAATTAAATATTTGATATTTGATTAATTCATGTATTAATTAATTAGGAATTAATTAATTTAATTTGGTTAAATATGATTTAATCGAATTAATACTATAGTTGTTTATATTAATGTACATTTTAATGCACATTAAAACTATAGGTTAAATGAGAGAGATAAAGTTGAATATGATTCAATTATAAAATTAATTAAATATTTGATATTTAATTAATGTGGATTCAATTCATTATAAGAAATTTTAGTTCTGCCGACGCAGTCTCTCTCGACGCCGGTAAACAACGTCGAGGGAGGCCCTTTCTCCCGACGTCGTGAAAACAGCGTCGCGAGAGATACAATGGAATAACCTTCTCTCGAGAGAGAACCTATTCTGCCGACGTCGTCAGTGACGACGTCAGCAGAACTCTGGGCTCAAAAGAGCCGTGTGGTTTTTCTCTCGACGCCGTTTAGGAATAAAGCCCTAAATTTCTCATTCGACAAGCTGAGAAGAAACCCAGCCCCCTTCGAGCCTCCCTGCCGTACCCCTCCTCTCGCTTCGCCGTCTCGCCTGCCGCCGTCTCATTTGCCGTCGTGTCTCGCGCGCCGCCGTCTCCTCCATCCACAGGTGATTTTGGCGATTTCGGTCTCCAAGGGGAAGAAGGGTTACGTGTGGGTAATTTCAGCTGGCTTCAACACTGCTTTTGCCGCCTTTGCTGCCAAGTCTTTCTCCTATAAGGTAATTGTTGAATCAATTTACCAAAAAACTAATCGGCAAGATACTCAAACAAATCAGAATGACAACCGAAAGCAACAAAGCAGCAGCCGCAAGACTAAAAACAGTAAACAGAGCAATAAAAGAGAGTGATGGACACAAAGAACTTATAGTGGTTCTATCCTAAAAAGTTGATCTACATCCACTTGAGGCTATCCACTAGTATCATCAGCATTACAATATTGATCACCTTCTTACAACAGCAAGCATTCAACAGCTTCACGACAAATCCTCTATCGCAGAGTACAATCGCACACAGAAGAATGATCTCAAGCCCTCCCCAGCTCACTGACCTCACTCAATCACTCATACATAAGATGAAGCTCACACAAACACTCTCTAGGTCTAAATTTGCTCTCACCCTCATACAGCCCCATTAATTCTGAGATTTTATATTCTCAATCTCATATCAATTGAATAGTACAAGAAACACTCGATAAAACCCTCTCCAACAAACTAAAGAATCGGGTAACTAACTAAAGCAGAGCAGTACCCGAAACCATACCCGAGACTAAAGGATACCCGGCTTGCTGAGATGGCTTCTTTAATCCGAGCTGTATAATTGAATTTCCAGCAGGTCAATCGAAGGACTAAAGATGTTTGTTAGCTGGCAAATATTCAACAATTCTTCACCTTTGACAGATAACAGACAAACTCTTGCAATGCTTCATTCTAACTAGTGGAATTCTGGCCTCTAACCTTTATCCTTCATTCCGCAACAACATTGAGAGTTGAAAGGCAACTCTCAAACTTCTTTGCAGGCAACACTTTTGTAAGGGCATCAACAGCATTATCTTCTGTGCTGATCTTTTCAATCTTCAACTTCCCATCAGCAATGATATCACGAATGAAATGGAACCTCACGTCTATGTGTTTGGTTCGTTCGTGATATGTTTGGTTCCTTGAAAGATATTCAGCGCTTTGACTATCTTTTATTGGCATATAATTCTTGAGATAAAAACAATATCCCATTCTTTCTATCTCTCTTAATATCAATACCCAAAATTCTTCTTGTTTCACCTAAATCCTTCATGTCAAAAACACCCTTTAATGTGTCTTTTAATCTATTTATCTCACTTTTATCAAAAGAGGCAAGTAACATGTCATCAACATACAAGAGGAGATAAATAGAAGCTTGATTTCTATCATGTTTAAAGTATACACAATGATCTAAGTTACTTCTTGTAAAACCACAAGACAACATGAAAGAATCAAATTTGATATACCATTGTCTTGGAGCTTGTTTCAGCCCATACAAGGATTTTTTGAGCAAGCAAACCTGATTTTCAGTCCCCTTGGATACATATCCCATTGGTTGTTGCATGTAAATGGTTTCAGACAGCTCACCATGCAAGAAGGCTGTCTTAACATCTAATTGATCTAGCTCAAGGTCAAAAATAGTCACAAGGGACAGCAGGGTTCTTATGGAGGAGTGTCTAACAACAGGTGAGAAAATTTCTCCATAATCCACTCCCTCCTTTTGTGTAAAACCCTTAGCAACTAACCTTGCCTTATACCTCAATGGTTGTGAAGAATCAACACTGTGCTTCACCTTATAAATCCATTTACATCCAACCAATTTCTTATTTGCAGGTCTATCAACCAATTCCCAGGTATTATTTTTTAATAGTGAATTCATTTCTTCTTGCATTGCTTCTTTCCATTTATCACTATCAATAGAATTCATGGCTTCATTATAGGTAAGTGGTTCATGATCTACTGAATCCATTTCAGTACACAGGGCATAATGGACAACATCTGCACTAGCATATCGAGAAGGTCTCCTAATCTCCCTTCTCTGTCTATCACGGGTCAAGCTGTAATTTTGTAAAGAATCAGTTGTAGGTTGTGAACTATCCGGTTGAACACTTTCAGGTTGAATATCAGTTTCCTCAGTCACAATCTCTTGTTTAGTAGCCTCTATCTCAGTAACTGAATGTTTTGAAGTAAATTCCAGCTCCATTTCAAAGGTCTGCTTATTTTCAGTTTTAGAGGCTTCAGAATCAGGATTCTTTTCAAAGGCAATTACAAACTCATCAAAGGTTACATCTCTACTTATGATACATTTTTCTTCACCTTTTTCAATGCACCATAACCTATAACCTTTCACTCCTGAAGGATACCCTAAAAACAAGCACTTCTTGGCTCTATGGTCTAATTTTCCTTCTTTGGAATGTGCATAGGCAATGCAACCGAAGGTCCTAAGATTACTCAAATCTGGTGGATGATTAGACCATTTTTCAATAGGAGTTTTAAAATCAATAGCAGTAGATGGGCTTCTATTGATCAAATATGTTGCTGTTGTGAGAGCTTCACCCCAGAATTTTTTAGGTAAATAAGCGTTTGACATCAAGCACCTAACTTTTTCAAGAAGAGTTCTATTCATTCTTTCAGCTAACCCATTCTGTTGTGGTGTTCCTCTCACAGTCAAATGTCTAACAATTCCCTCTGTTTTGCAGTATTCTTTAAATTCAGTGCTTAGGAACTCTAAACCATTACCTGTCCTAAGACACTTCACCTTCTTTTCAGTTTGCTTTTCAACTAAAGTTTTCCATTGGGTGAAGGTTTTAAAGGTCTCATCTTTGGTTTTTAACAGGTAAGTCCATACTTTTTTGGAGTAGTCATCAACAATACATAAAAAATATCTAGCTCCTCCCATTGTAGGTGTCTTTTCGGGCCCCCACAAGTCAGCATGAACATAATCAAGAATTTTCTTTGAATTATGTTGCCCTTTACCAAAAGACACTCTAGTTGACTTACCATAAACACAATGCTCACAGATCTCCCAAGATGATACAGCAAACTTTCCCAACAGCCCCTGTTTAGATAACTCTTTCAGACCTCTCTCACTCATGTGACCTAATCTAGCATGCCACAATCTGGTTTGGTTTTGATCCCTAACCGTAGCAACGGCAGTAGTTCCAACCACTGTGTTTCCATTCAAAACATATAAACCATTGTGTAAGGTTCCCTTGGCTTTGACTATAGCTCCTTTTACAATTTTAATAGTACCATTTTCAAGTTTACACAAGTACCCAGCTTTATCAAAGACACCTAGGGATATTAGGTTGCGTTTGAGGTCTGGAACATATCTCACATTAGACAGTTCTCTCACATGGTTATCGAACATTTTAACTTGGATTGTCCCTATCCCTTTAATACTGCATTCTTGATGATTTCCTAGCAACACTTTACCACCATCTACTTCTTCAAAATTCATAAACCAGTGTTTATTAGGTGTCATATGGAAGGAACAACCAGAATCAAGGATCCATTCAGAGTCAAAATTTCCATCAGACACAGTTAGAACTTCAGCAGTCTCATAATTTTCAGTTATGTTTGCATTATGCTGCTCATCTTCTTTCTTTGACTCATTTTTCCTTTTATTCTTTAGTTCATAGCAATTTCTGCGTATGTGGCCTTCTTTATGACAGTAGTAACATCTTTTAGTCTTATTTCCTTGAGATTTAGACCTACTTCTGCTGTTATTTCTTGTTGATTTCTTTTCTGTTCTGCCCCTCGAGAACAAGGCCTCACTCTCCTTCCCTTTTCCCTTTTTCATTTCTAAATCTCTAGCCCGAAGTGCACCAAGCACAACATCCATAGAAAGGCTATCTCTCCCATATCTAATTGCAGACTTAACTTCATTATAGGTTTCGGGAAGAGAGTTTAACAAGATAATAGCTTTGTTTTCATCAGACATTTTTTCCTCAATGCTAGCTAGGTCTAAAACAATTCGATTAAAGTCATCAAGATTTTGTTCAAGGTCTTTTGAGGAATCCATCTTAAAACGGAAGAACCTCTCCTTTATATAAAGCTTATTAGTCAGAGACTTCGTTTGGTAAATTTTATCAAGCTGACTCCACAATTCTATAGCATCTTTTGCATCATGTACTTGACGCAGTACATTATCAGCTAAGTAAAGGATTATGGTGCTAAATGCAATTTCTTTAGTTTCTTTAATGTCTGACTCTGATAAACCATTTGTCCAGTCAGTAGACTCATCTAATACTTTAGCTACTTTTTGTTGGACAAGCAAGGCACGCATCTTCTTTTTCCACAAAGAAAAATCGCCTTTACCATCAAACCGTTCTACCTCAAATTTAGCAGCCATAATCAAAACAACTTTAAGAGTTCAAGCAATATTCAAGTTCTGATACCAACTGTTGAATCAATTTACCAAAAAACTAATCTGCAAGATACTCAAACAAATCAGAATGACAACCGAAAGCAACAAAGCAGCAGCCGCAAGACTAAAACAGTAAACAGAGCAATAAAAGAGAGTGAGGGACACAGAGAACTTATAGTGGTTCGATCCTAAAAAGTTGATCTACATCCACTTGAGGCTATCCACTAGTATCATCAGCATTACAATATTGATCACCTTCTTACAACAGCAAGCATTCAACAGCTTCACGGCAAATCCTCTATCGTAGAGTACAATCGTACACAGAAGAATGATCTTAAGCCCTCCCCAGCTCACTGACCTCACTCAATCACTCATACATAAGATGAAGCTCACACAGACGCTCTCTAGGTCTAAAATTGCTCTCACCCTCATACAGCCCCATCAATTCTGAGATTTTATATTCTCAATCTCATATTAATTGAATAGTACAAGAAACACTCGATAAAACCCTCTCCAACAAACTAAAGAATCGGGTAACTAACTAAAGAAGATCAGTACCCGAAACCATACCCGAGACTAAAGGATAACCGGCTTGCTGAGATGGCTTCTTTAATCCGAGCTGTATAATTGAATATCCAGGAGGTCAATCGAAGGACTAAAGATGTTTGTTAGCTGGCAAATATTCAACAGTAATCTTTCTCCATTGTCTCAGTTTTTGCATTCGGCAACTTATAAAATCTGCCTCCCTCGCCACCGCCTTCTCCATCTTCGCCCTCGCCATTTCTTTACCATCAAACTCACCAACGCGGCCATTCGCACACCGGAATCTCGCCCTCCTTCTTCACCAAGGACCTCCTCAAGAATCCTGATTCCGTTCCTATTTCTCGCATCCACGGTTACACAGAGAGTGTAAGGTAAGAGGGAAAATCTCTTCTTATTTGTTTGAATTGTTATGGATATTTGAATTTGTGAAATAAATGGCAGAGAAGAGTAGAAGTGCAGAGAATGTTGAGGTGTGTTCTGTTTGTATGATTTTGGGTCTGTCATTCTATTGATTTCGAATTTTACAGTGTTTAGAACTACTTGCAATTTTATTATAAGGAGCTGAGGTTTCTGTAAATGTCTTTGTGAGGATTCCCATTGAACCATTTACTTGGAAGGAATTGAAAACAAACTCTAGAATCTTCATCTCTTGGTGTCCACAATCAAATTCACAAGGCCATATGTGTTTGGCATAGCTTCCAAGTAATTTTGGATAACTACGTCTAATTTTTTAAATTCTTTAGTGTGTGGTAATAAATAAAATAGTACTAGTAAAAGAATTTGATTGATTTATAATCTCTTCTTGAAGAAATATATAAGAGCTGCTTATGTAAAAGTGCTTTTTGAAGTGATTAATTTGGAATCATATGTATATGAGCTGTTATTTCAAAGATGCCAAATTATCCATTTTTGAATTGAATGGCAGAGAAGAGTAGAAGTGCAGAGAATGTTGTTCTTGTCTTTTTTTTTTTTTTTTTCTTCATAGTTTTGTGTGTTCCATTTGTGAATTGGGGTGAATCTTTTTCATTAGGCTCCCATTTAATTACACCTTTTTACTGCCATGGAATCTGTTTGGATCATGAGAAACTACGAAATTTTCTTGTCAGAAATAAATATGACTAAGAAATCAATTTATAGAGTTTAGAAATCATGCTTTTGCCCCACGACCCAAGACCCCTTAGTGCTGCAGAGGTATAAAACTGTCACTTTCCTCTTCAACAGCACCCAAGTAGCACACAAGCAAAATTGTATGCTTCCTTTTCCAGGACCAACCCAGTCTTGAGATTTACCCTTTGGATTTTGTAGTTGTAATAGATTCAGTTGAAGAAGGAACTTGGGAAGCTATTTGGTTCGTTCAACCCTAGAATAGTAAGTTAAACCATTATTAAACTTGTTATTGTGGCCCTCGACTGTGAACATTTTATCTTTTATTCGATTGTAATTTTTTTCAAGGGTATTTAATGAGATCTTCTTCTCTGTTAGATATTTGAAAATTTTGAGCTTCGTGGCGAAGCTTCGTTGAGATTGGGTGTTCTTTTTGAGTTCCAGAATCTTGGTGTTAGGTAACACTGCTAGATCCTTGCTACCTTTTTCTTTTTCTTTTATTCTTATTCACTATTGAACTTTTTTGTTTTGGCTTTTTTGGCATTAACTTTCTTCTCGTTTAGAAGTAGTTCTGTTTGCAGTGTTTGTTAATTGATCTTTGTTAAACTAGTTTAAAATGTGCAATGATTTGAGCTTGATTTAGATCTGGGAATCTGATCATTTTTTAAATATTATGTTGACCTTTGGTTGTATTGGATAACAATTGTTTTAGCTGAAATCAAGTGCCTTTGACGATCAATTCTTTATTAGGGAAAAAGGTGGAAAAGTGGAGTTTAGATCCTTATTTTAATTGTCATTACCATTTCTAGAAGTGCCAAAATAGAAGTTCTGTACAGAACATCTTGGGCCATTTTATTGTATTTTATTCCTTTTGCAAAATCTTTTAGGTATCCAAGCAACAAATATTTTGATATTTGCTTTTGTGAGGACAGTGTGTATTATTGAATAAGTAAAAGACCTTAACTGATACATTTTTCTCTTTTGGCCTTGAGTGATGGTGCCATCACAATGGGTTGACTTCAAGTTGTTTATTCAATTCCCAATAACTTCATGAAGATTCTATCCACGTTTTTTTACCCTTGTTGCTTTTCTTTCTTCCTTTAAAGGAATTATAAAGCCCATTTTGCAGATTTTGCCCTGTTCTCTAGCTCAAAAGAACACTACTTTTTCCCTTATTGTGCCAAATTCATCACATTGAGCTTATTTTGTAACGTGACTTGATAGTTTTTATATCATTGGATGTATGAGAGAAAATTGTGAAAGTTTTTAGAATCTATACTTAATGATAATTATGGGGTACAAGAAAATTTTTTTATTCTCATGTTTGGATTCTGCTTCTTTTAGTCTTAAGAGAACACTCTCTTATAAAGGAGTTTGTCAATCCCAAGTATTTTTCTTGCCCCTAATATTTTACAAACTTTTAAATGGTATCTTCACCATTTAAATTCACATTGTACATGACTACTAAGGTTTTCCTTGCATGAATGGTGATTTATTTCTCCTATTTCTCTTAAAGTTTTTCTTGTTCGTTGGTTTGTTGCTATCCTGCAATTATGGTAGCACATTGCATGTATTTTACTTGTAAACTTGGGGAAATTGGGTCAATCCCAAGTGTTTGAAAGGTATAGAAAATTAGGGATGATTACTATCCCTAATTTTCATACTAAAAAACATGTACTGAAAACAAATAATTGTACGGATCAACCCGTATCTCGAGGCAACTATAGATCTATAAATCTATATCTTCGAGCCGACAATGAAGCCCACGCCTAGGCCTCGTGTCAGAACAACTTCAGATACATAGTTTGAAAAAATGCACAACCTTGAAACTAACCTTCTTAACATCTCCAATAGGTTTTAATATCTAACAACGATGAGTAGGGAGTGGATTAAACTAAGAGACAAGTTCTCAACTGAGTATAGAGAAGGGGTAGCGCAGTTCCTAGAAATAGTAAAGTTTCACGTTACCAATCTAGGAAAAACTCGTTGTCCATGCAAGCACTGTATGAATGCAATGTGGCAATCATTAGAGCGGGTGGAGCGACATCTATTCACATACGGGATGTCTCCCATTTATAGTCGATGGATTCATCATGGGGAACCAGTGGACTTGACCGAAGGATTTGTGGTTCAAACAAATAATTCAATACCAAGTGATCAAGATTTAGGTACTGATGTGCCTGGTGCTGGGAACGAGGAAAACGAAATGTTGAATCTTCTATATGATCTACAGACTCCAATTGGTGATGTGAATGTAGACGACGAAAACATTCAAAGTGAGATGCCCACTAATGTCCATGCGACTGAGACTTCAACTTCAAGCTTATTTGACGAATTAATGAATGAAGCCCGTGATCAGTTATATCCTGGTTGTACCCGGTTTTCTTCATTGTATTTTCTGGTAAAGTTGATGCATATGAAGGTCATGAACGGATGGAGTAACAAGTCATTTGATATGTTGTTGGAGTTCTTGAAAGAGGCATTGCCTAACGGCACGAAAATACCCTCTTCATTTTATGAATCTAAAAGAAAGTTACGTGATTTAGGGCTAGGTTATGAAACCATACATGTTTGCAAGTACGATTGCATATTGTATTGGAAAGAATTTTTCGACTGTCAAGAGTGTCCAGTGTGTGGAGAGACCCGTTATAAGGTTAACGATAAAAAAGGTAAGAAGATTCCACATAAGGTGTTACGCCATTTTCCATTGATCCCTAGGTTGAAGTGGTTGTTTGCATCAAAACATATTGCTTCTGAAATGAGATGGCATAAAGAGAAGTGTGTTGAAACAGAGGGTGTGTTACGACATCCAGCTGATGCTGAAGGGTGGAGGCATTTTGACCGTGAGTTTCCTCAGTTTGCTTCCGATGAACGAAATGTTCATTTAGGCTTAGCTTCAGATGGGTTTAATCCGTTTGGAAATATGAGTACCTCGTACAGTATGTGGCCTGTGGTTCTAATTCCTTATAATTTGCCACCTTGGAAGTGCATGAAGGAGACAAATTTCTTCACGTCTCTACTGATTCTCGGGCCTTAATCCCCTGGTAAAGAGATTGATGTTTACATGCGTCCATTAATAGAGGAGTTAAAGGAGTTATGGGACAGTGGTGTGCGCACCTATGACTGTGATTCTAGTGAGTACTTTCAACTACGTGCAAGTTTATTGTGGACTATCAACGATTTCCCCGCTGATGGAGACTTGTCTGGATGGAGTACAAAGGGTTATCAAGCATGCCCCATTTGTAAGGAGGATACATCATCGTTTAGAATTCGAGGAAAAATCTCGTACATGGGACACCGACGTTATCTTCCTCATGACCACTGTTGGCGTAGAAGTAAGCAACACAACGGGCGTTATCTTCCTCATGAGATTAATTGAATGACCAATTTAATTCAATTGAATATTGAATATGATTCAAATTGAATGAAATACCTTATGTTATAATTGATTTAATTATATTGATTGAATTAAATTAATTAAATGATAAATGATCATTATTATTTAATTAATAGACGGCCAAGATCGTTTGGATTTGATCCAACGATCTAGATTAAGTAGGTTTTTTAACTCCCCCCACTTATCGTTAAGTGGAGAGGGGGTTACCTAACCCACAGATTGTTCTCTCATTTTACGTAAGAAATACAGAGAAAGCTTGGATAGTTTTTCACTCTTCCTCTCTCAAAATTCCAGCAATCACTTTGCTGAAAATTCCCTTCCAAGACCAATTTTGTATCCCACCATCCCTATCTCAGTAATCCAAGAGATATAGCGGGTGTTCGCTATTGGTGGTGCCGATTGGAAGATCAAGATCGTGATTATTGGAGCATTGTGCAGTGTTCTTCAAGATCATGTAAGTTTTCAAGATCTAAATAGATTTTAGATCTAATTTATAGCATGCTTAATCTGATCTAGTTTAATTTAGAAATCGTTTCTAATTCTGATTTGCGAACGTACCGGTTTTTCTAAAAATTGAAATTACAAATGAGATCATTCTTGATTGCTTCAGCTGCCAAAAGGGATTTCAACCCTTCAGGTTGATCGTCTGTTACTTTGAGGCGATGAAAGACAGATGTTGAAAATCGACTTTTCTTTGATGTGGAGACACTTAGCCTTTGGAAAGTTGAATGTCGAGGGAAGGTGGACGCCAAACTTTAATTTTCTTCTTTTGTCGTGACCATACCCATTCTTTGGAATACCGAAGGACGAGTAGTTGGAGGCTTGATGCGATCGAAGACGGAAGTTCTTTGTTCACCCTTTTTGGAATTGTCAACTTCTTCTACGTCGATGCAGTAGGAAGTAGCAAAGTTTTCTTTTTCCTTTTTGTGAAAAGTTTTGGAGAAGGATTTATTCAACATCACCAGTTGTTGAGGTTGAGAAAACTTTTTGCTTCTCTTCCTCTTGGGTTGAAGTTTCTTAGGATCCTTCTTTCTTTGATGTTTGCTCTATCCTTTGATTGTAACAAGATTTGATTGAGCTACTTCATCAAGGTTGAGCTCAATTTTTCCTTCTTTAGCTAGCTTTAGAATTAAGTTCTTTAGGACGAAACATCTTTCCACTGGATGACTAATAACTCGATGATACTTACAATATTTGGCGTCATCAACTTTTTCCATCTCTTCTGGTCGTCTACACTTAGGAAGTTCTATCAGTTGCGCTTCCAGTAGTTGTTTCAACATGTCAGGGATGTCAGAATCAGGGAAAGGATAGATTTTCTTCTGTCATTCCTTTAAAGTTAAGCAACGTGTTCCATTTTCTTACCGATTTTCTTTTGAAGATGACTTGAGAAGAATTGTGTTTACAACCATAGATTCTTCTGTAGTCGCTTCAGCGCTCTTTCCTTCTATCTTCAAGTTAGGAAGTAGAAGGTCTTGGTTTTCTTGACTAGCAATACTTAGCCCCATATCGTGGGCGCGAGTTGCTAGTTCTTCAAAGGTGTGAGGCTTTATACCTTGAAGGATGTAGAGGAGTTCCCAGTGCATGCCTTCAATGCACATTTCAACGGCATAGAGTTCAGTGAGGCGATCTTTGCAATCTAGACTCATGACTCTCCAACGATTTATGTAGTTAACAATGAGTTCACCTTTTCATTGTTTAGTGTTGGTGAGCTCGAACATACTAACGGTTCGTCTAGTGCTGTAGAAACGATTCAAAAACTCTCATTCGAATTCCTCCCAACTGTATATTGACTCAGATTCTAGATCAGTGTACCGGTCAAAGGCATTTTCTTTAAGTGTTCGAACGAACTGCTTGACTAGTAGGTCCCCTCGAGTACCAGCATTCTCGCATGTCTCAACGAAGTGGGCAATATGTTGTTTAGGATTGCCCTTTCCATCAAACTGCTGAAACTTTGGTGGCTGATACCCAATTGGCACTCTCAAGTTATCAATCCTCTTAGTATAAGGTTTGGAATACAAGAGGGAATCTTGAGTAGGTCCACCGTACTGAGCTCTGATACAGTTTGTGATCATATCTTGGAGCTGTTGAATGGATAGTGAAGCGATTGAAGTATAACACTGTGGCTGATCATCTTGCACTATAGTCTTTCCTTTGTCGTGATGTTTTATGACTTGAGTTTGACTTGATTCGGCGATATGTTGGTTCTCAATCTGACTCTTTAGGTGCTCAATTTGAGAATCTTTTTCTTCAATCGCCTTTATCAAGATGTTGATTTGCTCTTGCATCTCAGCCATTCTTTCTTCCATAGTCATTGTCTCAGTCATCATGGCAGTCACTACGTCAGAATCAGGTTCAAACAAAGAGTTATACTTAATAAGAAACTTGTCATTAGTATATGCCCTCTGCAAGGTTGTTTCTTGGCCTGCAACAATAGATGTTTTATCTTCTTGCAACGTCAATTCATTGAAGCAACAATGAGTAGTAGAACCTATGTAAGACTTGTTCATGACAACAACCATTAAGAAAGTCTCGAACGACATGTTTACACTTGTGTTTTGAGATAAGAGAGAGAGATGAGAGGTAGAGATGGTCCCACTGGGTGTGCCAATTTGTTCACACGTAACTTCGAAGATGGAGACACGTGGAATATATAATATATTTGTATTTATATAATATGTGTGTGGGTGTACAATCTCTAACTTTAATCCTCTGATTCTCTCTCTTATGTGTGTGAGTGTGTTTCACTCGAGGGTTGGAACGCTTGATCTCGAGTTTGAAGCTTCAATCAATTGCTTGGAATCTTGAAGAGTCTTTAGTCTTCAAGGGTTGTTGAAGTCTTCTAGTCTTGAAGGGTCTTCAGTCTTCAAGAATTGTTGAAGTCTTCCGATCTTGAAGGGTCTTCAGTCTTCCAAAGGGCTTAGGGTCTTGAAGTCTTGAAGAGTCTTTAGTCTTCAAGAAGTGTTTAAATCTTGAAGAGTGTTTGGTATTCAAGAACTTATGGATTTCAAACAGTCTTCAGTCTTCAGCCTTGGTGGAGTCTCTCTGAATTCTTTGGTTCTGCTTGATAGCTTTGAAACTCTGAACTCTTATCTTTATGAGAGTGTAGAATTTCTGAATCCTTGAAATGGAGGAGAGTATGGAGGAAAACAAACTAATTTGTTCCATTGACTCGTTAGTGAATCCTTAGTGCCAGTGTAGAGGGAAGATGAGTTGAGAGTTTAGTAATCCAATCCCGGGCTAGTAGAGTCTGATCTCGTTAAGTTAGATCTCGCTTGTGCAAGTTAATTTTGGAAAACTTTTGATTTATCTCCCTCATTGGTCCTTATGTGCATGTCTCTTGATTGCTTGATTATTGACTTTTGAGCCTTGAGGATTGAGTCATGTTTGTTGCATCCATTCTTCCATTGTGTGCTTGATTTTTAGTTTGCTCGAGGACTAGCAAAAGCTTAAGTTTGGGGGTGTTTGATAGTGAGCATTGCTAGCTAGTTTTCCCTAATTAATTTAGCTAGTCTTTTATAATTTATTGGCCAAAATGATGCGTTTTTGTGTTGTATTTGTAGGAAATAAATATTGGAGCTAATTGGGTGTTCGGGACATGAATAAGGGCTAAAAGATCGAAAAAGGATCAAGTTGGAAGAAGTCAAATTCAGCCCAGCTGATTAAAAAAAAAAAAAAAAAAAAAAAAAAAAAAAAAAAAAAAAAACTTGATGCGCAATTTGCTTACCGCAAGTGTACGGGTCAAGTAATAATATAGTGTTTTCGTGTAAAACGAGTGTCGTCCTCTAGATTGGATTTCTAGCAAATTAAGTACCGTGAATACTTTTGTTCAATTTTATTTAGGGAGCAAAACTCAAAGATAAAGATAAAAGTAAAGGCAAAAAGCATAAAATAAAGGTGGAGACTCAAATGGAAAGACTCTTAGGGAATTGATTTCATTGTTGAGATTGAGGATTAATTAATGGGATGAATTTAGCATGCAAGTATTCTACCAAGTCTAGGAACCTTTTATCACAACTATCTCTCCCGAGCATAATTGATTCTCATGCATGCAACCAACTTGATATCCCTATCTAAGTTCATTAGCATGCAAGGCTTTGGGTTTAGTTCTTCAAGCAACTTCTAAAGTTATTCCAAATCCAATCACAAACTTAGAATTTCTACTTTAGTCATGCAATTAAATAAAGTAAGTCTTAGGCCAAATCCCCTCTCCCGAGCAAGATTCAACACTCAAATCATTCAACTAGTGATCAAGTAATTGAAAACATTTAACCATAATTGCATAGGTAAAATAAATGCATATTCATACCACAAATCAATCCAACAAACTAAAACAACTACATCAATCCCTAAGACAAACAACTAGCAATTCATATTCTTTAAACTACAAACACTAATTGAAAGAAAAACCATAAAAACTACAAGAGGTAAGGGAAAGATAAAGGAAAACTCGAATCTGTCGAAACCGGCACGTCCCCGTCACGATCTCCACGTCTTCTCACTTGATTCCCGCTCTTTGGCCTTGCTTTAGCTCCCACCCAAGGTCTGTAGTCGAAATTAGGGCTAAAATCTAACCAATTGGACTCCCCTTGACCGTACAAGAAAAGGATGAATTTATAGAAAATTTGCCGAGAGCGTCGCGAAGCTGGTTACAGCGTCGCGACGCTATGATTTTTGTTTTGTTTTTTTTTCTTTTTTAAATCAACTGGGCTGAATTTGACTTCTTCCAACTTGATCATTTTTCGATCTTTTAGCCCTTATTCATGTCCCAAACACACAATTAGCTCCAATATTTATTTCCTACAAATACAACAAAAAAACGCATCATTTTGGCCAATAAATTATAAAAGACTAGCTAAATTAATTAGGGAAAACTAGCTAGCTATGCTCGCTATCAAAACCCTATATTTATAGGGTTTTCCATGGATGGGCCCTGGTGACTTTTGGGCCTAACAATTTGGACTTCGGCTTTATTGGTCTTGAGTTCAACTATTTGGTCTTGGGGTTGGTTTATATTTGACCCAAAAGCCATATGACCCAAATATTAAAATGCCCAAATTTGATCGAATAGACATTTGGCCTTGAAATTTTATAAATTGCCAACTTTGTCTTCAAATTAAATTTGAGACACATGTCAATTTATAATTGGTCCCAAATTAAATTATTTGTAATTTCGTTATTAATTTTAAATAATGACGTGACAATTTGTAATTGGTCAAAATTTCTCCTTCAACACCCTAATTCACAAATCTCCATATACTAGCCCCACAATAGAAATAATAATTGATTTTTTTTTTTTTTTTGAAAAGAGACTTCACTAAACCAGCTAACCGAAAATACAACTATTCTCTCCAATGAAGGAGAATTGAAATGGATAATAATTGAATTATTATTATTATTATTCTTATTCTTATTATTATTATTATTATTATTATTATTATTATTATTATTATTATTATTATTATTATTATTATTATTATTATTATATATAAAGAGTAGAATTAAACTTATGTTAAATCTTCACCGTTAAAAATAGTAAATAAAAGATGCAAATGGGAGAATATTTTTTTGCAAACAAATTTGATTCCGTTAGAGTATTTTTTAATATTTAAATTCCTACTTTGCCAAACTCGCCTTAATGATCAAACATTGGAAAAAAAAAATTAAATAGATAACTAAAAATTTCTCATATACCACATGGATAAGATCAAGATCATGGCATTCTCACCTGCATTTATAATTTATAATAGGCTAAATTATAAAAAATGCCCCTAAACTATGGAGTTTGTTTCAAAAATGCCCCTGAACTTTGAAAAGTTTCAAAAATACCCCTGAACTTTGAAAAATGTTTCAAAAATACCCTTGCTGTTATTTTTTGGATGGAAACCGTTAAAGTTTCAGTTTCAAAAATACCATTGAACTTTCAAAAAAAAATTAAAAATACCCTTATTGAAAAATGCTTCTTCTTTTTTCCTCCTCTCACCATAAATTCTAACAGTTTCCATCCAAAAATTAACGGCAAGGGTATTTTTGAAACATTTTTCAAAGTTCAAGGGTATTTTTGAAACTTTTCAAAGTTCATGGGCATTTTTGAAATAAACCCCAAAGTTCAGGGGTATTTTTTATAATTTAGCCTTTATAATATAATGTAAAAAGTATTTTTTTATTCCCACAATATATTTTATTTTTATAATGTTAAAAGAAGACTTTTTACATTAATAACTTCAAAGTCATGTCCTTGTCAAATAAATAAAGAAATAAAAACTTCAATGTCATTCCCATGTGTATTTAATTTTTATAATGTGAAAAATCTTCTTTTCATATTCATAGCTACTTGAAGGTCCAATCGTTCCTACCAATGTTTATGTCTTATAATGTCAAAAGTTTTCTTTCACATGACAATATTTCTTTTCACATTATAAAAAAAAAAATACACCTAAATACATTTAAAAAAAATACACCTTAGTATTTTCAACCTTTTTATTTTATTTTTGTTACGTAATGAAAAAAGATGTTTGATTTATTTTTTTCCCCGACAAAACAATGATGTCATAAATTATTATTTCTTCACATCCCTATAAGGTGATTAATTAGTACAATTTTTAGTAGTGGACAAAAAAAAATCTTAATAAAAAAATATGTCAAAAATAATTATTGATTTTCCAATATTTCTTCATTTGTAAGATTTAGTAATGGACACAAAATACTGTGTTAATTCTTTTTTCCTCCAAAAATCAAGAATAATGTTAAAATAATAATGTGTCTGAACTTTACATTTTGTATCTAATAGATCCCTAAACTTTCAATTTTTTATTCGAAAAATTTAAAATTTTGAAAAATTAATCGATTTATTAGATATAAATTTGAATTTCGTCTAATAATCCCTTAGAATTTCAATTTCATATCAAATAGATCTGCGAATTTCAAAATTTTTGAAAGCACAAGGGTTAACGTGTAATTTTGAAAGTTCATGGAGTAAATAGATGCAAATGTCAACATTCCAGGACTAAATTAGTACCAGAACATATGACGTCTTTTGACTTTTGTTTTTATGACTTTCCTTGGCCAAATGACACATGATGTCGTCCCCACTTGGACTCCTTTACCCTGCAACGTCTTTCAACATTAGTAAAAGAACATACGACGTCTTTGGACTTTTGTTGTTACGACGTTCCTCAGCCCAAGGAGACATGATGTCATTCCCACTTAGGCTTCTTTATTGTTGCAACGTCTTTCAACATTAGTACAAAAACATATGACGTCTTTGGACTTTTGTTGTTACGACATTCCTCGGCCCAAGGACACATGATATAGTTCCCACTTGGGCTACTTTACTGCTGCAACGTCTTTAAACATTAGTACAATGACATATGACGTCTTTGGACTTTTGTTGTTATGACGTTCTTCGGCCTAAGAACACATGATGTCATTCCTACTTGTGCTCCTTTATTGCTACAAGGTCTTTCAACATTAGTATAAGGATATATGACGTCCTTGGACTTTTGTTGTTATGACGTTTCTTGGCCCAAGAACACATGATGTCGTTCCCACTTGAGCTCTTTTATCACTGCAACGTCTTTCAACATTAGTACAAAGACATATGACGTCTTTGGATTTTTGTTGTTACGACATTTCTCAACCCAAGGACACATTATGTCATTCCCACTTGGGCTCCTTTTATTGCTGTAAAGTCTTTCAGCATTCGTACAAGGACATATGACGTCTTTGGACTTTTGTTGTTATGACGTTTCTCATTCCAAGGACACATGAAGTCATTCCCACTTGGACTTCTTTACTACTGCAACGTCTTTCAGCATTAGTACAAGGACCTATGACGTCTTTGGACTTTTGTTGTGGTGATATTCCTCGACCAAAGAACACATGGTGTCATTCCCACTTGGACTCCTTTACTGCTGCAACGTTGTGACACCCGAGGATAGGAGGGGTACATGAATGAACCGAGATCAAATACGAATGAGAGGGATCCTGAGGACATGGAAGTATTGTCAAAATAAGCTTAAAAGAATTGATAGATACTACCTATACGAACAAGGTGCACCTTCCTTTTCGGTGGCTCAATCATAGGAACTTTGAAGTTAAGCGTGCTTGGCTTGGATAAGTTCTATGTTGGGTGACCTCTTGGGAATTTTCCTAAGAAGAATGTGAGTGAGGACAAAGCATGCTAAAAGGATCTCGTGTTGGTTTGTGGGGACAATCTTCATTCTTAGAAGCAGTTTAAGACGAGTATAGTAACGTGACCAGGTCGTAGGGGAATGCCAGGGTCGTTAGGTGCCGAATCCGGATTCCGAATCCTGGGCCTGAGGCGTTACAAACGTCTTTCAGCATTAGTACAAGAACATATGACGTTATTGGACTTTTGTTGTTACGACGTTTCTCGGCCCAATGAGATATGATGTCATTCCCACTTGGGCTCCTTTATTGTTGCAACGTAAGAACCTTTGAACTTGTAGAATGAATAATGATGCAATGCAGCGTAAGAGGAAGAACCTTCGAACAATGTAGTGTGAGAACCTTTAAATTTGGAAAAGGATGTAGAGTATCATCACAACGTGAGCACCTTCGAACTTAGAGAAGGAGGCAGCGCAATAGTGCAACGTCAAAACCTTCGCACTTGGAGAAGAAGCAAGGCAATAACACAATGTGAGAACCTCTGAACTTGGAGAAAGAACAGCGAAGCAGTGTAGCATGAAAACCTTCGAATTTGGAGAAAAAAGCACCACAACAGCGCAATGTGGGTACCTTCGAACTTAAAGAAGGAAATAGTGCAGCAGCAAAGCCTGAGAACCTTTGAACTTGGAGAAGAAACATCAGCGAAGCAGCAAAACAACACGTACTAACATTCGAACTTGGAGATGGAGCAACGTAGGAGCGTGCAACGGAGAACATTCAAACATGGAGAACGAACAACGCAGTAGCATATAGTGTAAGAACCCTCGAACATGGAGAGGAGAAACTGCAGCGAAATGTGTGAAAACCTTCGAACTTGGGGAGAAGGAATTGCAGTGAAGCAGCGTGAGAACCTTCGAATTTAGAGAGAAGGAACTGCAGCGAAGCGCGTGAGAACCTTCGAACTTGGAGAGAAGGAACTGCAGCGAAGCAGTTGAAAACCCTCGAACTTGGAGAAGGAACAGCGAAGCGCGTGAGAACCTTCGAACTTAGGAAGAAGGAACTCCAGCGAAGCACGTGAGAACCTTCGAACTTAGAGAGAAGGAACTTCGGCGAAGCGCGTGAGAACCTTCAAACCTAGAGAGAAGAAACTGCAACGAAGCAGCGTGAGAACCTTCAAGCTTGGAGAGAAGAAATTGCAATGCAGCAGCGTGAGAACCTTCGAACTTGGAGAGAAGGAACTGCAGCGAAGTGGTGCGTCGTTAGCTGAATTGATGGATATGAGATAATAAAAATAAACTCAGCCAACCCTAGTGCAAGTATACACTGTCGCACGTAGTAATAAAAAACCTTAGAAGTATTCCAAGGGTATCGATCCCACGAGGACTAATTTGGAAATTCAGTTTTGAAGAAGAAATTGCTCAACTTGATTGCTTGAAAATAGGTAACAAAAGAAAATAAGATTGATGATTGGTTGTTGAGAAAGTAAATAAAACAAGAACTGAATAAAATAACAATAAGAAATAAAACGAGGTATTCAACATGGATTCATCCCTAAGGCAATTACTTTAATCATGGAGTATTAAACTTAAGCATATTCAATGCATTGGGTCAGATTTAACTTCTAATTGGCCTTGCTCCCAAGAACCGTTAGAAGGCTAAGCGAGTACCGTTATGCATATTTTTGTAACTCGACTCCGACATAGATAATTCACGAATGCAATCTATAACCCTATAGTCGATATAGGGTGCCTTAGGCACCTTGCACTATACCGTCGAACAATCTCTTTCGAGCTTTTTCTCCTATATCACCTTTATGAGAACCGATATCGTCTGCCCCTTTCAAGATCAAACTCTCGTAGCATGCAAAGTCTAAGTGATCAAGTTAAACTCAGCAAGATCAGAGTGATATTCAATAAAGAATTACATGCATTGAACAGAAACTTAAGCAAATAAAACACTTTCAAGCTATTAAACCATAAGGGGATTCACCACATTGAACCCCTCAACGGAATTTAGCTACTCATGGTGAGATAAAGTGAAAATGAACACATTTTCATTGATAACAAAGTGTAAAGAATACAAAATAATGAAAAGTACCAAAAGCTGGAAATAATGGAGATAGTCAAATATTATGGGTTTTCAATTTACTCATTCCTTCTAGAGTTCGCTTAGACACTCCACTCTATTGCTTTTACAAGTGGGAATGGGTGAAAATCCCTACAAATCCTAAGGTTTGATGTCTAAGGATAGAATTTAG
The DNA here is from genome assembly GCA_017139565.1 of Luffa aegyptiaca. Lineage (NCBI taxonomy): Eukaryota > Viridiplantae > Streptophyta > Magnoliopsida > Cucurbitales > Cucurbitaceae > Luffa > Luffa aegyptiaca. The sequence goes on along the minus strand of JAETGN010000121.1, from coordinate 51,006 downwards.
TCATCTAAGAAGGACCTCGGGCATCCCTACTCATAGGCATCAACTAGGGTTCTGTCACCACCCTCTTCTTCCAAATGAGTTCTGATTCAATTTGACTTCGAATTACGAGCTTATATAGTGTTGGAGATGGTCGAGGAGCTGCGAAATAGGTACTGGAAGGTAGCCCAGTCAGTTTCGGGGTCAAAACAACCGGTTAGGTGCGAAGAAGACTCGTCAACAACGACCTGCGGATAACTCGAAACAGTCTCAGTTTTTCCAGAAATACGGTCGCATTTCATTTTGCCTTCCCAGAAATGCAGTCGCATTTCTGGGCAGATTCCAGCCTTTCCTCTGTTTTCCTACACAGCAACAAACTAAGTAAAATTCTCACCAAATAGAGTCTTTTTAGGCAAAAATAAGCATAAATTGACAAAAGTGACTCTCTCAACACCCTAACTACTCAACTTTAACACATTTTGAGCTCGAGAATAGTAAAATTGACCTAAACATGCAACTTTTGACAAGATAATGAGCTAATTATAAGGGTAAAATAGGTATATTTTTTACCCTTGTCACGGAGCAGCTGAGAACCCTCAAACTTAGAGAAGGAACAACAAAGCGCGTGAGAACCTTCAAACTTGGGGAGAAGGAACTCCAGCGAAGCACGTGAGAACCTTTGAACTTGGAGAGAAGAAACTACTTCAAAGCTAGTGAGAACTTTCGAACTTGGAAAGAAGGAACTCCAACAAAGCGCGTGAGAACCTTCGAACTTGGAGACAAGCAACAACGAAGCAGCGTAACAGGAGAACCTTCGAACTTGGAGAGGGAAGCAACGTAGAAGCGCAGTATGAGAACCTTCGAACTTGGAGAAGGAACAGCGAAGCAGCGTGGCATGAGAACCTTCGAACATGGTGAACGAAGCAACAAAGCAGCACAACGTCAGAACCTTCGAACTTGGAGAAGGAAGCAGCACAACAGTGCAGGAGCGTGCAATGTAACCTTCGAACGTGGAGAAGGAACAGCAGCAAAGCAACATAACAACACGTCCCAACCTTTGGACTTAAAGAAGAAGCAACGCAGGAGCGTGCAGTGAAGAACCTTCGAACTTGGAGAAGGAACAACACAGTAGCGTACAATGTAAGAACCCTCGAACTTGGAGAAAAGGCAATGCAGTGAAACGTGTGAGAACCTTCGAACTTGGAGAGAAGGAACTGCAGCGAAGCACGTGAGAACCTTCAAACATGGAGAAGGAATAGCGAAGCGCGTGAGAACCTTCAAACCTGAGGAGAAGGAACTCCAACGAAGCGCTTGAGAACCTTCGAACATGGAGAGAATGAACTCCAGCGAAGTGCGTGAGAACCTTCGAACTTGAAAAAGAGGGAACGACAAACTTAGGGTGAGTGAAACGCCGAACTTGAGGCTAGCGAGACATTTAATTTGGAGGAATGAAGTCTTCTTTTATTCATCCCACTCGTAGCTTCACATTTATAACGGTGTACAACTTCAATTTGTTGTGTTACCCTAAGTAATGAAGAATTTCTTCAATTTGTATTGTCATACTTCAATATTTGTTGCACCCTCTTTTTTTTGTTTATAGAGACTGAACTTAAAGTTTTCTTTAAGCTGCCTACGTACCCTTGAGGAAAATGAATCAAGTCATAACGTAGTTCAATTTGGGTTTTTTTTACCACCTTTTTAAGCTCATGTGGACTAGGAGCATCATGCAGTTTAGGTTCTTGCGATCAGCAGCTTTTACATTTTAAAAGCTCTTATCTTCATCATTGTATGGATCAGATCCTTCACTTGTAGGATTGGTCACAAGAATGAGACTTGGCTTCACCGTTAATGAACCTTCTGTATTTATGAGAACAGAAAACTTCCTTTTCATACGTGACGGGACAATACTCTGAAGCTTCTTGTCACTGCTTACTTCATCGAACAGTTTGACCTCTAAGTAATCCATTTTTCTTTGAGGTTGATCGTCTGTTACTTTGAGGCGATCAAAGACAGATGTTGAAGATCGACTTTTCTTTGATGTGGAGACACTTAGCCTTTGGAAAGTTGAAGGTCGAGTGAAGGTGGACGCCGAACATTGATTTTCTTCTTTTGTCACGACCATACCCATTCTTTGGGATCATCGACTTTTTCCATCTCTTCCGGTCGTTTACTGATGTGCAAATTTCTTACCGCAAGTGTACGGGTCAAGTAATAATATAGTGTTTTCGTGTAAAACGAGTGTCGTCCTCTGGATTGGTTTTCTAGCAAATTAAGTATCGTGAATACTTTTGTCCAATTTTATTTAGGGAGCAAAACTCAATGATAAAAGATAAATCTAAAGACAAAAAGCATAAAATAAAGGTGGAGACTCAAATGGAAAGACTCTTAGAGAATTGATTTCATTGTTGAGATTGAGGATAAATTAATGGGATGAATTTAGCATGCAATTATTCAACCAAGTCTAGGAACCTTTTATCACAACTATCTCTCCCGAGCATAATTGATTCTCATGCATGCAACCAACTTGATATCCCTATCTAAGTTCATTAACATGCAAGGCTTTGAGTTTAGTTCTTCAAGCAACTTCTAAAGTTGTTCCAAATCCCGTCACAAACTTAGAATTTCTACTTTAGTCATGCAATTAAATAAAGTAAGTCTTAGGCCAAATCCCCTCTCCCGAGCAAGATTCAACACTCAAATCATTCAACTAGTGATCAAGTAATTGAAAGCATTTAACCATAATTGCATAGGTAAAATAAATGCATATTCATACCACAAATCAATCCAACAACCTAAAACAACTACATCAATCCCTAAGACAAATAACTAGCAATTCATAGTCTTTAAACCACAAACACTAATTGCAAGAAAAGCCATAAAAACTACAAGAATTAAGGGAAAGAGAAAGGAAAACTCGAATCCGCCGACACCGCACGTCCCCGTCACGATCTCCACGTCTTCTCGCTTGATTCCCGCTCCTTGGCCTTGCCTTTAGCTCCCACAAAAGGTCTCTAGTCGAAATTAGGGCTAAAATCTCACCAATTGGACTCCCCTAATCCGTAGCTGAAAAGAGGAATTTATAGAAAATCTGGCTATAGCGTCGAGACGCTATGGACAGCGTCGCGACGCTGTCGCGATACCGCGAATCTGGAAAATTTGTCGAGAGCGTCGCGACGCTATGAATTTTTTTTTTTTTTTTTTTTTTTTAAATCAGCTGGGCTGAATTTGACTTCTTCCAACTTGATCCTTTTTCGATCTTTTAGCCCTTTTTCATGTCCCGAACACGCGATTAGCTCAAATATTTATTTCCTACAAAAACAACACAAAAACGCATCATTTTGGCCAATAAATTATAAAATACTAGATAAATTAATTAGGGAAAACTAGCTAGCTATGCTCGCTATCAAACACCCCCAAACTTAAGCTTTTGCTAGTCCTCGAGCAAACTAAAAATCAAGCATACAATAGAAGAATGGATGCAACAAACATAACTCAATCCTCAAGGCTCAAAAGTCAATAATCAAGCAATCAAGAGACATGCACATAAGGACCAATGAGGGAGACAAATCAAAAGTTTTCCAAAATTAACTTGCACAAGCGAGATCTAACTTAACGAGATCAGACTCTACTAGCCCGGGATTGGATTACTAAACTCTCAACTCATCTTCCCTCTACACTGGCACTAAGGATTCACTAACGAGTTAATGGAACAAATTAGTTTGTTTTCCTCCATACTTAGGTGCTTATAAATTGCAATTAAATTTAGCATTTATATGTGGCACTAGCTTTCACACACCTATTGCAGGGACCCTTAACCTGAGATTTCTCTGGTTGGCCTAACTGATCACAACAGGGGTAGCTCTTTTTGCCTAAACTTTATTAAACATTGCAAGCTGTGCACAGGCCATGGCATAATTTATTTTCTCAACAGTAACAACAAGAATGATTTTTCTTTATGAACATGATAAGCATATATTCTTTTCATTCCTCCTAAGCAAGATCAAACATGCTAATTTGCAAAAAATTAACTCTTTAGCTCTTCCCTACACCTATCGAGGTGACAACAAGCATATGAACCTAATAATTCGCTCCTAAGCATTCAAATCCAAATCTAGCCAAGACAAATACTCTACTCATGCAAGCCATCTCCTAGAAAAATTTTAAAAAGTCTCCCTTTTTGGGCACTCATGCTTATAACTCATCGCAAGCTTGAAAATTGGCAAGAAAGCCTATCCTAAGACATCATAGTCATGCAAAAATAGCATCCAGAAAACAACCATATGCTCAATTCAAAGAAAGCTCAAAACTATAGCCCGAACTCAGATGCTCAAGGGCTCCACAAACATGATATTTCACCCCCAAACTTAAAACATGCATTGTCCTCAATGTATAAATCAATAAAGCATAGTCAAGCATGAGAACAAATAAAGAATGGAAGGAGTGAACAATACTGGCCTGGAATGATGATGACTTTTTGACTGAAAGCTTGAAAGCTTGAAAGCAAAGGAGAGACTGAAAACAAGACCTACAAAACAGACACAAACAATGAATAAAACTCAAAAGAAAGACACAACTAAACTTACTTGGGTTGCCTCCCATAAGCGCTTGTTTAACGTCATTAGCTCGACGTGTTGACCGACTAGGCATCAAGGTGGTCTAATGTTAGATGTCCCATCACTGGTGCTTTTCCTAGCACCTCTCCTATAGCCCACCAACATGGTTTCTGATGTGTTCTTAGGGTCCTCAAAAGCTTTTAAGATCTCCTTCTCATGCTGAACTCTGATAATCAGCTCCCTACGCTCAATATCAATTATAACTCTCCCTGTAGCAAGGAAGGGTCTCCCTAATATGATAGGCATGGCAGGATTCTCTTTAATATCTAACACAAAGAAATCAACAGGAAGGAAAAATCTACCTACTTTGATCAGAACATTCTCCACAATTCCATAAGGACTAACCACAGACTGGTCAGCCAACTGGAGTTTAACAGAAGTAGATTTTATTTCTCCTATGTTAAGCTTTTTGCACAATGATAGAGGAATTATGTTTATGCTCGCCCCTAGATCACATAATGCTCTACATGAATAAGTACCAAAATTACAAGGAATAGTAAAACTCCCTGGGTCAGACAATTTTTCTGGTACTCTCTGTTGGACACGAGCACTGCACGTCGATGCAAGATATACAGTCTCCAACTGCTTTTCCTTTTTCTTCTTGTTGAGCCATTCCTTCATGAATTTTCTGTAGTGAGGCATCTGCTCCAAGGCATCTGAAAAAGGAATATTAACATGCAAACCCATAAAAGCATCTAAAAGCTTGTCAAACTTAACCTTAGAATTTTTCTTTTTCTTTGATTTAGGAACTAAAACAGTAGGAGAAGGGATAAAAGGCTCAGGATTAAGCTTTTCAGCTTCGTTTGAGGTGGTGCCTTCTTCAACTTCTCCTGTGAGTTCCTCTGGTTCAGTATTCTCCTCCTCTTGAGATAATGGAGTCTCCTCCTCGTGATGCACAGAGACGGCCTTGCAGTACTCCATAGAAGATTTCTCCTGTTCAGCTGGGGCTTTACCTTTATTCATGGTGTTAACAACACTTACCAGTTGTCCCAGCTGAGTCTCAATGTTCTTGATGGCTGCAGAATGACCATTGACAGTAGTGTTTAAGGCAATCATGGCCTCCTCAAGCTTATTTGACCTGTTGCTTGATTCTGCAATAAAAGCTCCAACAAGATCCTCAAAAGACGTTTTACTTTCTTGCTTAGGAGTGAAGTCAGGAGGATTCAACACATTCTTATTATTAGCATAGGAAAAATTCTCATGATTTCTATTGATAGGGTGATAATGTGTAGGTGTAGAATTATTATTATACCCCCTAGAATTGAAATTTGAAACATACTGAACCTGCTCGAGATTTTCCTCCTGAGTCTGGGATGCGAGGGCAGCTGCAGACTCGATCGTTTGAGCGCTCCCTGTACCTGAAAATTTTAAGAACGCATTAGCCAGGGAAGAAATCTGGGCCTGCAGTGCACTTACGTTATCGATCTCAAACACTCCAGCAGCAATCTTTTTGGGTCCCGACCGCTCCGATGGCCATTGATAGCTATTGGTGGTCATATCCTCTAACAAAGTCCTAGCACTCTCAACAGTTTTGGACAACAGAGTCCCACCTGCTGCTGCATCAACAATAGTTTTTGTACTAGGAGTTAAGCCATTATAAAATAATTGAACCTGAAGCCAGTCGGGGTATCCATGCTGAGGGCACTTCCTCAGCAACTCTTTAAATCGCTCCCAAGCCTCGAACAACTGCTCATCAAACTGCTGCTGGAACGTCCCAATTTCGGTCCTCAGCTTGACCGTCTTGGCAGGAGGAAAGAACTTCTTTAAGAATGCCTGGACCAAAGCATCCCAAGTGGTAATGCTTCCAGGTGGAATAGATTGTAACCAGTCCCTCGCTTTGTCCTGCAAAGAAAAAGGAAATAAACGTAAGCGAATGGCATCTTCAGAAACACCATTTAATTTTACCGTCCCACAGATGTCTAAGAAGGATTTCAAGTGAGAATGTGGATCCTCCATGGGTGATCCTCTGTAAGCACAATCTCGAGCCATCTGAATGAGACCCGTTTTCAGCTCAAAGTTGTTAGCATCGATCGGGGCATAGACAATCCCCGATTGTTGCTCCTGAAAGACCGGCTGAAAGTAGTCCCTAATAGGCTTAGGCTCCTCAGGATTAGGATTGGCCATTTGGATATTTTCTTGATTTTCCCTTCGAAGTCTATTGTATGTTCTTTCTATCTCTGGATCTAAGGGAACTAAGGCCAACTCTCTAACCCTTCGCATGCACAATCCAACCTCACCTAAAAAGGAAAAATAAAAGAAAACGAAAGTAAACAAATAAGGAAAGAATCTAAGACAAGGAAAAGCTAAATCTAAAATAGGAAAGAAAAATAATCTACAAAAGGAAAAGATAAACAAATAAGGAATGTACAATCAAATATGACAAAAACAAATAAGGAAACTAGCAAATAAGGAAAATAATCTAGAAAAGGAAAATAAACCAAAAAGAAAAATCTATCTATGGAAAATCCAAACAAATATGGAAAAATCTAAATATGGAAAAAGAAAATAAAGGAAAAAAAATGCAATCTACCTAAAAACAAAAATAATAAAAATAACAAAAAAATAGAATACAACCTAAACTAAGACCGGACAATTTTTCTACGATATTAAAATTGACTAAATATTCCAATCCCCGGCAACGACGCCAAAAACTTGATGTGCAAATTGCTTACCGCAAGTGTACGGGTCAAGTAATAATATAGTGTTTTCGTGTAAAACGAGTGTCGTCCTCTGGATTGGTTTTCTAGCAAATTAAGTATCGTGAATACTTTTGTCCAATTTTATTTAGGGAGCAAAACTCAATGATAAAAGATAAATCTAAAGACAAAAAGCATAAAATACAGGTGGAGACTCAAATGGAAAGACTCTTAGAGAATTGATTTCATTGTTGAGATTGAGGATAAATTAATGGGATGAATTTAGCATGCAATTATTCAACCAAGTCTAGGAACCTTTTATCACAACTATCTCTCCCGAGCATAATTGATTCTCATGCATGCAACCAACTTGATATCCCTATCTAAGTTGATTAACATGCAAGGCTTTGAGTTTAGTTCTTCAAGCAACTTCTAAAGTTATTCCAAATCCCGTCACAAACTTAGAATTTCTACTTTAGTCATGCAATTAAATAAAGTAAGTCTTAGGCCAAATCCCCTCTCCCGAGCAAGATTCAACACTCAAATCATTCAACTAGTGATCAAGTAATTGAAAGCATTTAACCATAATTGCATAGGTAAAATAAATGCATATTCATACCACAAATCAATCCAACAACCTAAAACAACTACATCAATCCCTAAGACAAACAACTAGCAATTCATAGTCTTTAAACCACAAACACTAATTGCAAGAAAAGCCATAAAAACTACAAGAATTAAGGGAAAGAGAAAGGAAAACTAGAATCCGCCGACACCGCACGTCCCCGTCACGATCTCCACGTCTTCTCGCTTGATTCCCGCTCCTTGGCCTTGCCTTTAGCTCCCACAAAAGGTCTCTAGTCGAAATTAGGGCTAAAATCTCACCGATTGGACTCCCCTAATCCGTAGCTGAAAAGAGGAATTTATAGAAAATCTGGCGATAGCGTCGAGACGCTATGGACAGCGTCGCGACTCTGTCGCGATACCGCGAATCTGGAAAATTTGTCCAGAGCGTCGCGACGCTGGTCCTAGCGTCGCGACGCTATGAATTTTTTTTTTTTTTTTTTTTTTTTTTTTTTTTTTTAAATCAGCTGGCCTGAATTTGACTTCTTCCAACTTGATCCTTTTTCGATCTTTTAGCCCTTTTTCATGTCCCGAACACGCGATTAGCTCAAATATTTATTTCCTACAAAAACAACACAAAAACGCATCATTTTGGCCAATAAATTATAAAAGACTAGATAAATTAATTAGGGAAAACTAGCTAGCTATGCTCGCTATCATTTACACTTAGAAAGTTCTATCAGTTGCGCTTCAAGTAGTTGTTCCAACATGTCAGGGATGTCAGAATCAGAGAAAGGAATGATTTTCTTCTGTCTTTCCTTTAAAGCTAAGCAACGTGTTCCATTTTCTTGTCGCTTTTCTTTTGAAGATGACTTGAGAAGAATTGTGTTTACAACCATAGATTATTCTGTAGTCGCTTCGGCGTTCTTTCCTTCTATCTTCAAGTTAGGAAGTAGAAGGTCTTGGTTTTCTTGACTAGCAATACTTAGCCCCATATCGTGGGCGTGAGTTGCTAGTTCTTCAAAGGTGCGAGGCTTTATACCTTGAAGGATGTAGAGGAGTTCCCAGTGCATGCCTTGAATGCACATTTCAACGGTAGAGAGTTCAGTGAGGCGATCTTTGCAATCTAGACTCATGACTCTTCAACGATTTATGTAGTTAACAATGAGTTCACCTTTTCGTTGTTTAGTGTTGGTGAGCTCGAACATGCTAACGGTCGTCTAGTGCTGTAGAAACGATTCAAAAACTCTCATTCGAATTCCTCCCAACTGTGTATTGACTCAGATTCTAGATCAGTGTACCAGTCAAAGTCATTTTCTTTAAGTGTTCGAACGAACTGCTTGACTAGTAGGTCCCCTCGAGTACCAGCATTCTCGCATGTCTCAACGAAGTGGGCAATATGTTGTTTAGGATTGCCCTTTCCATCAAACTGCTGAAACTTTGGTGGCTAATACCCGATTGGCACTCTCAAGTTATCAATCCTCTTAGTATAAGGTTTGGGATACAAGAGGGAATCTTGAGTAGGTCCACCGTACTGAGCTCTGATACAGTCTGTGATCATATCTTGGAGATGTTGGATGGATAGTGAAGCGATTGAAGTATAACACTGGCTGATCATCTTGCACTATAGTTTTTCCTTTGTCGTGATGTTTTATGACTTGAGTTTGACTTGATTCGGCGATATGTTGGTTCTCAATCTGACTCTTTAGGTGCTCAATTTGAGAATCTTTTTCTTCAATCGCCTTTATCAAGGTGTTGATGTGCTCTTGCATCTCAGCCATTCTTTCTTCCATAGTCCTTGTCTCAGTCATCATGGCAATCGCTACGTCAGAATCAGGTTCAAACAAAGGGTTATACTTAATAAGAAACTTGTCATTAGTATATGCCCTCTGCAGGGTTGTTTCTTGGCCTGCAACAATAGATGTTTTATCTTCTTGCAACGTCAATTCATTGAAGAAACAATGAGTAGTAGAACCTATGTAAGACTTGTTCATGACAGCAACCATTAAGAAAGTCTCGAACGACATGTTTACACTTGTGTTTTGAGATAAGAGAGAGAGAGATGAGAGGTAGAGATTGAAGGATTGGAATTCCGTAATTCCGTAAAGCGGAAGCGTGATTGGGACCGATTTGTAATTAATTTTGTTTAATCTAAAATACCAATACATTGGCAATAATATTAGAACTATTCTAAATATATATTAAGGCTAAGCATACAAAAATATTAGATCTAAATCTAATTTATAAAGTAACAAATTACTTACTCTCGTTGACGACTCAGATTAAATTCACCAACTGCTTGTGAATTAATCACGAACTAGTGTGAACTCCACCACTATGGCTACACCGGTATGACTCTGAGACTTCTAGAGGCAGGAGACTTGTGGGAGCCTTTGGGAGAATTCTCTGAGAGTAGGAGAATGAATGGGATGCCTTTCACCCCACCCCAGGGGTCCTATATATATGAAAGGCCAAGACCTTTTTCCTAATAGGAAAAGGGAGACCTTTTCCTAATAGAAAAAAGTCTCTAATTTTAATAAATAATTAATTAATTCCATAATTAATTAATTTCCCAATTAAATATCATATATTTAATCTTAGGGATTTTATTAAAATTAAAATTAATATGAATCCAATTCATATTAAATTTATTTGAACTCTTTCAAATATTTTCTTTCCTAATAGGAAAAGGTCTCTAATTTTAATAAATAATTAATTAATTCCATAATTAATTAATTTACTCAATTAAATATCATATATTTAATCTTAGGGATTTTATTAAAATTAAAATTAATATGAATCCAATTCATATTAAATTTATTTGAACTCTTTCAAATACTTTCTCTCAAGAATTAATTAATTCAAAAATTATATTATAAAGTTTCATAAACTTTATATTATAATGCATCAATATACATTATACGATTCTCCAAATAAATTGAACACTTTCAATTTACAATTTATACTTAATTGCCTCAAGTCACTTTACGAGCTACCAGTGGGACCTAATGGACCTACAGATCTTACGAGCTACTAGTGGGACCTAATGGACCTACAGATCAGAAGCTCCAACGATACGAGACTAATTGGCCAAACTCATTGACCAAGTTTAGTCAACATTCGTTAACTGTGGGTCACTCCACTAAAGACCCACAGCTGCACTCTTCTCACTATAGAATATTTCTGTGGCCACGGATATCAACCAAGCAGTAAGTCAATCCTTCACGTGTGTTCGTAACACCAGCTGGGTCAAATTACCGTTTTACCCCTGGGTTACCTCTGGTTCCTTAAGTACCACTGATTCCTCTAATGAACAAGTTGTTTAGGGTCCAACCACTAAATAGGAGTTCCTCTCAGGCTAGGAGAGGACGGCGCGCCTTTGTTCAAGCCCTAGAATCAGCCCTTAAGGGAACACACATCTACTTACCCCAATAGGGGAAGGAGTGAATTCCATCTTGTACTGTTATGTTCCCAGCCCCCATTCGGTCTTGCCCCTGAAATGGTAGGCTTATTGAGTCGGCGAGCTGGCCACTCTCACCCATACAAATCTAAGGACAGTCCCTCCTGAAAGGGGTTCATAACAGACTCAGGATTGAGATTGAGTTACCTAGGTCATCCTATTGAAATAGAAACCTAAACTAGTTAACGGCGTTACATCTAGTGGTTACTATTTCGTGGTCCGGTCTTATGCAAACTCATTGCATAGGATACCCCCACCCGCATGTCTCCTACATGGATGCTTTGGATCATTGCATCTGTATCGAATACAAGGTGGGTCGTATCACATAGTGTCACCAGGATAAGGTACCCAGCCTTATCCCTATACTATAGACCATTTAGGTTTTTACTTGGACACTGATCCCCGTATGTCCCCACATACTAGTCCAAGTTTCATTTAAACAACCTTGGATCTTAGTTTATTGGATTTAGGGTTTATTAATGCAAACTCGATTATTCAATAACCAAATTACTCAATTACTCAAATAACACTTTATTGAGATCGATTAATTTGTTTCATTTACTATCTACGAGTTTTAGGGCATAAAACCCAACAACTCCCACTTGAACTAAAACTCTAGTGGGCAATGTACATCAACAATCAAAATTGAATGAATAATCATTGAAGTAGGAATAGTAGTTTGTATTAATACTGTATAATACATGAAAAGTACAAATACAGATAAATACAATAAACTAGGGCATTCACAATACCCATTACACTTCTCCCACTTGCCCTAGATTATTCTATGTACATATCTCGCAGACCTAGACCCTCTAGATGACCATCAAACACTTTAGTCGTGAGAGCCTTCGTAAATGGATCAGCAATATTGTGCTCAGAGGCTACCTTCGTGACGATCACGTCCCCTTGTTGCACGATCTCTCTGATGAGATGATATTTGCGCTCTATGTGCTTGCCTCTTTTGTGACTGCGAGGTTCTTTAGAATTTGCCACTGCACCACTATTATCACAGTAAAGGGTGATTGGCAAGTTCATATTTGGAACAACTTCCAAATCCATCAAGAACTTCCGTAGCCATACAGCCTCCTTAGCTGCTTCACAAGCAGCGACATATTCAGCCTCCATGGTGGAGTCTGCAATGCATCCTTGCTTGATGCTACGCCAAACTACAGCTCCCCTGTTGAGGGTAAATACTGACCCTGATGTGGATTTTCTAGAATCCTTATCAGTCTGAAAGTCAGAGTCTGTGTATCCTGTAAGGATCAAATCCTTAGAGCCATACACAAGCTGATAGCCCCTCGTTCTCCAAAGATACTTGAGGATGTTTTTAACTGCAGTCCAGTGGTCTAACCCTGGATTGGACTGGTACCTGCTGACTATCCCAACTGCATAGCAAATGTCAGGCCTAGTACACAACATGGCGTACATAAGACTGCCCACGGCTGAAGCATAAGGGATGTGTCTCATATTCTCAATTTCTTGAGGTGTCTTAGGACACTGTTCCTTAGACAAATGAACTCCATGCCTAAAAGGTAGTAAACCCCTCTTGGAATTCTGCATCTTATATCTAGACAACATCTTGTCTATATATGATGCTTGAGACAGGGCTAACGTTCTGTTCTTACGATTCCTGATAATTTGAATCCCTAGAACATACTGAGCTTCACCCAAATCTTTCATTTGGAACTCAGTCGATAGCCATTTTTTAATGTCAGCTAGATATTCTACATCATTTCCAATGAGAAGAATATCATCTACATACAACACCAGAAAAGCTACTGAACTGTTGATAATCCTTTTGTAAACACAAGGCTCATCAACGTTTTGGTCAAAGCCATAAGATTTGACAGCAGTGTCAAACTTTATATTCCAAGATCTGGAAGCTTGCTTCAACCCATAAATGGATCGTCTAAGCTTGCAAACTTTTTGCTCTTGACCTTGAGCAACAAATCCCTCTGGTTGAGACATAAAGATGTTCTCATCAAGATTGCCATTCAGAAAGGCAGTCTTGACGTCCATTTGCCAAATCTCATAATCATAAAAGGTGGCAATGGACAAGAGAATTCTTATCGACTTTAACATGGCAACTGGGGAGAAGGTTTCCTCATAGTCCACCCCCTCCTTTTGGGTATAACCCTTTGCCACAAGTCGAGCTTTGAAAGTCTGTACTTTCCCAGCTGCGTCTCGTTTTCTCTTGTAGATCCATTTGCACCCTATGGGTTTAACCCCTTCAGGTAGGTCTACAAGATCCCAGACTTGATTGAAGTACATAGACTCCATCTCTAGGTCCATAGCTTTAACCCACTGGTCATGGTCCACATCATTCATTGCCTGTCTAAAGGTCAATGGATCCTCATCCCCATCATCAGGTATGACAGTTGGAGTTTCTGCTAAACCCAGATAGCGTTCAGGTTGAATGACAACCCTCCCACTACGTCGAGGCATTCTCAACTCTTGAGAAGGATGGGCTTGACCAGATGTACTGGGCTCATCAATAACTCTTGTTGAAGGTCCAGCCTCTAAACTGGGCTCATCAACAACTCTTGTTGAAGGTACAGCCTCATCAACAACTCTTGTTGATTTATTTGTAGCTTTACCAGAAAGTTCACTTAACACAATTTCACTGCGTGGTATGTGTTCTTTAACGTGGTCTTCCTCCAAGAAAGTAGCATTTGTCGATACAAACACTTTATTTTCTTTTGGATCAAAGAAGTATCCACCTCTTGTTTCTTTTGGGTAGCCTACGAATAGGCATAATTTTGAACGTGAATCCAATTTCTTTGGGTTTGCTACTAACACATGTGCAGGGCAGCCCCAAATTCTGAAATGACGTAAACTAGTTTTACGCCCTTTCCAAAGCTCAAATGGTGTTTCATAAACACTCTTTGAGGGAACAACATTCAAAATATAAATTGCAGTCTCTACTGCATAACCCCAAAAAGAACTAGGCAACTGATCATAGCTCATAATAGATCGAACCATGTCTAACAAGGTTCTGTTCGCCTTTCAGATACACCATTCTACTGAGGTGTACCTGGTGCTGAGAGTTGGGACGATATTCCATGTTCTATCAAATAGTTTTGGAATTTTAAGTCCAAATACTCTCCACCTCGATCAGATCGAAGTGTTTTAATGGTATTACCTAACAAGTTCTCAACTTCAGTCCTGTACTCCTTGAACTTTTCAAGGGCTTCAGACTTATGACTCATTAGGTATAAATAACCATACCTTGAATAATCATCTATGAAAGAGATGAAATATTCATACCCTCCTCAAGCTCTTACATTCATTGGACCACAGAGATCCGTATGTACGAGTTCTAAGGGCTCCTTGGCACGATAACCTTTTCCAGTAAAAGGTCGTTTGGTCATCTTACCTTCGAGACATGACTCACATGGAGGTAAAGTACCATCTTCTAACTGGCTTAGAAGTCCGTTCTTAACCAATCTCCCAATCCTATTGAGATTTATGTGGCCAAGTCTCAAGTGCCAAAGATAGGTACTTTGAGAAACTTTTTGCCTTTTTGGTTGAGTCTCAGCTGTTTTAAACATTTCATTGTTCAAAATAGCCCTAGACTCTATTAGTCTTAAGACATACAAATTATTCTCCATTTTTGCAGAACATATATCAGCACCCCTTTTAGTAATGAAAGCTTCATTCACAGAAAAGGACACTGAATACCCTTGTTCTAGCAAACAAGAAATAGAAATCAAATTTCTTTTTATTCTGGGAACTATATATACGTTATCTAATAACATATAGCGTTCCCTGGAGAAGAACACTTTAATATCTCCCACTGCTTTAGCTGAAATGAGCTCCCCAGTCCCAACTCTGAGAGTCATTTCCCCAGCATCCAACTGTTGCCAGGAGCTCATTCCCTCAAAGGAAGAGCATACGTGATGAGTGGCACCTGAATCTAGGATCCAGGCTGTGTCATCATTTTCCACTATACACGTTTCAATGATCAATAAATCAAATTTATTTTCATTGAGATGTGCTAAGCAGTCTATGTCATATTCATCATGAACAATTTCGGATAAATTAGACATATGGGCTTGAAGACCGTCCTCAGTTAAGACCAATTCCACACATTTAGTGTTTAAGTTCATTTTCTTAGTTGTATTAGAAATACCAGTTTTGTAGTTGGTGTTATTCGAGGCATATAAAGAACGTTTCATTGCTGAGAACAAACAAACTTACTTAATAAGTATTGTTACATTAACCCATTACACAAAATAATATTATTATTTTAATCCATTCGATTTAGCAAAAGTAATGATCAACCCATAGAATAAACATTCATTTTGCAACGATACTTCAGAGGTTTAGAACAACAGCTACCGTAGGGTAGTCAGCTACTCCTCCTCTAAATTGAGACAATCTCAGCTAATCCATATTCCCGGAATAACTCATATTCCAATAGTTCTTAGCTACCGTTTTTTCGGTCAGGAAATTATTAACACCTTAACAATTTCCCGTAAGTGTGACCCTCCATTTTTCAGATTTCAGAGATCGGCCCCAACAATGCTACCGTAGGGAAAGTCAAAGTTGGAAATGGACCTAAGAAACCCTATCCATTTCTGGAGTATGAGTTGTTCCGACTCCCATGATCAAGCCCTCCGTAGGGTGATCGCTCCCAGGGCGACTCGCAGGCAGATCATTGGGATCTCACGGTGCAACCTAATGGAGGAGACCGTAGGATACGTTGACACGTTCCTGCTCCCACTTACTATAAAATACTCCCTCATTCACCTTGATATTGATTCATGCAAACACCATCCGTAGGGGGTCACTCCCAGGGTGACTCGAGGCCAAGCATGAACCTCACGTTGTGAACTTTTGAGGACGTGAGAGCAAAACTTGATTTATGAAAATCTTGTTTTGATATATTTCCTCCCACTAAGTATTTTTATAATTATAGGGTCTATTACTTAGGTAAATTCCGGCTAAGTGAATCTATCTAAGTCTATGCCTGTATATAACTTTTATATATATAGGTCTTTTCTCTAATGTCTAGGTGGATTAAACATTTTTAATTACCTAGAGACATTGCATGCTAATATAACTATGGTTAATTCAACTCAAGTTCCGGCTCAGTTCCCAGGTAGCAGGTGTTCTGTAAACCGTCATCTTAAGTACTTCCAGCCTTAGACAGAACTTTACCGGTAGAGTTCCCTTATAACCAATAGTAAAGTAAACTCTTTACTCTAAAGATCTAGGTGAATTAAACTCTTTTAATAAACCTAGTGATATTGCATGCTAACATTTAACTATGATTAATTCAACTCCGGTATTCCGGGTTAGTTCCCAGGTAGGAGGTGTTCCGTAAACCGTCATCTTAAGTACCCCCAGCCTTAGACAAAACTTAACCGGTGGAGTTCCCTTATAATCATAGTAATGTTTTTCCTACTTAGTCAATTAAAACTATTTTTAATTCTAAGTAAGAAAATAATTCTAATCCTATTAGAATTATAAAGAGCTTAGGTCTAATTAATTTTAAACATTTTAAAATTAATTCATTTTAACCTAAGGTCCTATGTTTGCATGCAACTCTTTGTTATAGGTTGACGGTTTCTAATCAATTTTATAACTTATTATAAAATTTTAATGATTAGCCCTATAACATGCTTCTATGGTGTTGGAAAAAATAACAATCATATTCTAATTATTGAACACCATATTATTATGACGCCGATAACGATAATATGACGATTATATTAATCTAAAGTGGTGTCATGCTTCATGCAATTTCAATTTCATTTAATTAATATCGATTATATTAATTAAACATCCATGAAATTAAATTACATGAAATTTGACATTAATATAATATAACTCTTATATTAATCTAATTAATGTCATGCTCAATGCTATTCCATTTTCATTTAATTAATATAACATTTTATATTAAAACATACATGAAAACAAGCATTGATTTATATTTATTATTTTCATTCATAATATAACTAATTATATTAATTATCATGAAAATAATGCTAAGCATGCATGCTACATTAATAAAATATAACAATTATATTTATCTAATTAATGTCATGCATCATGCTTTTCCAATTTCATATATTTAATATAACAATTATACTAAATAACTCATGAAATTTAAATTCATGCATAATTATCATATATTATAACATTTATAACATAAATATGCATGAAACATGCTTAACCTATGGTGGGAATTTAAGCTATATGACATCCATAAAGCAAATAAATAGCAATTGAATCGGTTAATTTTGGCCCCTAGGATAAAATAAAGCATAAATTACAATAATTATAGCTAAATTCTATCCTAAAAATCCTTCTGCAGCTCCAAATACTGGTCTAGACCGCCCGAACCGACCCGAACCACTTCGAACCAGCTATGAAAACCACGAACCGAGCTAAATTCCAGCTGAACCGGACCAAATCGGTCCCAGCCCAACTAGACCGCGTGATTCGGACCGCCCAACAGCCTTGAACCGTCCTGTTGCGAATTTCTAGCGCGTGCTGTAATCGTGACAGCGTCGCAGTTTCTCCGATTTTTATCTCATAAAAACCTATTCTAGACCTGGACTTACATAGGACTCGATTTTACATAAAATACCCGAAACACCGGGCCCTTACATGATCAAATCACATAAAAACAGTAAAATCTATGGCCATAAAATTAACCTAAACAGTTCAATGCAAATCATACATACATTATGTATTAATCAATCCCACCAATAGCCAATGCAAATTTTAGAGAAACAAAATTAGATCTACGATCGGCTCTGATACCATTTGAAGGATTGGAATTCCGTAATTCCGTAAAGCGGAAGCGTGATTGGGACCGATTCGTAATTAATTTTGTTTAATCTAAAATACCAATACATTGGCAATAATATTAGAACTATTCTAAATATATATTAAGGCTAAGCATACAAAAATATTAGATCTAAATCTAATTTATAAAGTAACAAATTACTTACTCTCGTTGACGACTCAGATTAAATTCACCAACTGCTTGTGAATTAATCACGAACTAGTGTGAACTCCACCACTATGGCTACACCGGTATGACTCTGAGACTTCTAGAGGCAGGAGACTTGTGGGAGCCTTTGGGAGAATTCTCTGAGAGTAGGAGAATGAATGGGATGTCTTTCACCCCACCCCAGGGGTCCTATATATAGTAAAGGCCAAGACTTTTTTCCTAATAGGAAAAGGGACCTTTTCCTAATAGGAAAAAGTCTCTAATTTTAATAAATAATTAATTAATTCCATAATTAATTAATTTCCCAATTAAATATCATATATTTAATCTTAGGGATTTTATTAAAATTAAAATTAATATGAATCCAATTCATATTAAATTTATTTGAACTCTTTCAAATATTTTCTTTCCTAATAGGAAAAGGTCTCTAATTTTAATAAATAATTAATTAATTCCATAATTAATTAATTTACCCAATTAAATATCATATATTTAATCTTAGGGATTTTATTAAAATTAAAATTAATATGAATCCAATTCATATTAAATTTATTTGAACTCTTTCAAATACTTTCTCTCAAGAATTAATTAATTCAAAAATTATATTATAAAGTTTCATAAACTTTATATTATAATGCATCAATATACATTATACGATTCCCCAAATAAATTGAACACTTTCAATTTACAATTTATACTTAATTGCCTCAAGTCTCTTTACGAGCTACCAGTGGGACCTAATGGACCTACAGATCTTACGAGCTACCAGTGGGACCTAATGGACCTACAGATCAGAAGCTCCAACGATACGAGACTAATTGGCCAAACTCATTGACCAAGTTTAGTCAACATTCGTTAACTGTGGGTCACTCCACTAAAGACCCACAGCTGCACTCTTCTCACTATAGAATATTTCTGTGTCCACGGATATCAACCAAGCAGTAAGTCAATCCTTCACGTGTGTTCGTAACACCAGCTGGGTCAAATTACCGTTTTACCCCTGGGTTACCTCTGGCTCCTTAAGTACCACTGATTCCTCTAATGAACAAGTTGTTTAGGGTCCAACCACTAAACAGAAGTTCCTCTCAAGCTAGGAGAGGACGACGCGCCTTTGTTCAAGCCCTAGAATCAGCCCTTAAGGGAACACACATCTACTTACCCCAATAGGGGAAGGAGTGAATTCCATCTTGTACTGTTATGTTCCCAGCCCCCATTCGGTCTTGCCCCTGAAATGGTAGGCTTATTGAGTCGGCGAACTGGCCACTCTCACCCATACAAATCTAAGGACAGTCCCTCCTGAAAGGGGTTCATAACAGACTCAGGATTGAGATTGAGTTACCTAGGTCATCCTATTGAAATAGAAACCTAAACTAGTTAACGACGTTACATTTAGTGGTTACTATTTCGCGGTCCGGTCTTATGCAAACTCATTGCATAGGATACCCCCACCCGCATGTCTCCTACATGGATGCTTTGGATCATTGCATCTGTATCGAATACAAGGTGGGCCGTATCACATAGTGTCACCAGGATAAGGTACCCAGCCTTATCCCTATACTATAGACCATTTAGGTTGTTACTTGGACACTGATCCCCGTATGTCCCCACATACTAGTCCAAGTTTCATTTAAACAACCTTGGATCTTAGTTTATTGGATTTAGGGTTTATTAATGCAAACTCGATTATTCAATAACCAAATTACTCAATTACTCAAATAACACTTTATTGAGATCGATTAATTTGTTTCATTTACTATCTACGAGTTTTAGGGCATAAAACCCAACAGAGATGGTCCCACTGGGCGTGCCAATTTGTTCACACGTAACTTCGAAGATGGAGACACGTGGAATATATAATTGTTGGGATTGGTGTCCTAAAACTCGTAGATAGTGAATGTTAAACGAATTATATACTTATTCGATAAAGGCGTTATCGAGACTAATTCAGTAAAGTTATTACTGAATAAAGTAAATTGCACATATAATTACCCAAATCCAATAAACTAAGATCCATGGCTATAGGATGAACACTTGAGCTTTATGTAGAGACATAAAAGTGGATCAAGCTCGAGTAATAGCCAAAACAGTCTATAGTATAAGGATAGGGCTGGATACCTTATTCTGGGGACACTATGAGACGTGGCCCGCTTTATAGATGGTATAGACGATGTTATCCTAAATCGTCCATGTAGAGACATGCGAGTGGGGGCGTCCTATGCAATGAGTTTGCATAAGACCAGGACCGAGAAATAAGTCGCTCTCGCTTTATAACACCGTTTACTGATGAGACTGACTATTTCATATGATGACCTAGGTAACTCGATCTTAATCCTGAGCTATCTATGAACTCCTGTTTATTCGGGCTTATCCTTAGATCTGCATAGGTGAGAGTGGCTCAGTATCGCCGACTCAATAAGCCTCACATTTCAGGGATAGGAACGGGTAGATAGCTAGGGACATAGTCGTGCGAGAAGGAATTCACTCCTACCCGAATTAGGGATAGTAGAGAGGTTGTTCCCTTAAGTGCTGACTCCGGGGCTTGAACAAAGGGATCCAGCCCTCTCATTGGCCCGAGAGGGACTCGGTTTATTGGTTGGACCATAAACCAATTGTTCATTAGAGGATCAGTGGGACTTAAGGAACTAGAAGTACTATAGGGGTAAAACGGGCTTTTGACCTAGCTATAGCTACGAACAACCTGTGAAGGATCGACTTACTAATCATGGTTAAATCAAGTGGACAAAAAAATATGTCTATAGTGAGGGGAGTGCAACTATCGGGCTATAGTGGAGTGTCTCGGTAGTTAACGAATGTTGGCTAGCTTGGATAATGAGATTAGTCGGTTAGCCTCGAATCGTTGGAGCCCATGATCTATAGGTCCATTAGGTCCCCCTACTAGCTCATATCGGAACAAAGCCTAGAACAAAAAGATAGGAAGCTTTGAATCGTTCAAAATCGGGAAAACGGGTATTATCGTAAATTGTGTTTGACACAATAATTTAATTATGAATTAAATTAGAAAATGAGAGATGGAGTATTTAAAAGTGTTTTGAATACCATATATATGTATTAGGAATCATATATAATTCATGGCACTAGGTGATAAAGATTAATTGGATTAATCATGTAAAAATTACTTGGAATTGTACAAATTAATTGCCTAGAAATCAATTTCAATTTTGAATTGAAATAGGAATGAATTGCAAGCTGAAAATTGAGAATTTAGATTCAATTTTAAGTGGATTTAGTGGCATTCCCACTCTTGCATGTTGATGCATAGTGGAAAACAACACAACCATGCACTAGTTGCATGTGTTGTGAATTAAACACCTATAATTCACTTTGAGTTGCAATTTCACCATGTGTCTAGTGTCATGAGGCTTCTCTTTGCATGGAAGATGTCTATATAAGGAGTATGAATCAGATTCAAATGAAGGAGAGCCATTTTCCATATTGTTATGCTGCTGGATTTTGGTCTCAAACTCACTCATCTCCATATATCTCTCTAGTGCTTGAACCTTCAAGCATTCCCTTCCCATTCCCTATCTCTATAGACTCCCACAAGTCGTTCTTGGCCCGGAGAATAGTAGGGAAGAAACTAGAGGTGGTCCACACACCGTTCGTGATCAAAGAAATCAAAGGGAGTTGTTGAATCGGTCTCCAAAAGGTTGGTAAAAATTCTGCTCTCTCCTTACGGTATTTGGACAGCATGTTTTCATTTTCTAAAATTGATGTAGTTAAGTGACTCCGATCCTAAAATTGCTTCCGCATGTGTTATATGAACACCTTCAATAATATATTTGTATTTATATAATATGTGTGTGGGTGTACAATCTCTAACTTTAATCCTCTGATTCTCTCTCTTATGTGTGTGAGTGTGTTTCACTCGAGGGTTGGAACGCTTGATCTCGAGTTTGAAGCTTCAATCAATTGCTTGGAATCTTGAAGAGTCTTTGGTCTTCAAGGGTTGTTGAAGTCTTCTAGTCTTGAAGGGTCTTCAGTCTTCAAGAATTGTTGCAGTCTTCCGATCTTGAAGGGTCTTCAGTCTTCCAAAGGGCTTGGGGTCTTGAAGTCTTGAAGAGTCTTTAGTCTTTAAGAAGTGTTTAGATCTTGAAGAGTGTTTGGTCTTCAAGGAGTGTTGAAATCTTGAAGAGTGTTTGGTATTCAAGAACTTATGGATTTCAAACAGTCTTCAGTTTTCAGCCTTGGTGGAGTCTCTCTGAATTCTCTGGTTCTGCTTGAGAGCTTTAAAACTCTGAACTCTTATCTTTGTGAGAGTGTATAATTTCTGAATCTTTGAAATGGAGGAGAACCCTTATATTTATAGAGTTCTCCATTGATGGGTCCTGGTGGCTTTTGGGCCTAACAATTTGGACTTGGGCTTTATTGGTCTGGGGTTCAACTATTTGGTCTTGGGGTTGGTTTATATTTGACCCAAAAACCATATGACCCAAATATTAAAATGCCCAAATTTGATCAAATTAATTGATCAAATGGACATTTGGCCTTGAAATTTTATAATTGACCAACTTTGTCTTCAAATTAAATTTGAGACACATGTCAATTTATAATTGGTCCCAAATTTAATTATTTGTAATTTTGTCATTAATTTTAAATAATGACGTGGCAATTTGTGATTGGTCAAAATTTCTTCTTCAACACCCTTCTTCACAAATCTCCATATACTAGCCCCACACTAGAAATAATAATTGATTTTGTTTTTTGAAAAGAGACTTCAACTAAACCAACTAACCGAAAATACAACAACTCTCTCCAATGAGAGAGAATTGAAACGGATAATAATTAAATTATTATTATTATTATTATTATTATTATTATTATTATTATTATTATTATTATTACATATAAAGAGTAGAATTAAACTTATGTTAAATCTTCACCGTTAAAACTAGTAAATAAAAGATGCAAATGGGAGAATATTGTTTTGCAAACAAATTTGATTCCGTTAGAGTATTTTTTTAATATTTAAAATTCTGCTTTGCCAAACTCGCCTTAATGATCAAAAATTGGAAAAAAAAAATAAATTTAAATAGATAACTAAAAATTTCTCATATACCACATGGATAAGATCAAGATCATGGCATTCTCACCTGCATTTATAATTTATAATATAATGTTAAAAGTATTTTTCTATTCCCACAATATATTTTATTTTTATAATGTTAACAGAAGACTTTTTACATTGATAACTTCAAAGTCATGTCCTTGTCAAATAAATAAATAAATAAAAACTTTTTATGTCATTCCCACGTGTATTTAATTTTTATAATGTGAAAAATCTTCTTTTCATATTCATAGCTACTTGAAGGTCCAATCGTTCCTACCGATGTTTATGTCTTATAATGTCAAAAGTCTTCTTTCAAATGACAATATTTCTTTTCACATTATAAGAAAAAACTACACCTAAATACATTTTTAAAAAATACACCATAATATTTTCAACCTTTTTATTTTATTTTTGTTATGTAACGAAAAAAAATGTTTGATTTATTTTTTTTCCCGACGAAACAATGATGTCATAAATTATTATTTCTTCACATCCCTCTAATAATTATTGATTTTCCAATATTTCTTCATTTGTAAGATTTAGTAATGGACACAAAATACTGTGTTAATTCTTTTGTCCTCCAAAAATCAAGAATAATGTTAAAATAATAATGTGTCTGAACTTTACATTTTGTATCTAATAGATCCTTAAACTTTCAATTTTTTATTCGAAAAATTTAAAATTTTGAAAAATTAATCGATCTATTAGATATAAATTTGAATTTCGTCTAATAATCCCTTAAAATTTCATTTTCATATCTAATAGATTTGTGAATTTTAAAATTTTTGAAAGCAATAGGGTTAACGTGTAATTTTGAAAGTTCATGGAGTAAATAGATGCAAATGTCAACATTCAAGGACTAAATTTATAATTTAACTTATATTTTTAAAAGTTAAATTATATATTTTCTACCAATATGTTTTTACATTACGTGGTATTTAGTTTTTTGTGTGTAGAAAGAAAAATGTCGATTTTTTTCTTTTACTTCTTTATATCCTAATATTTAAGAGTAAATTTTTCAACATGATTACATCTCACCGTTAACAGCCCAAAAAAAAAAAAAAAAAAGAAATGCAAACTGAGAATTATATAACTTTGAAGTTATCTACTTGGAAGTATATGAGAAAAGAATTCAAAATTATCTATTTAGATTTATTCTTATTTCTTCCCATCTAATTTGTTGGTGTGACATGAATCATTTTTAATTGTTTAATTTACTTAATCATTTATGGATCAAAACTTAAGTATGTGGCTAATCCAAAAAAAAACAAAAAATTTAAAGCATATGCCTCTTTCAAGGAATAAAAAATAAATAAATAAAACTTCAGTATTCGTGGCAACCTAGTCATCCACACATTCATTTTTTAATATCTTTTCATTTTAATTTTTTTTATAATTTGTTGAACTTTATAAATAGGTAGAAATTCTCAAGGAAGAAAGGCAACAAAGATTTGCATACGGATCTCCATTGAGAGTAAGATTTAAATACTTTCTTTTTTTTTTTTTTTTTTTGAAAAGAAATACTTTCTTTTTCTTTCATTGAAATAGAATCCAGGTACAGATTAATATTTCTATTTCCTATGTATTTGATAATGTGTGTGTCTTGTTCTTTAGCTTTTGTAAACAATCTTCAAATTATAAGGATAAAAAAGAAAAAATTTCCTTGTTTGATATACGATTCTAGTTTTCTAATGTGTTAATAAGATCCCGTTTGAAAACTATTTAGTTTTTTAAAATTAAGCTTATACACACCTACTTTCACCTATAAATTTCTTTGTTTTAGTATCAATCCTCTTCCTTGTTTTCAAAAACAAGTCCAATTTTGAAAGCAAAAAAAAAAAAAGTAGTTTTCAAAAACATTTTTTTTTTTTAATTTTGCTAGGAATTCAAATGGATCCTTAACCAGGATGAAAGTCATGGTAGGGAATTTAGGAGAAAACAAACATATTTTTCAAAAATTAAAAACAAAAGACCAAATGATTATCAAACGGGTCCTAAAGTTTATGCTTTTATTATTTTTGGCTTTAAAAATTTTGAATGTTTTTTTTGTATATAAATTATTTGAAAATTCCGACAAGACATGAAATAAAAAAAAAGTTACCAAATAGTTATTTATTCTTTAAATTAGTAATAGAAAATACAAAAACAAGAACTTACTGCAAAATACGCTATTGTTTCTTTTTATAAAAATACACAAAATTGGAATGAGACGTCACAATGAAACGATTGTTTTTAGTAAGTTTAATTTCTTTATATTTTTCGATTTTAGATATATTTGAAGATGGCATACAATGTGTTTGGCAATCCCATCACAGACGAAACTCTAAAATCCATGCCTGAGTATGAAGGGAAAACTATAACACGTCTAGATAGAGCACGTGTGGCACTTCAGATGAAGAATGCTCAAGATAAAGACAAAAATGCTCGAGAATATGTAGAAAATTTGAAAAGACAATGGGGAACGGGAGTTTCTACTCTTTGCGTAGTGTACAATGCCACTGGTGATACCATAAAGTTTGTTACAGATCACAACTGGCATGGTCATATTGGACCTGGTCCTTACCCAATTGAGATGGCAAATGGTCAATGGGGTGGTTTTCTTCATGTCAAAACCTCTGGAACTGCCACTGGCTCTTCTGCATGTGTTGTTTATCGCGGTCAAAATAATTCTGGTGATCATTGTGATTGGATGCTTGCTTGGTCCAATCCATGGAATCGATCGTCTTCAGACAATACGGTTAGTTATTTTTTGTTCTAACAAATTTTTCAAACAAAAATATATATATATGTATAAATAATTTCATTGATTTTGAATGGAAAAATTTAAATAATTATTACATCATTTTATTTATCAATTGTTTGTTCTCTAACCTTTTGATTTTGGGGGGGGATATGACAAAAAATATGAAGTTATCATTTAAACTTAATTTGTATTTTTAATGTTATATAATTCAGGTGGATACAATATAAAATGATCTTGAGTAATAAAAACTAGTTTTGCCTAATCCAAATACATTGCAAAATTACCTTATTAAAAATATTTAACAAAAACTTTTATAGTATATTTGGATTTTTTTTTTAATTGATAATCTCTCTCTGTTTTTTCTTTTTAGTGTTTGTGAAGAACTTTAATTGATAGCACTACCAGATTGCAGAGGCTTAGAAACTCACTTTTGCCAACAAATAAAATAAAATTTTTTAAATTTGTTAAAATAAAAGATTATTGCAACTGAATTATTTGTTAAAGTTTAAATTATTTATTTCATAATAGTATTCTTTCGCATCAGGCTATTCACATTTTATATTTTTAAATGTTTATATACCCTTATAATTATGGCAAAAATCAGAACTAATAATAATTTTTTTTAGAAATTTTAGCTCTATTCATTAAATCCATCCAACTAATGATTCAAATTCTTTGCTCTAATTTTCATCTTAACTAAAATTATCATTTTCTTTGTAATCCTTCTGACTATCTTCCAAATGAGCAAAATATATATGCCTCCTCATTTAATTTAAACTCCCAAAAATAGAGTATGTAACATTTGATTTAAGGTAAATGTAACTCTACTCTTATTTTTTCAACAATTCTTTTATTATTTATGTTTTGACAGGCATATACCGAGATTCGTGAGAAAGGACATTATACTGAGAATGATCATTGGAATTACATCTCTAATTTATTATACAATTCGGGTCTTAGCCATTCAGACTCCTGGAACAGATGCCAATCAGATGTAATGACGGGAAGTGATACCAGTCCTATATTTGAGGGAATATGTACTCTCATGGGGGTTTGAGTTTCTCTTTATGTGCACCTTTTTAAAGAAATGCTCCAAGCATTATAACTTATGTACTACTAAGTCCAATTACCTCTAAATAATGGCCATTGAAGCCTCTATCTTTAAGATCTCATGGAGTTAAAACTATGTTCTCTCGCATTTAACTTTATGAAAAAATATTTAAATTTAGCTTTGAAATCAAAGAAAAATTTAGCATCTATTTGATTCGTGATGTGAAAATAAGGATTTGAAAACAATTAGTTAGATAAAACGAACTTATATTTTATGTTTTCTCTATTTTAGAAGACCTATTTGATAGGAGATTCAAACATAGAATGATAATTTTTTTAATTTGGAAATTCCAGTTTGATAATGTACTAAGAAATTAAATGTTATAAAGATCATACATTTTAAAACAGTTATTCCAAATTGTTGTCAAGGGCCTCTACTTGCTTAAAGTTTTTCCAAGTCCGATTTCATCCTGGTTTTGGTGTAAAAGGCAAGTCAACCCTCTTCTAATGTTTTATTTAGCCATTAGGAGACTTATTTTGTTGGATTTTGAAAAAATTGGTGTTGTAATTTATTCTCCACAGCGACTCTTCAGATTTCTTTTAACGACACAAGTCTATAACATTAGAGATTTAATGGAGAGATTAGAAAAACTAGGTTCAACAAGATTATGTGTAGAGAGTTTGAATTTTGAATTACTATTAAGGTCTATTGATTTTTCGTGTTGAATTCGAGGTCGGAAACTCTTTCCACAAAACATGTGGATTAGTTTAAGAAGTTAAACTCACACTTTAACTTATCCCACACTTCAAACATCCTTTATATGCTTTTTTCAGATCTCACTTCTAGGAAATTTAGTGTAATTATAATATCAAATAAATTTTCAAAAATATTAATATCAAACATAATAGTAATGATTCAAATTAAACTTTATTATTGATTATTATTCTTTTAATTAAAAATTATATTGTCCAACATGAGTATTTAGCACAATTGGCATGATGTTTGTGTTAATGACCAAAAGATCTGTGGTTCAAATGATCATCCACTCCACATATTGGAAAAAAAAAAAATTATAGGCAAAAAATCAATTTTGACCCCTACACTTAGTTGTATCAATTTGAACCTCAATGCAATGTGAATTAAGAAAAAAAAAAAAAGAAATAGTCAATTACGTGAAATTGAAAACTCGTTTTAAATTGATACAGCCTGCAATTTTTTTTTTTTTAGAAAATACAAATTGCAAAGTTTAAGGTTTAAAATGATTTTTTCCTTGTATTTTATAATGTAAAAAGTATTTATTTTTTCACATTAACAACTCCAAAGTCATGTCATTCCCACAATATATTTAGTTTTTATAATGTGAAGACTTTTCATATTGATAACTTCCAAGCCATGTTGTTGTCAAATTAAATAAATAAATAAAAACTTCAAAGCCATGTCATTTTCCCACTTATATTTAATTTTTATAATGTGAAAAGTCTTCTTTTCAAATTCATAACTACTTGACCGTCCAATCAATTCCACCGACATTTATGTCTTATAATGTCAAAAGTCTTCTTTTCGGATCACATTATTTCTTTTCACATTATAAAAAATAAATACACCTTAATACATTTATAAAAAAAAATACATCTTAATATTTTCAACATTTTTTATTTTATTTTTGGTAGGTAATGGAAGAAGATGTTTGGTTTATTTTTTCCCCAATGAAATAATGATGTCATAAATTATTATTTCCTCACGTCGCTCTGAGTTGCTTAATTAGTAAAATTTTTAGTAATGGCAAAAAAAAAATATTAATAAAAAATATGTCAAAAATAATTATTCACTTTCCAATCTCTTCAAGTTTCTGTATTTGTAAGACACAGGGAGCATGTGTACGTTGTGATTCATCACAGGGCCCCCAAATTGAAAATTTTGCTTAACCAAAAAAAAAAAAAAAAACATAAATTTTGGTGTGCTTGTCTAGGGAAAAACAGAAGTTAGACCAAAATTTTTAATTTCTTACCTCTTCATTTCTCTCCCCTCTTCAACGAAGAAAAACCCTTCCAATTCCTTCTTTTGTTAACTCCCATGCTAAATTAAACATAAAACCTTTTCATCTTCTCCACCAAATTTATCCCCATTCTAGTTTCAATCTTTCTTCACTAGACTCAACTAGTAATTTGTGATAAAAGCCAACAAAGAAGGTTTCTACCCATTGTCTACTAATTAAAGTTTGGATTTGGAGATTGTTGGAGTTTGAAGATTGTTTCTTCTCCAATTCGGTGGTCTTGAAGGTAAATGATTTTCCTTTTTTAAAAAATAAAATCAAATTTGTTGGTAGATTTACGAACTTGTTTTTTATTTTTTGGTATTGAAATTTATCAATATCCTCATATTTTTGTTTGTGTGATGATCTTTAATTGAAGGTTGATTTTTTAATTGGGAGATAAAATGGATGGCTAGGGCTCTAGAAGTTTTTGAATCTTGATTGATTATTTTCCAGGTTCTTTCTATCCTTTTGTTTTTCATTCTCTCACTTGGTTTATTTTTTTAAGAATTTGATCATGGGTCCTGGAATTAGAAAACATGATTCTGGATGTGAAAAACGTAAGAAAAAAAGGAGACTAGAAGAGTTAACTCAATCTCAAAGAGGAGCTCTTGATAAGTTCTTTGTGAAAGAATCACACACTCCTATTGAAAGTAATAATGTTGTTGATATTGATAATGAAAATATTTTGAGTGAAAATTGTGATAATTTGAATGATAATGCTGATAACTGTGTTAATTTGGATGAAAATGTGTCTATTGACAATGAAAACCCTTCTAGTGATGTTCCCATTTAGAATACTAATCCTATTACTGATAATCATACTAGTTAGGCTGAGAACAACGACGCTTTAAATGTTGAAAATGATATTGATGTTGCAAATATGTCTGATATATTTGATCCTAGAACTTGGGGTGGTCTTAGTGCCAAAATGATTGATCTCTTAGTAGCTAAAGGCCCTAAAAATAAATTGTTAAAGTGTTTTTCTTCTACATTGTATATGAGAGTATTACAAAATGGGGAAAAATGTGATAGAGAGTGGCTTGTTTATTCAAAAGAAAAGGACCACTGGAAAAATGTATTGTTTAGAATTATTTCTGCTGTGAAATACCTTGCAAAACACAACTTAGCATTTCGTGGTACTAGTGGCAGATTATATAAAAAAATTAATGAAAAATTTTGGGCTTAATTGAAATGTTATGTGAATTTGATCCTAATGTTCAAGAGCAGGTTTGACGTATTAAAAATGACGAAATTCATTTTCATTACCTTGGTCCTAGAATTCAAAATGAATTAATACTTTTGCTTGGTGTTGCAATCAAGTCTGAAATCATTAAGAATATAAAGCAGGCAAAGTATTTTTCAGTCATACTTGATTGTACTCCAGATGTAAGCCACCAAGAACAAATGTCTCTTCTAATTAGATATGTTGATATGTCATCCAGTCTTATTAGTATTGACGAGTCGTTTTAGGATTTTAAAATGTGAATGATACCACAGGTCAAGGACTTTTTGATGTTTTACAAACTGAATTGAAGGATCTTAGTCTTGATATAGATGATGTAAGGGGACAGGGGTATGATAATGGGTCGAATATGAAAGGTAAGCATCAAGGAGTACAAAAGAATTATTAGATATAAATCCAAGAGCATTTTACACTCCTTGTGGTTGATATAGTCTTAATTTAACCTTGTGTGATATGGCCTGTAACGACCCGACGTCTTAAACAAACTTTTCGGGACCGTTACGACAATGCATGCTTTGGAGGCCTTTTTAAATAAAAATATTTTAAAACATAAACACTTAATTTAAGTAAGAACTTTAAAACAAAACTTTTATTCGGGATCCCTAGTTTTAAAAGTTTTAAATATTCTTAAATAATTTCTAAAATATAAATGTACATGGCCTCTAGAAAATTTCTCAAAAAAAATTTACAAATCAAATAAAGTAAAACAAATTTCTAAAAGCGGAAGAAAAATAAAATATGAAATTCAGGTCTAATCATGGCTGCCTAACGGATTCTCATCAATCGCCTTTCACCTGCCCTTGCCTTTACCTGAAAAAAAATATTTTTGAAAAGAATGAGTATTTTAAAATACTCAGTAAGTGATCCTACTATTGAGGTTGGGTCACGCTTTAAATTTTTTTTAAAAATCAACAACAAATATCTTTTTGGTGGCTCTAAACTTTATTTTAACTTACTAATGAGAGAGAATATACATCAATTTCATGCATATCCTAGACACATCAATTTCATATGTCTCCTACGGAGGTCGTCAATTTCACGAAACCTCGAGGTTGTCAATTTCACAAACCTCGACTTAGGTACATCAATTTTATGTCCCTAAGTCCTGTGTAGGTGTGACGCGCCGTGCGTTTCAATGTAAATAATTTCATGAATATAGTGAATAAAGTGTAATTTTATTTGGCTTGTACTTATGAAATTATTAAATTGCAATAAGGCACTTGGGATTTTGGATTTTGAAGTTTAATAATGGTGTTAAATTGATTTCTCCCTAAAAGGCTTAATAAATTTAAATTGGCAGATTAAGGTCGGTTTAAGGCGCTGAGCTTCCACGTTGTTGAGGAGTTTAGTTAGTGGCTGGCTAATTTTAGTAATTCTATTTTGGGAGTTTTGTGGGTTTAAGAAAAAAATGGTCAAAGGAAAAGGAATTAAGGAAAAAGAAAAACAAAAACCCTAAGAGAACTCTCTCTCTCTCCCTTCTCCTCTTTTGCGTTTCAGCCAGCCGCCCCTCCCTTGTGTGTCGTGCATCAGTTGCCGCCGCCGCCGTTGTTTCGGATGCCGTGCCGCCGCTCTGCCCAAGCTCCTCACACGAGTTTCTCCTCCCTCTGTGGGTGTGTGTGGCTGTGAGAACCCATCCTCGCCGCAGCCGTCGGAGCGCCATCGTTGTCGCTATTCCTCGCCAGAAAACGGAGACCCAAGCGCCGCTGCCTCTTTTTCCCCTCTTTTCCTTCCGTTTCAGCAAGGTAAATCTCGTGGGTCTCTCTTTCTCCACGTTTTTCAGCCTTAAAATCGTGGGTAAGCTCTTGTTCCTCTCATTCTTAGATGAGATAAGGTCGATCTAACTCCCTCCGCTTTGTTCAGCCAGATTCGTGCGCGTCCAGCAGTCTGAGCCTCGCTTTTGCACGTTTTTGCTTCTGTCCAGCAAGCGATTTGGCCTCGAATCTCTTTGTCGGGTAAGTTTAAGCCTTACTCATTCTTGGTTAAAGCTTAAATTTAAATACCTATTCGTTTTAGGTGTTGGAATTTTAATGTTAGCATTGATTTTCTGTTCTGCAGCGCCTCCTAAGTGTTCGATTGAATTCGATACACTAAAATGTGGTCACCCACTGCCCAATGAGTGTTCTAACACACTATTCGAGGTTAGAATAACCCGTCTAGCGTAGAAACGGGTCTGTTTGGGTAAGTTTCCTTGTAATCCCTTTGTCTATAGCGTTGAGTTTGTTGTCCCTTTAGTTGCTCTAGCCTTAGTAGCATGTGTAGTTGTTGCCCATTAGCTACGTAGACTCTTAAAGTGTTGTCCAACCGTTATAGGTCCTAGAATATGCATTCAAATGGGTCGTCATTGCTATTTCAGTTAAAAGCATGTATTAAGTCTATGCCCATTTAGTCTCGTCGCCTATATAGCTTTGCCCGACCCTTATAGGTTCTTAAAGCATGAATTAATGAGTCAGTTGCTTGCTATCCGTTGTTTTGAAGCATGCTAAATAAAGTTTCGTTAATCATTTAGGCCTTAGTTGCATTGCCCAATCTCTTAAGTGTTATTAGTATGTCGTAGGTTATATTTGCTTGCTGTCCAGTGGCTAAAAAGCCTTAAATATGGTCATTCAGCGAATACCCATCGCCCGTCATGCCTTAGACATGGTTGCCCATGATCTAAAGGTGTTGGGTTTTTAATTTGGGAGATCTTGAGTGGCTGTCCAGCAAGGAAATATGTATTCTCTTAGTTGAATTAGGCCTTTTAAGCATGTTTAGGGTCGCTTTAAGTTGGTTCTAATTCAGTAGGTTTTATCCTTGTTGTTTAGGGCTTTATTCGACTACCTTGGATTACTAAGGTTGTCTTGGAAGCGTTGTAGGTAAGTAGTTTCTACTTACTAAGCTTGTTTGACTGCATGAAGCATGATCGTTTGTTTATCTGCTTTTCTTATATTTGTGTTATGTATGAAATGTCAAATATGTGAATTGTTGTGCTGTGATCATTAAATTGCTTTGTATAAAGCATGAATTGTACCTTCTGTGTTGCTTGAGTTGTATTCGCTTAAGGTGTTTAAGCATGATGAGTGTTTGTCTTGAGCATGGTGAATGTTGAGTTTAGCTTTTAAGTTTGGCTTGCATGTTGCATGGGAGATGTGTAGCATGAGTCGGGTGTGAGGCACAACGCATGGTGCGTAATTCATGTGTAGCGGAGCGTGACGCGGAAATCATGTGGGTGTGAGTGCGGAGCGTGATGCGGAAATAATGTGGGTGTGAGTGCGGAACGTGACGCGGAAATCACGTAAGAGTGGCGCAACACATGGCGTGGAATTCATGTGGGGTAGGTGCAGAGCATGACGCAGAAATCATGTAATTAGCGAAGCATGATGCGGAAATCATGTATTAGCGGAGCATGACGCGGAAATCATGTATTAGCGGAGCATGACGTGGAAATCATGTAGTTGCAGAGCATGACGCAGAAATCATGTGGAGTGTAGTGCGTGTGTTGCATAGTGTGTGTTGCATTTGCACGAGTTTGTGGTTTTTAAGCATATTGTTAGTTTATGGCTTAAAAGCATGTTGGATGTTTGTGGTTGTATAAGCATGTTGCCTGTTCGTGGTTGTGAAAGCATGTTGGATGCGTGTGTTAAGCATGTTGGTTGTTTTGGTTGATTTTTGTGACTTGGTAAGTGTGAGCTGCTTACCAGTACCACAGTTGTACTGATACCCCCTTCCCCATCTTCCCCCCAACATTTTAGATGTTGCAGGTTTGGACGATGAGCTGGATCTGGGTGACGAGGAGGAGAGCTACGAGGAAAGATGCTTAGGATGTCATGGTTTTAACTTGCTTCCTGAGATTTGGATAGGCTAGCGTTGTTATGGTTTATTTTGTACCTATGTTTTGATAGGTTAGCTTGGATTGGTTTGGTTATATTGTATTCCTGTTATGGTGAGAGTTTGACTTGAGATGTTTTAGGCTTTTGTTAAGTTGTGTTCTGGCCTTGTTGATAGACTTAAGGTTTAATTTTGTTGCTATCTCATTTAAAGAATAAAGACGTTTAGTTAGTATTCTTTTGGGATAAGTAGCTAGTGATAATAAAAGTTGAATTTGTAATCCGGTTTGTGCATGTTTTGTTTAATGCATGTTGCTATGAGGCCTGACTCGTATAGTGAAGTAGGTTGTGTATATGATTTGAAGTTTGGTGGAGTTTGGTGGAATGTTTAGAAGTGTTTTATTGCTTATCAGGTGTTGTAAAAAAATTTTTGTTCAGGTCATTTTACGCCGTTATGCTGCCGAAATTTTCCGTACATCCGGTTTAA
The DNA here is from genome assembly GCA_017139565.1 of Luffa aegyptiaca. Classification (NCBI taxonomy): domain Eukaryota; kingdom Viridiplantae; phylum Streptophyta; class Magnoliopsida; order Cucurbitales; family Cucurbitaceae; genus Luffa; species Luffa aegyptiaca. The sequence goes on along the minus strand of JAETGN010000121.1, from coordinate 16,354 downwards.
AAGTGGTTCAGGTTCATAGTTAAGGGTTTAGAGTCGTAGTAGCGTCTCTAGGTTAGAGGTTGGAAAACCTGGGGCGTTACAGTAGGCATCGCTGAATGTACATCAATTTCATGTACACTTATAAAACTCATAAATAATTTAAACTCATTCCATTAATGGAATTTTGAGAGACCACCAGCTCAATTATTTCAGATATCAACAAATATAAACAATAATAATAAAGTTCGTGCTTTCAATGATTTTGCTAAACGCATAAGTAATTAAAATAATAAATTTATCATGCACAATTTTCATGCTTTTAACAATCATAATAAATTTCAAGAACCACTCATAAGCACGAGAATTTTAGAAAATCAACACGTGCACCCAATTAAAAAGTTCAACAGTAAGTTCACTTACCTTGGCTTATAAATCTTTAATTTAAACTCTAATTTAACTCCAGCAAAGCCGACCTCGACCTTGATAAATCACTCTCCAAAATAATAATTATACTTGCTTGTAAGGAACTAATTTTGCCCCAAAAAATCACACCTACGAGCTTGCTGGATAGCACTTAAAGTCGACGATTCCACTTCGCCTTGAATCTAATAGATAAAATCAATGGGTGTTCGATTAAACTTCAAAATCAACCTTAACCTTGCTGAAAATTACTCACCCAGTGCCAAAATCATTGGAAAGCAAAGGAACTAAAAGACCCACTGCTCAATCACATCGAAAATGCCGAAAAATGACCCAAAACACTACTATTCGCACCACCCCTCACCGGAGAAGCTGCTGCCGCCGGAAACCGCCGCTGTACCGTCGCACCCATGCCCTTACACCGCCTAAAACGCTGTAGAGCTGCCACGGATCGAGACCACTGCACCTCACGACCTTCTGTGCAATACGGACAGCAAATCCGCTGAACCCATTCGCTGCAGTTGAAGGAGAAGGACGCCGCTTGGACTGGTCTGCTACCGCCGCTGCACTGCCATGGAAGTCATCAGAAAAAGAAGGAAAAACGGAACCCACTTGTCACCGCAACTCTGACCTCAGGTACGTCGGGAACAGCCGCTCCACCGCCTGCCTGTACTGTCGCTGCGCCGCCAAGGAGCTCGCCGGAGGAGATGCGCAAGGGAAGTCGCTGTTGGCCAGAGATGTGTGTTAGAGGACCCTGTTGTGACTGATTTCGTGGGGGAGGTAAGAAGATGAAGATGGAAGAAAAATAAAATTCCTAGGGCTGCGTGCATAGCCTTTTAAAAGGTCTGGGCTTGGCTCCAAAGACCATTTAATCACGAAATTGACATCCCAGCTTGAATTTTAAAAATTCACCAATTTTCAAATCTTTTTAATTTCCCTCCAACTTCAATTTAACTCCAAAACTAATGAAATTTGAAATTTTCTTAAATTACGGGCGTTACATGGCCAATAGTTGTGGTAAAGCTAGAGAATTTTTTGGCATCATACAACGTATTTATACAATATTTGCACATTCTACAAAAAGATGGCAATTTCTGAAGAATAATGTTGAAAACTTTACTCTTAAACCATTATCATCTACTCGTTCGGATAGTCGTGTTGAGAGTGTTAAAGCTATAAGAAAACAAATGCCTGAAATACGTGAAGCTTTACTTCAAGTGGCCGAAATTATTGATAATGATTTCAAAGCACAAAGTGAAGCTAAATCTTTAGCAACAAATGAGCTTGGTGATTATGAGTTTTTGGTGGCTATTATTATTTGGTTTGATATATTATGTGCGGTTAATGTGGTTAGTAAACACTTACAATCAAAGGATATGCTTATCGATGTTGCTATGGAAAAAATAAAGGAATTGGTTTATTTTTTTAAGCATTATAGAGAAACTGGCTTTGAGAATGCTTTGAATGTTGCTAAGAATATTGCCGTGAAAATGAGCATTGATCCTATTTTTCCTCGAAGGCGTGAAATTAAAAGGAAAAGATTTTTTGATGAGAATTCAGATAACACCCAAAATATGGTTCCACAATCTCCAGAGGAGTTCTTTAGAGTTAATTATTTCTTATATATTATTGATCATGCTATTGTTTCACTTAATAGGAGGTTTGAACAATACCAAGAATATGAACAAAAATTTGGCTTCTGTTTACTTCTCATAAGTTGCAGTCACTAGATGATGCAAGTTTGTTGTCCCATTGTACTTATTTCGAGTCTGCTCTTAAGAATAATGGAAAATTAGATATTGATGGAAATGAATTGTATGTGGAGTTGAAGTTACTAAGAGAGTTCTTGCCTACCGAAAAAATGGGGCCACTGGATATTTTGAGGTTTGTGAAAGGTAATATTTTTCCTAATGTTATTATTGCATATAGTATTTTGTTGACTATTCCTGTGACAGTTGCATCTGCAGAAAGAAGCTTTTTCAAATTGAAGTTGTTAAAGACCTATATGCGCTCTACAATGTCACAGGAAAGACTTAATGGGTTAGCATTGATAGCGATTGAGAATGATATTTTGGAGAGAGTTGATTATGAAGAATAGATGACGATTTTGCTGAATTTTTCTTAAGTTTCTGTCATTTTAAGCTTATTTACCATTTTAATCTCTTGCACTTAGTTAATGAAAAATATTTGGTCCTCGGTTACTTTGAATTTCATTAAAAATCAAGCGTAGAAGTAGTAAAATTCCATAAATCAATCCCTGTGGAGAACGATCTTAATTTACTTATCACTTGCTGCCATGATGTGTACACTTGCACGTTTTTGAGCTATTTGTTGCATATTTAGCATCACTTTGTACAAGGCAACAACAGCCATGTTTGGAAGAGTTGCACCCGGAATGAAGTCAATTTGATGTTCAATCCCTTTTAGAGGAGGTAATCCGGTAGGTGCATCTTCATGTGGAAACATGTCATTAAATTCCTGCAAAAGAGACTTAAAAGCACTTGGCAAAACATAATCAGATTTTGGTTCGGTTGCTAAACACAATCCTTTGCACATAAGCACAAGATTTGGTTTTTGAGACAACAACACATTCCTCACTTCCCCCTTTCTTAGAACCAAACTCACATTCTTTCTTTTTTCCTCAAAATCACTTCTTTTTCCCACTTGGTTTTCACTCACCTTTTGCCCCTCACTTTCCTCTCTTTTTTCACTCTTCTCTTTTTCTTTAAACTTACTTTCTTCTCTCCTCTCTTGTTCTTCAAATTCTTTTCTTTTCTTCTCTAATTTCAAGTGATCACAATGTACCTCATATGAATATAATGGAAGTAAAGTAAATTTCTTCCCATTCAAAGTAAAGGTATACTTGTTCAACAGCCAAATATGTAACCTCTCTATCATATTGCCAAGGTCGACCTAACAAAATATCTCCCGCATGCATAGGTACAACATCACAAAGAACTTCATCCTTGTATCTCCCTAAAGTAAAAGAAATGAGAGCTTGGGAGTATACCTTGAGTTCTCCTTTGTTTGTCAACCATTGAAGTTTATATGGTTTCAGATGTGGAAGAGTAGCAAGTTGGAGCCTTCTTACTAGAAAACTACTTACCATATTTGTGCAACTTCCCCTATCAATCACCAAGCTGCATGGACTTCCTTCAATCAAACATCTTGTGTGAAACAAGTTTTCCCTTTTATCTTCAACTTTCTCTTCCTTGATTTGCACATTAATTACCCGCTTTGTAATCAAGGATATGGAGTTACCTTCTTCAATATACTCATCATCGGTGTTTCATATTCTTCCTCAAGTTGTGCACCATTTTCCTCACATTCATCTTCCGAATCAATCACGCCACTTCTTACCACCATGACTCTTTTATTGACACACTCTTTGTTCATGTGTCCAAGGCCTTTGCACTTCCAACATTGAATAGAGCTAGTCTTCTCCCTTACCTCCTATAAAGCTTCAATCTTCTTAGTATTAGAGCTCTCGGCCTCCACTCTTTTGGTAGCCACAAACTTCCCCTTTGATTGCATTGATTCATTCCTATTCACAAAACCATCCTTGTTCCATGTATTAGAACTTGAAAAGGTGTGAGTTTTAGATACATACCTCTTTGAACGCTCCTTTTCTTCCTTCAATTGAGTTTCAATTTTGAAAGCATAATGATACATATCTTCCATATAAGGTGGTGGATTCCTATCAACAAGATGAACAATTTCTTGATTCAAACCTCCAAGGAACTTAAACATGGTGTCTTCCTCCTCTTCTCGAATTTTTTCTCTTCCATTCAAAGTCTCTTTCTCTCGATAATATTCAGCAACACTTTTTGTACCTTGCCTCAAAGCTTTCAATTTAGTTTTCAAATCTCTTTCATAATGTTTTGGGACAAACCTTTTCCTCATGGCTTCTTTGAGTTCTTCCCAAGTTTCTATGGGATCCTCCTCTTTCCTCCTTCTCCCAGACTTTAGATAATGATACTATTCAGATGCATAATTGGTGAATTCAACAATGGCAAGTTTCAGCTTCTTATTCTCACTAAATGTGTTGCAATCAAACACATGTTCTATCTTCCTTTCCCATTGCAAATATGTCTCTGAATCTGTCGTTCCAGTAAAAGATGGAATCTTGAGTTTAACTCCTCCATCTCTATCTTCGTACAATCTTTCCATCCTTCTAGGTTGCATCACATTGGTCGATGTTATTTCTTCCTCTCCCTCTCACATTTCTTCTACGTCTAAGTTGTCTTTCATGTGCATCTAAGTCAAACATATCTTTATATTCTTAGAATGCCCGTACTTCCCTTTGTTGTTGTGCCCTTCTTTCTTGTCTATCTTCCCTCATCAATTCCAACATACCTTGGATTGCTTGAAGAATAGCCATATTTGGATCTATCACTTCTGGAACTTTTTTTCCATCATGCGAAATTTTGTATTTAGTAACAAGGACCTTTCCACACTTCTCCCAAAGATTTCACTCAAGGACACTCATGTTTATCACTCAAGGGTAGGCTTTTGGTACTAGGTCAAAGATGTAAGGGTTGACTTAAATTTTGGTGCAATCTTGTTGTAAGCTTGATATAACCAATTCAAATGAACAAATTTTTACAACCTAAGCTAGAGCAACTCAACCTTCAGATCAACAACTTAAAATTTGAACAAACACACAATATAATGACACTAACTTTTCGTGTGCCTCGGATCTTCGAATAAAAGCTTTTTCCTTCTATTTTTTTTTCTTTTTTTTTCTATTTGCTATTGATTTTTTTTCTTTTTTTTTTTCTATTTGCTACTGATTTTTTTTCTTCTTCTTCTTTTGCTACTGATTTTTTTTTCTTTTGCTACTGGTTTTTTTTTTGATAATCCGAGAGCAAGACACAAGAATACAAATTCGTAAAAAAAATGACAGAAAGTAAAGATATTTCACCTCTAGAGTAGGCCAAAGGATGTTGACCAAGGATCTGATACCAAATGATAAGCACCAAATATACTAGGTTTACAAAGCTAGAGGTCCTTCTAGGATCCTTATAAACTGACAAATATAAGACTAACTTACCAAATGATTCAAACCAAGAGCTTAGTTAGAAGATGAATCACTCTCAGATCAAACTTAGAATCTATGATTGTCACACTTAGATCCTAAGACAACTCAATCCAGAATTAGATTGATCAAAACTAATCCAATGAATCGATTGAACATCAAACCTAAAACAAGATTTGAAAGAAGAGAACACCAAAAGGGGTTTCAATAAAACACAAGTTTTTGATATGAATAATCAGACATTTTGAGAGCATTACAAGCCTTTAAAAAGGCCAAAATGTCGTTCACAATACCAAAGTCACAAAAGTATTCAAAAGTCATTAAATGCAAAATTAAGAAAATAAGACCTAGGAACTTAAAACTTGATTGCACGTCAAACGAGCTATCATAACTCAAAACTAAAAAGATAGAATTGCTTTAAATTGTCTTAAATATCTACTATGGGAGGCACTCCTCATAATGACCAGGTTTGACAAGGTTTGACATCACGAAATCCCAAGAGACGCAAGCTGGGCAACCACCTTTTCACAAATTCTGCACACTTTTTTCGTCCCCCGTGCCATCTTCCAAATTACACGACTTTTCCTGTGCCATCTAGACTCCATTCTCTTCTTGACTTGCTGAACTAACATTATACATAAATTTGGGTTCAAAATTATTGGTCTCTTGTTGTTCATTTGCTAGCCTTTGAACATATAATGTGAAAGCCTCTTGTATCTTCTTTGCCTTGCTCCTTGTGATTGGTCCTTCAGGTACATGCAATGGATTATTGAATGAATCACTTTTTCTCACCTTTTTTTTCCATCTCTTTTCCATTATGTTCTTCTTTATTCCTCATTCTTCTTCTTCTTTTCTGTTTTTTTTCATTCAATTTTTCTTCTGTCCTATTCTTTTCTTCTTTTTCTTCTCCTTCTCTACTTTTTTTTTGTTTTATGGTTTTTTGTTTCAATATTCTTTTTTTCGTTCATCAATGCTACAAAACTGACCAAAACTGACCTACCGTCAGTATGGTCGGTCGGTCGATGCACCCAATATCTTCCAAACTGATTTGCACCGACCGATCTAAACTCATAGATCGGTGGTCGACGTTGGTTTGAGCGTAAAACCAGCGCCGACGGACCGATGATCACCCCTAGCAGAAACGGTCTATAGTATAGGGATAGGGTTGGGTATCTTATCCTGGGGACCCTATTCGCCCCATCCCACTTTGTATTTAGTACAAACAATGTGATCCTGAATCGTTCATGTGGAGACATGCGTGTGGGGGCGTCCTATGCAATCAGTTTGCATAAGACCAGACCACGAAATAAGTTACTTTCACTTTATTAATGTCGTTTACTGTTGAGACTGACTATTTCAAATGATGACCTAGGTAACTCGATCTTAATCCTGAGCTAACTATGAACTCTTGTTTATTCGGGCTTATCCTTAGATATGCAAGGGTGAGAGTGGCTCGAGTTCGCCAACTCAATAAGCCTCCCATTTTAGGGATAAGATCGGGTAAATAGCTGAGGACATAGTCCTGAAAGATGGTACTGTTGGGATTTATGCCCTAAAACTCGTAGATAGTAAACGTAAACAAATTGTATACTTGTTTCAATAAAGTGTTATTGAGTTTCAACAATAAAGTGTTATTGTTAAATATTGCACAATTTGACCCAAATCCAATAAACTAAGATCCAAGGTTGTTTGTATGTAACTTGAACTAGTATATGGGGACATACGGGGATCGATGTTCAAGTAACAACCTAAAAGGTCTATAGTACAAGGATAAGGTTGGGTACCTTATCCTGGTAACACTATGTGATACGGCCCGCTTTATATTTGATACAGACGCATTGATCCAAAGCATCCATGTAGTAGACTTGCTAGCGGGGGTATCTTATGCAATGAGTTTGCATAAGATCGGACCACGAAATAGTAAACCATTAGATATAACACCGTTAACTAGTTAGGTTACTGTTTCAATAGGATGACCTAGGTAACTCAGTCTTAATCCTGAGTGTGTCATGAACTTCTTCTCATGAGAGATTGTCCTTTGATTAGCATGGGTGAGAGTGGCCAATACGTCGACTCAATATGCCTTTCTTTTTGGGGACAAGACCGAGTGGGAGGCTAGGGACATGACAACACAAGAAGGAATTCGCTCCTTCCCACTTCTAGGAGAAGTAGATGAGTGTTCCCTAAAGTGGTGACTCCGGGACTTGAACAAAGGGATCCCGCTCTCTCACTGGCCCGAGAGGGACTTTCTGTTTAATGGTTGGACCATAAACAAATTGTTCATTAGAGGAGCACTGGTACTTAAGGAGACAAATGTAACACAGGGTTAAAACGGTAATTTGACCCAGCTTTGGTTACGGACACTCGTGAAGGATTGACTTACCGGTATAGGTCTATATCCGTGGAAACAGAAATGTTCTACAGTGAGAAGAGTTCAGTTGTGGGTCTTTAGTGGAATGACCCACGGTTAATGAATATTGGTTAACCTGATTAATGAGTTTAATTAGTTAACCTCATATCATTGGAGCTTCTGATCTGTAGGTCCATTAGATCCCCCTGCTAGCTCGTAAAGAATAATTAGGAACAATTATATCTTGAGAGAATTTGTATAGTTCAAATTCATATTGGGAACTAAGTTAATTGTATGAGATACAAATTAATATAATGTATAGTGATACATTAAAATATAAAGCCTAATTTGGGATTAAACTTTATTATTATGAGAGAAATAAATATTTGAAGAAGTTCAAATATTAATATGAATTTGATTCATATTAAATTGATAGGATATAAGAGAATTTGAAGGAGTTCAAATTTTAATATGAATTTGATTCATATTATAGAATTAATTAATTGAAGTCCTGAAATTAAATATATGATATTTAATTGGGTAATTAACTAATTAACTAATAGAAGGTCTGAAATTAAATATATGATATTTAATCGGTGATTAATTAATTAAAGAATTAATTAATTAGAAAATAATCAATTATGGAAATGATTAATCACTTATAGAAGTAATTAATCATTTATGGAAATGATTTAGTCATTTATGGAAGTGATCAATCATTTATGGAAAAGATTAATCAATTATGGAATTGATTGGTTATGGAATTGGTTAATTATAGAAAAGATTAAATCAGTTATGGAAATAATTGATTTTAAATGAATATTTTATTCATGGTCTTTCTCCTATAAATAGAACACTAAACCTAGGGTTTAGGTACTACAACATATGGCCACCATAAGGCCCTCTCATATTCTCTCAACTCAAGAACTCTAGGGAGAATTTTCTCTCTAGAGTTTTTCCCATTCAATATTAGGTAGTCCCACAACTACGTTCCTAATCTCAGAGTTATAGCGGGGAAGATCAATTGGTGGTGTCCCAATTGTTGACGCTTGGTCCAAAATCAAGAAAGGCGTTCTTGATATTTCAGAGATGACAACGACGGTATGTTTGCTTCTCCCCTTTAGAATTAGTTTAAGGTTGTATGCTTAGCTTTAAGTTTGTATAGAATTTGTTCTATGATTTTTGCCAATGTAATGGTATTTTTGGATAAACAAAATTAACTACAAATCGGTCCCAATTACGCTTCCGCTTTAACGAAATTAGGGAATTCCAAATCCTTCAGGTACTCACTTCTACTCGCCTTTAGGGATAGTAGAGAGGTTGTTCCCTTAAGTGTTGACTCTGGATCTTGAAAAAGGGGCCCCACCCTCTCATTGGCCCGAGAGGGACTCGATTTAGTGGTTGGACTACGAACCAATTGTTCATTAGAGGTAACTTCAAGGGTAAATAGACATTTGAACCAATTGTAGTTACGAACAACCTGTGAAGGATTGACTTACTAATCATGGTTATATTGGGTGGACAGAAATATGTCTATAGTGAGGGCAGTGCAACTACTAAGCTATAGTGGAGTGTTCCAATAGTTAACAAATGTTGGTTAATTAGGTTAAAGAGTTTAGCCGGTTAATCTCGGATCGTTGGAGCCCATGATCTGTAGATCCATTAGGTCCCCCTGCTAGCTCATACGAACTAAACCTTAGAATAGTGAGATAAGAGAATTTGAAGCATTCAAATTCGGTTTAGGGAGTTAATGTTAATTATATGCGATATACTTAACATGTTATAGTTTAATTGAGGATTAAACTGTAGGGAGAATTTCATATATTTAAATATGATTTAAATATCGTTATTATTTATATGATACATATCTTGGTTTGAATTTTGCATATGAATAGGGATTCATATCAGATTGATAGAGATCGAGATTGGTGCAAATAATTAATTTAATATTGGATATTAAATTAATAATTATTTATTTTAAAATGAATTTGAAATTAATTTTGAAATTAGTTATTTAATTAATTTAAATGTTAATTAAAGAAATTAATTTCAATTTGAATTAATTTTTCTAAGAGGTAAATTGCCATGCTTTGCCACCTTTACACATGCTATCTCATTCTCCTTAAAAGCCAGCTTAATCTTCTTCTTTGAAACGGATGGAAATGTTGAGTTTAAGGTGTAATGCAAGGCTATGATCTCTCTCCTAAAAAACCATGACTTTCTAACACAATTTTAGCAAAAACACACAAGTATTGTCTCCTTAAATCTCATCTCAATTTGGCTCCCACAAGCCATTCTATGGTCGGAGGATAGCGGGAAAGACACTAGCGGTAGTCCACGAGTGGTTTGTGTTCAAAATTAACCAACGGTTTGCAAGAATTCAGCTCCAAAAGGCTGGTTGTTTTACTCCCTTGTTTTCAGTTCTTGTTAGCATGTTTTTTTTCAGCTAAATTAATGAAATTAGAGTGCTTTTGATCCAAATTGCTTCCGCTTGAGTGTTCTACACTCCTTCAATATAAGGCATAGACATAGATAGATTCATTTAGCTAGAATTTACCTAAGTAATAAACCCTAATCTTTAAAATACTTAGTGGGAGAAAAATGGTATACATGATATATTAATTTTTAACTCTCACGTTCTCCAAGAGTTCACACCGTGAGATCCATGCTTGTCCTCAAGTCGCCTTGGGAGCGACCCCCTATGGATGGTATTTGCATGGGTCAATAACAAGGTGAATGGAGAAAGTATTTATAGTAAATGGGAGAAGGACACGTGTCAACGTATCCTACAGTCTCCTCCATTAGGTTGCGCCGTGAGATTCTCAGCCGCCTGCGAGTCGCCATGGGTGCGATCACCCTACGGAGGGCTTAAGCATGGGAGTCGGAACAACTCAAACTCTAGAACTGGATAGGGTTTCTTAGGTTTTGCCCCAACATTGTCTTCCTCTACGGTAGCTGGTTGGGGCGGACCTCTGGGATCTGAAAAATGGAGGGTCACACTTATGGGAAATTATTAAGTTGTTAATGATTTCTTGATCGAAAAAAGGTAGCTAAAAACTATTGGAATAAGAGTTATTCTGGTAATAGTGATTAGCTGAGATTGTCTCAATTCAAGGGAGGAGTATCTAACTGCCATACGGTGGTTGTTGCTCTAAACCTCTGAAGTATCGTTGCAAAATAAATCAATGATTAAATTTGGGTCCATGATTACTTTTGCTAAATTGATTGGATAATTTTTGTGTAATGGGTTAATGCAAAATAACTAATTCGAATTAATCTGTTATTTTCAGCATGTATTGTTCTATGAATGCCTTGTGTGATGCCAAATATATTTATGATATAAAACATACAACTAAGAAAGTGAAATTAAACGTCGAACTCATGGTAAGTGATTTAGAAATGGTCTTAACTGAGGAACGTCCTCAGGCTCCTGTGTCTAATTCATCTTGAATTGTTCATGGTGAATATGACATAGATTCCAAGGCCAAATCTACAAACAAAGGAAATTTTTCCCAAAGTAACGTAGATGGCCATCAGAATAGTAACTGCCAAGCCAAAAAGAAGAACATTAAAGACAGTGAATGTGATTTATTTGTCAATGAGACGTGCATAGTGAAGAATGATAATTCAGCCTAGATTCTTGATTCAGGTGCCACTCATCACGTTTGCTCTTCTTTTCAAGGAATGAGTTCTTGCCAACAGTTGGAAGCTGGTGAGATGACTCTTTGAGTTGGAATAGGAGAGGTCATCTCGGCTATGACAGTGGGAGACATAAAGTTATTCTTTTCCAAGGAACGATACATGTTATTAGAAAATGTGTACATAGTTCCAAAGATTAAAAGAAATTTGATTTCTATTTCTTGTTTGCTTGAACAAGGCTATTGAATTTCCTTTTAAGTTAATGAAGCGTTCGTTACAAAAATGGGCGTGGATATTTTCTTTGCAAAAATGAAGAATAACTTATATGTTCTAAGATCGATTGAGTCTAAAGCAATTTTAAATTATGAGATGTTTATGAAGGAGTGTACGACACACTAGCAGAAGTGATTTGGATCGAGAGCCACTCAATTTCATTAATTTTGCAATTGAAAACATGCATGAACTTAAACCAAAAACAAAGTGTAACGCCCCGCGTTTCGAAATTTCTATGGGTAAGCCTCTCTTCCCTCGTTCTAGTTGATTTAAGGCACGATCTAACCTCCCTTCGCTTTGTTCAGTCAAATTCATCTCTGTCCAGTGGGTAATTTGGCCTTGAATCGCTCTGTTCGGTAAGTTTAAGCCTTGCCCAGTCTTGGTTGGTGCTTGAATCAAATTCGATTTCGTTAGGTCCTGAAAATTTAAGTTAATATTGAAATTTCTATTCTGCAACGCCGTCTAAGTGATCGATTGGGTCCGAATCACTATAAGCTCGAATACCCATTGCCCAAGGATCGTTCTAGTGTGTTGTTCGAGGTTAATATAACCCGTCTTGCGTGAAATCGAGTCCGTTGGGTAAGATTCATTCCTGTTTTTAGTTTATTAGCTTAAGGGTTTGATACCCATTAGAGGTTAAAGCCTTAAAAGCATGTTAATCGATACCAATGAGTTATTTAGGCTTTAAAAGCGTTGTTCCCCTTGTAGGTTCTTAAATCATGAAATTAATGAGCTACTGGTTGCTGATCGTGGTTTAAAAAGCATGCTAAATTATCATCTATCAATTGTCTAGGCTCGAGTAGCGTTGCCCAATCGTTAGGATTCCTTAAAGTACTAATTACGTGTTATTTACTTGCTGACCAGCGGGTGAAAAGCCTTAAATATGGTCATTCAGTGAATACCCATTGCTCGTTGTGCTTTAGACGTGGTTGCCCATGGTCTAAAGGTTTTGGGTTTTTATTTTGGGGAATCTTGAGTGGCCGTCCAGCAAAGAAATAGACTTTCCTCAGTTGATTTAGGCCTTTCTAGAATGTTTAAAGTATCGGTAGGTTGGTTCTAATTTAGTAGAGGTTGTCCTTATTATTTAGAAGCTTTCTTGGACTGCTTGGGACTATTGAAGTTGCTTTAGGAGCACTTTTGGTAAGTAGTCTCTATCTGTTAAGTCTGTTTGATTGCATGATGCACGCTGTTTGTTTACTTGCTTTATAATATTTCAAATCTATTTAAAATACTAAGTAGGATTTTCTAATCCTATTAGAAAAGCGATCTTAGGTCTATTTTAAATTTTAAACCATTTTAAAATTAACTCATTCCCTAAGATCCTATGTTAGCATGCAACTCTTTGTTGTAGGTTTAACGGTTTCTATTCATTAACCAATATAACTATTTAAATGAATTAGCCCTATAACATGCTTCTAATGGTGATGAGAACATATAACAGTCAAGTATTCAAGTTATATAAAGCACCATTTAAAAGCAACCTACGTCTAGGTTTGTATAACGACTTTATACTCACGATGTCTAGGTGATAAACTCTTTTAAACCTTTCATCGCTCACGCATGCTCATAAAACTCGGGTTAGCCTAACTCAAGTACTGACTTGATGCGCAGGTAGGAGGTGTTCCGTAAACTGTCAACTTAAATACCTCCAGCCTTAGACAGCATCTCGTTGGGTGAGTTCTCTTGTAACCTTAGCTTTACAAGATATCAACATATTCTATGTGAATTGTTCGAGTTGGAGGTTCGTTAACCCTAAGTGAGCATGCTTTTATCTTGTTATAGATTTTAACGTCTATCTCGATCTATAACACTTTATAAAGAACGATAAATCTATAACATTCATCTAAGCTAAGGTGGTTTCATGCTGCATGCTCGTTCGTTTTTGTTTATTCATATAACACTTATACTAATTGAGCTAAGCGAAATTAAAACCATACAACATGCATCTAAAACATGAAACCTTAATTATGCATATCATTTTTATTACAACACTTATAATAAATTACTAATGCATGAAACATGCTTTCCTATGGTGGGTTTTTAAATCTTGGCATACTTATATGCATATTTAATTCTAATTTAATTTAACTATACATCCCTAATGCATAATAAATTAAACACACTAAAATGGACCGATTTTGGAATCCTAATCAAGGAAAAACTAAAATTATTACAATAATAGTTGAGAAATATGCTCGAACCGCTCCCAAATAATTTGAACCAGCCCGAACCAGCTTGGAATTGCTTGAACCGAATCAAAAGGAGTTGAAATTGGCTTGAACCGGTTCAATTGAGTCACAATTTAGCTTGAACCGGCCGAGATTTGCTTGAACCGCCCGAGAAACAAACCAAACCGGACCACCGTTTAAAATAACCCGCGCCTCTTGAAAATGCAACAACATCGAGACGCTTGATGAGCAGCGTCTCGATGCTGTTCATATAGGAGCCCAGAATCTGCATTTCCTTCGTGCTTTGTTTTTTCGGCCAGCAGACACTTCGCCTTCTTTCTTCGATTACAGCCTAATTTTCTCTCTATTGACTCCCAAATTTTTACAGACTCAAGCAAACACATATATGCCCATAAACATGTAGGCAATTACAACTTTCATCCACGAATTTAAAGCTAATTTGATGCCAAAACCATAATGAGCCCATTTTAGCAACCAAGCAAACATTCATGCAAAATTCAACCCACCAAGCTAAAATTAAACAAAATTGAGTGCTCAATTCATGCTCTGATACCAATTGAATGAGTGTACAAGACACGTGCGGAAGCAATTCGGATCTAAACACTCAAAATTCTTTTAATTTTAGCTATGAAAACATGCACAATTAAACCGAAAAATAGAGGATTTCGGTTACCAACCTTTTTGGACGAAATTGAAGCAATCCGTGGATGAAATCTTGGTGCAATCTTGTTGTGGACAACCACCGTGATCTTCCCCGTTATTCTCCGGCCTTAGAACGAGTTGTGGGACTCGAATTCGGGATGAACTTTTAGAGAGAGAGATACATGAGTTTGAGAGAGAGAGTTTTTCTTTTGAAATTGAAAACACAGCAAGCCCATCCCTTGAGCTTCTTTCTTCTTCTTTTATATTCTTGTGACATGAAAAAAATTAATTAAAAGAAGAAGCCAGCAGATGGATATTTGAGGTTTGTCACTCACTTAGTGTCTTCACCTTGAAGCTACATGGAATGCCAGCTTTGAAAAACATGAAATTCAAATTCAAAAAATTGAATTTCATCTCAATTCCAATTTCATATATAAATATACAAACTAATTCAAAATTAGTTTTTATATATAATTTAAATGAAACTTATTCTTCATTAAAACATTTAATTTCAATTTAATTATTTAATCAAATTAAATAATTATACAAACCTCATTACCTTTTAAAACCGAGCATTCGAATACGAATCCCTATTCATATCCAAAATAACATGTATTGAATACATAATGTACAGACAATATTTAAATCATGACGAACTCTCTTTAACTTTAATTCGTAATTAAACTTTAACGTTAAATATAGCAAACGAATTCAATCAATAACTTTCTATGAATTTGAACGTTTCAAATTATCTCATCACTTATGTTCTAAGGTTTATTCCGTATGAGCTAGCAGGGGGACCTAATGGACCTGCAGATCATGGGCTCCAACGATCCGAGTTTAACTGGCTAAACCCTTTAACTCAGTTAACCAACATTCGTTAACTAGCGAGACACTCCACTATAGTCCGATAGTTGAACTCCCCTCACTGTAGATATATTTCTGTCCACCCGATATAACCATGATTAGTAAGTTGACCCTTCACCGGTTGTTCGTAACCAGAGTCAGGTCAAATGTCCGTTTTACCCCTGAAGTTACATCTTGTTCCCTAAGTCTCTAACTGAGTCCCTAGTGAACAATTGGTTCGTGGTCCTACCACTAAACCTAAAACCTCTCGGGCCAATGAGAGGGCGGGATCCCTTTGTTCACGTTCTAGAGTCAGTCTCTTAAGGGAACAACCTTTCTACTATCCATAAATTGAGTAGGAGTGAATTCCATTTTGCAAGACTATGTCCCCAACTATCTACCTGTTCCTATTCCTAAAATGGGGTGTTTATTGAGTCGGCGATGTTGAGCCACTCTCACCCATGTAGATCTAAGGATAAGCTCGAATAAACAGGAGTTCATAGTTAGCTCAGGATTAAGATCGAGTTACCTAGGTCATCGCATTGAAATAGTCAGTCTTGTCAGTAAACGGCGTTATAAAGCAAGAGTGCCTTTTCTTGGTCCTGGTCTTATGCAAACTCATTTGCATAGGATGCCCCCACTCGCATGTCTATACATGAACGATCCAGGATCACGTCGTTTGTACTCAAACTAAGTGGGCCGCATCACATAGCTTTCCTAGATTAAGGTACCCAGCCTTATCCCTATACTATAGACCGTTTAGGCTATTGCTTGAACTTGATCCATATTTATGCCACAACATATAGTTCAAGCACTCATGTCATAGCCAAGGGTACTAGTTTATTGGATTTGGGTTGTTTAACGTGCAATTCACTCATTTGATAACTTGAGTGAACAAAAACTCCATAACGACTTTATCGAACAAGTATATCATTATTTGTTTCATTCACTATCTACGAGGTTTAGGGCACCAACCCC
>JAETGN010000118.1:0-18441 GCA_017139565.1 Luffa aegyptiaca | reverse complement strand
AAGTTACAGCAAGAGGCCAAACGTTTGATGAACCAGGTAACTCAAGCTATTGGCAAACTCGAAGAAGTAGAGAGAGTTTCAAAAAACCGAGCCAAGCGAGAAGAGATTATGATATATTGGACGAGGAGAATAGAAGGTTGATTAAGGAGAATCATGCTCTGAGGAATGAAAACGCTGCATTACGAAGGGCAACTCGTTCACAAGAGAACATGATCAAAGACCTTTCAAAAGGCAAAGAGACTCTCTTAGAGTTAGTTGCGGAATTAAATGAAACCATCAACAAGCAGAAAACGCACTTATCGAGTTCGAAGAAGCCAATACTGCTCTAAGGCGAACACTGGACAATCTACGCGTGAACATGCAGGCTCATCAGAAGAGTCTGAAGCTTTTAAAAAGTTATTCAAGCTCGTTGGAACGTCAGCTCCAAGCATTTCAAAGGGCAAGCGAACAATTGTCACTAGAGAGAGGACAACTAGAGGAAAAATACTCCTCATTAAGGGGAGATTATGTCATTATGAGAGAAGACATGCAAATAATTCTTGGGAAAGTAAATCAAACCATGAACACTATCAAGATCATGGCTAGGAGAGCCCGAGGATTTGCAGAATGGGCAAGGGATCTGCGAGAGAATACATCACCTATGGCCTCTAATGCAGAGGAGTTGTTTGAGTTTTTAGGGATGATTCGTAGAGACCTAGGGTACTTTGGTCACTTTCATTAATGTTCCCTATTCCTTGTTTTCCAATTCTCCAATTATTTATTTTGTAGATATATTCATTTTTTTTCCTCAATAATAAAATTTCATTCATTCATGCATCTCATACTGTTCTTTCTTTTATTTTCTTTTTTTACTTACTCTAAGACTTTTCTTTTAAAAATAGAACAGAACAATAAAATAGCTCGTTCAACAAGAGTCTACCACACTAGGCGTAGAACAAGGATTATGGAAGAAAAGGGTGAACAAGAGAAGACTAAGCGGGACATCGAGGAAATCAGGGAAAAGGTTGATGCAATCATTGCCGCTTTAGAGAAGGGCAAAATGGTGGCAGATACGACTGCACCAGATACTCCGATTGGAAACCCTCAAGCTGGCCTACCATTTCCACCCAGTTTCGCTTCACATGTTCGTACGACAGCAGAAACGTCCATGCCACAACATACTACCTATAACCCCTTATATGACATACCTGTTGGGCAATACCCTTTTCCATCATTTAAAGAAGGCCAAATCCCCCAAATACCCATGGCTAGCCAGGCTGGTGCTTCTTATTTCAAGCCAGAGTTTTCAAAAATACCTTTTGCGGTCCCTAACTTGGATGACCCAGAAGTAAAGAAGGAGTTAGCCGTGCCCTCTAATGAAAAACTTGAAGTTTTAGAGGAAAGGTTGAGGGCAGTTGAGGGCACTAGTGTTTTTGGGAACATGGATGCCACTCAATTATGCTTGGTCCCAGACGTTGTAATCCCACCGAAATTCAAATTGCCGGAATTTGAAAAATATGACGGGACGACATGCCCTAAAAGTCACATTGTTATGTATTGTAGGAAGATGGCAGCACACGTTCATAATGATAAGCTGCTTATACATTGCTTTCAGGACAACTTGAAAGGTCCAGCCGCCCGTTGGTATATGCAGTTGGATAGTTCACATGTTGTCACGTGGAAGAACTTGGCTGATTCCTTCCTCAAACAGTACAAGCACAATATTGATTTGGCTCCCGACCGACTGGACTTACAGAGGATGGAAAAGAAGAGTACTGAAGACTTTAAAGATTATGCTCAAAGGTGGCGGGATACGGCAGCTCAAGTCCAACCCCCTTTAACGGATAAGGAGCTTTCTGCCATGTTCATCAATACCTTAAGGTCCCCATTCTATGAACATATGATTGGAAGTGCGTCAACCAATTTCTCTGATATCATGACAATTGGAGAAAGAATTGAGTACGGGATCAAACATGGTAGAATAGCCAAAACCGTTGAATCCTCGGGCACAAAGAAGGGCAACAGTTCAAAGAAGAAGGAGGGAGAAGTACAGATGATAGGGAGAGTGGATAAGTCCCATCGACAAATCCACCAACCCATCACACAATATCCTTCGAATTATTTACCTACATACGGATATTATCCACACTAGGTGAATAATGCATCAGCGCAGTACTCCCCATTTCATGGCCAAAATACCCGACCCCAAATGAATCAGAATTTTCAGTCTCGTAGGCAACAACAACCAGTCACTCCAGGTCAGCAAAATAATCGAGCACCTTATAAGCAAGCCCAATTTGATCCGATTCCGATGACATATACTGAGCTCTTGCCTCAGTTAATTCAGAATCATCAGTTGGCACCCAAGCCTGTTGCTCCACTGCAACCCCCTTATCCAAGATGGTATGACCCTAATGCAAGGTGTGATTACCATGCAGGTGCTGTTGGGCATTCTACAGAAAATTGCACTGCTTTGAAGTATAGGGTGCAAGAGCTCATTAAGGCCGGATGGTTAAATTTCAAAAAAGAAGAGGGACCCAATGTTGATAATAATCCTCTACCAAATCACCAAGTGAATGCAATAGAGCAGTGTCAGGATATTATCAAGAAGACAGATGTTACAGAGATCAAGACTCCCAAGGAGAAGCTTTTTGAGATTCTCCTCGTTAACGGATATGTATCAATTGAGTATGCACACAAGGACCTTGTTCAGGAAGAAGGTTTTGATGATAATCTGACTTGCCTATTTCATGCTGGGGCAAAAGGACATTCTTTGGAACAATGTTATCATTTTCATAAAAGAGTCCAAGAACTGGTGGATTCAAAATTTCTTGTGGTTGCCCAAGCCCATCACCAGGATAGTGAAATAGGCGCCGTGGAAGAATTGCTGCCTAAAGAAAATTTGAATCCATCTTTCAAACTGAAGCCACTCACGATCTATTATCGTGAGAAGACTACTACTCATGATCCAAAGTCGATCACCATTCAGGTGCCGACTCCTTTCAAGTACAAGAGTTCTAAGGCAGTACCATGGAGTTATGAGTACAAAGTAACTATTAACTCAGAAACGCCCTCGCTTCCAGTTGACAACATTTCCGGAACGGGAGGTGTAACACGGAGTGGGAAATGCTACACTCCAGATCAGTTACTGAAGTGCTCAAAGTATACAATAGAAGAGAAAAATGAGAAAGTCGAAAGTAACACAGATAGCAATGTCAAGCCCAAAGAAACAACAGTGATGAAGAAATCAAGGGGCAAACAGACTGTGTCCAAAGAAGAAACTCAAGAATTTCTAAAGTTGGTTAAGCAGAGTGAATACAAAGTAGTGGAACAGCTAGCTCAGACGCCTGCTAAGATTTTCATATTATCTTTGTTGTTATCCTCTGATTCACATAGAGATAGGATATTGGAAGCTTTGAATCAAGCATATGTTTCCAAGGACATCACTTCAGATGGTCTAGATAATATCGTGGGGAATATAACTGCTCACAACACCATAACTTTCACTGATGATGAGATACCGCCCGAAGGCACAGGACATACGAAGGCACTTCATATTTCAGTCAAGTGCAAGAACTTTTTAGTAGTAAAAGT
The DNA here is from genome assembly GCA_017139565.1 of Luffa aegyptiaca. Lineage (NCBI taxonomy): Eukaryota > Viridiplantae > Streptophyta > Magnoliopsida > Cucurbitales > Cucurbitaceae > Luffa > Luffa aegyptiaca. The sequence continues at coordinate 14,868 of JAETGN010000118.1, read as the reverse complement.
CCTGGTGGATAATGGGTCTTCTTTGAACATAATGCCAAAATCAACGCTCGAAAGATTGCCAGTGGATATGTCCCATATGAGGCCAAGTACCGTAGTAGTAAGGGCCTTCGATGGGGCGCGCAGTCAAGTGGTTGGTGACATTGAGATTCCAATACAAATCGGCCCATGCACATTTAACATAACCTTCCAAGTTATGGATATTCCCTCTGCTTACAGTTTCTTATTGGGGCGACCTTGGATACATTCTGCAGGAGCTGTCCCATCATCGCTGCACCAGAAACTTAAATTTTCAATTGGAAGGAGCCTGGTAATTGTATCTGGTCAAGAAGATATCTTGGTTTCTAGGCCAGCTTCAATGCCATATATTGATGCGGCAGAGGAAGCTTTCGAGTCATCATTTCAAACATTTGAGGTAGCAAGTGCTACGACTCTATATGGGGAGAGCAAGAAATCTAAATCTCGATCTTCAGTCATGACGTTCAAAGAAAGCAACAGTCGTTTAGATGACGTTTTAAGCTTATCAAAAAATACAAAAAGATTTGGGCTTGGATATAAGCCGAATAAAGCAGACATGATCAGGGTACAGAAGCGAGAAAAAGAGAGGCGTTTGGCCAGATTTGAAAGTCGTGAACCAGAGTATGGAGAAAAAGTCATTCCTCATCTCTACCACTCGTTTGAAAGTGCTGGTATAATTCGTCCTGGTGATTTTGCAGTTGCAGTAGTAACTAAAGAGGAATAATTGGGTCCATGGATTTACCCGTGCCCAGAAAACTTCGAGCTCAACAATTGGAGTACTATTGAATTACCGTCATTTGCTGTTAAGATGTCAAAGTAATTGACCACTTTTTATCGTTTTTTGCAATTTCAATTTTCAATTTCAAGTTAGGTTAGTCATTTTACTCATTTCATTTTCCAGACTTCTTTCTATGTGTTCAAGTAAATTTCATCATTCAATGAAGGTTTTAGTTCATTTCCTTTTGCTATTGCATATTACACTCTCCATGACAAAATATTTACTCTTCTTTTCTTCTTTTTTCTCTCTATGTCAAATTATCAACATCTTAAGCAGTAATACTGAGATTGAATGTGCAAACGATTCTCAATACGAACTTGATATTCCTATACACAATGTTGAGTCTGACGAGGAAGAAGAAGATTTTGAACCTAGTGCTGAGTTGTTAGAAATGATAGAGGAAGGGGAAAAAACGTTGGGCCCCCATGAAGAGTTAACAGAGATAATTAACCTGGGATCACAAGCAGAAGTCAAGGAGGTTCAAATAGGCACTAATGTCTCTACAGAAACTCGCAAAAAGCTTATTGATTTGCTCACAGAATATGTCGATATCTTTGCTTGGTCCTATCAGGACATGCCTGGGCTAGACACGAATATTGTAATGCATCATTTACCACTCAAACCTGAGTGCAAACCAGTAAGGCAAAAGTTGCGAAAGATGAAGCCGGATATGTTAATTAAGATAAAGGATGAAGTCAGGAAACAAATTGATGCTGGATTTTTGACTGTGTTCAATTACCCTGAATGGGTTGCAAACATTGTTCCTGTGCCGAAGAAGAATGGGCAAGTTAGGATGTGTGTGGATTATAGGGATTTAAACAAAGCAAGCCCTAAAGATAATTTTCCACTCCCTCACATTGATGTGTTGGTAGATAACACTGCTGGTTTTTCTACCTTCTCTTTTATGGATGGTTTTTCAGGCTACAATCAAATAAAAATGGCACCTGAAGATCAGGAAAAAACTACATTTATTACATTGTGGGGAACATTCTGCTACAAAGTTATGCCATTTGGTTTGAAAAATGTTGGGGCCACCTACCAGCGAGCCATGGTTACTTTATTCCATGATTTGATGCACAAAGAGATTGAAGTATATGTAGATGATATGATTGCCAAGTCGAAAGAGGAGGAAGAACATACGACCGTTCTTCGCAAGTTGTTCGATCGATTGAGAAAGTTTCAGCTCAAACTCAATCCGAGCAAATGTATATTCGGGGCAACCTCTGGTAAATTGTTAGGATTTGTGGTTAGCCAAGAAGGTATCAAGGTCGACCCTGACAAAGTTAAGGCAATTCTGGAAATGCCGCCTCCGCAAACACAGAAAGAAGTTAGAGGATTTTTGGGTCGGATAAATTATATTGCCAGGTTCATAGCTCAATTGACCACAACATGTGAGCCTATTTTCAAGTTGCTTCGCAAAAACAATGATGGCATTTGGAATGAAGATTGTCAAACAGTATTTGATAAAATTAAGCAGTATTTACGAAATCCACCGATCCTCGTACCACCAGTGCCTGGACGTCCGCTCATTTTGTATCTCACCGTAACAGAAAGTGCAATGGGATGTGTACTGGGGCAGCATGATGACTCTGGTAGGAAAGAACGAGCTATATACTATTTGAGCAAAAAGTTTACCAGTTGTGAAACTAGGTACTCCTCGATGGAAAAAACTTGTTGTGCTCTTGCTTGGGCTGCACGTCGCTTAAGGCAATACATGTTGTATTACACGACATGGCTTATTTCAAAAATGGATCCTGTGAAATACATCTTCGAGAAGCCATCTTTATCGGGACGAATTGCAAGGTGGCAAGTTCTTTTATCCGAGTATGACATCACATATGTAACTCGAAAGTCAGTAAAGGGGAGTGCTCTAGCTGATTATCTGGCACAACAACCTATAGAGGACTATGAGCCGATGAAGTTCGACTTCCCTGATGAGCATATCCTCACCGTAGCAACAGAGAAAGAAATATCGAATCCAGATATGTGGACCATGTTCTTTGATGGGGCTTCAAATGAATTGGGTCACGGAATAGGCGCAATATTAATATCGCCTCGAGGAGAATTATTCCCTCTCACTGCTAAGCTGTGTTTTGATTGCACGCACAACATGGCTGAATACGAAGCTTGTTCAATGGGCATTCAAGCTGCTCTAGATATGAAGATTGAAAGGCTTCAGGTCTTGGGGGACTCTTTGCTAGTGATTCATCAGCTAAGAGGAGAATGGGAAACCAGAGATGCTAAATTATTGCCTTACAAGCAACTTATAACAAGATTATCTCAACAGTTTGATCAAATTACTTTTGATTATTCCCCAAGAGAGAATAATCGGATAGCAGATGCATTGGCTACTCTAGCAGTCATGTTCAATGTGGATTTTGATGAAGGGGTCCAGCCAATTAAAATCGAAAAGCGAGATGTTCCCGCCTCCTGCATGAATATTGAGAATGAGTCAGATGACAAGCCGTGGTTTCAAGACATCAAACAGTATCTGAAATGCGGAACATATCCTCCTAATGCATGAGAAAATGACAAGCGAACTCTGAGAAGATTGGCAGTGAAATTTTTCTTGAATGGGGAGATACTTTACAAAAGAAACTATGACATGGTTCTGTTAAGATGTGTGGACGCCACAGAGGCTAATCAAATTATAAAAGAAATCCATGAGGGAATTTGTGGTACCCATGCAAATGGGCATATGATGGCTAGACAAGTTTTGAGAGCTGGTTATTATTGGCTGACTATGGAAACAGATTGCATTAAGTATGCAAGAGAATGTCATAAATGTCAAATTTATGCAGACAAGACTCATGCTCCTTCATCTGAGTTACACATTTTAACTGCTCCATGGCCTTTCTCTATGTGGGGAATGGATGTGATTGGACCCATTGATCCTAAAGCTGCAAATGGACATCGATTTATCTTGGTGGCCATAGATTACTTTACCAAATGGGTAGAGGCAGCCTCTTATCGTGATGTGACAAAAGGGGTCGTGATCAAATTCATCAAGAAGGAGATCATTTGTCGATACGGCCTCCCTGAGACTATCATATCAGATAACGCTAGAAACTTGAACAATAAGATGATGAGTGAGTTATGCGACCAATTCAAGATTAAACATCTCAATTCCACCCCCTACAGACCAAAAATGAATGGGGCTGTTGAAGCTGCAAACAAAAACATAAAAAGAATTGTTGAAAAGATGACTGTAACGTACAAAGATTGGCATGAAATGCTTCCCTTCACTCTACACGGCTATCGCACGTCAGTTCGTACATCAACTGGGGCAACACCTTTTTCATTAGTATATGGTATGGAGGTTGTGCTCCCAATTGAAGTGGAAATTCCATCGCTAAGAGTTCTTATGGAAGCTAAATTGGAAGAGGCTGAATGGGTCCAGAATCGCTATGAACAACTCAATTTCGTTGAAGAGAAGAGATTAACAGCATTGAGTAGAGGCCAGCTCTATCAAAGAAGGATGATGAGAGCATATGATAAGAAAGTTCGCCCAAGAAGATTCAGAGAGGGAGATCTGGTGCTGAAAAGGATCCTTCCATTTCAAAAAGATCATCGAGGAAAATGGACTCCAAATTATGAAGGACCATTTGTGGTAAAAAAGGCTTTCTCTGGTGGGGCATTAATCTTAACCAATATGGATGGTTGTGAATTATCAAGCCCAGTCAATTCAGACTATGTTCGGAAGTATTATGCATAGATCGCCTGACTATCTTTCCCAAGAAGGCTAGACAAAGTTGCAGAGTATTTCAATAAGTGTTTTGAAAAGTTTCATTTCAGTCTCAGTATTTTGTTTAAAAAGTTGTTTTATCCCTCACCACCTCCACCCCTCAATTTGGAGATGTTTTCCATTGTATATTGTATTGATCAATAAAGGATTTGTTTCCTCCATTTTGACCAGTATAGTTGTTATTTTTATGTCAATCACAAATGAAAATTATGCATGTTACATCTCAAGTTCGGGTATTGCATTGTCCAACCTCTCCGCTCTCTTTCAAAAAAAGAAAAAAGAAAAGAAAATGAGAAAAAGAAAAAGAAATAAAATAGATGCTTTCACTATAATCGTTGAGGAAATTGGTCAATTCTTGACTATTTTACCCTTCTCATGGGAAGTATGTTCGTTATTATCAGCTATACTCTCAATCAACTGCAACTTTTATTTTGACCATCGTCCATGTGCAAAGTTTCATATTACCATTTCTCCCCAGACAAGGTTCCAATTATCACACTGGGGAAAAACACCCCCTCGTGAAGTAAGAATTCAAAATTACTTACTATGAAACCTTGAGCCTAGCCCACCACGTGTGATTTTTGTGGTAGGCCAACATGAATTACTGATTCACAATTGAACCCTTTGCTAAACTCATCGCGTATAACTGCGTTGAATCTCCATATTTGTCTACCCACTTGAGAGCCTTTTGCTAAGCCTGTCACATCTAACCATGTGACAAACATTTCAAAATATCCACCCAATATTACCAAGGGACCTTCAGTAGTAATGAAATAGGGATTAAACTTTTACGATTTACCGCTTCATAATTAAGACTTGTAGTTCTTTGAGTATTCCTATATTTCAACTTTGTTCAATCTACACTTTTCCTACCATTTCTATCGTTTATCTTCTCTCCTTTTATTGGAAGGTGACTCCAAGACTAAAGACGATAATCTTGAGAACTTGGACTTAGTAACTTGAGAAGGGGTCTCGAAGTCTCAAATCCTTTCAATAAGTTTGGCGTGAGAAATAACCCTATCATGGTACCGAGGAACATTGACAAAGAAACAACATGGAGTGATTATTGAAGTCGCGAAGGATGGCTTACAGGTGGTTGATCGTCTACATGTGATTGCATTATATTTTTCCAGTCATGAAAAAATATATTTGGCCAAAAAAAGTTATGAAAAAGAAAAGAAAAAGAAAAGATGAAATGAAAAAGAAAAAGAAAAAGAAAAAGGTACAAGGCCAAGATAATTCTTGAAATGCATGATTGGAGCAATCAATGTAGATCAAGAGGTCACACCTCCAAACGGTTTGAAGATTTTCTTTGTCAATCATCATTTGGAGCAAGAATCTTCATTGCTACACTTGGGCAAAGCTTTCATCGTTATACTGGGGCAAAACCGTCATTATTAAATTGCGACAAGGGCCTTCACCACTATACTACAGTAAAGTCATTTTACCATTTATGTAAACTGTTTTAGACTGGGGCAAAGGCCAAGTCCAGAGAATCACACTTCTCTTATGAAGAATCACACTTCTCTTAGAAAGCTTAATTACATTTTCATAGAAGAATCACATTCAGAGAAAGGACAATCTCAGTAATGTGGGTTTTTCATCGAAGATTTCGAGCTGACTTAAAGAAAGAACGAGATATATGAGATAATCCCTTGAGGAGCTACTGCTTTTTTTCGTAGTGGTTGTCCAAAGAATTGGGGTCACCTTAACAAATATTTTCATTTGAATTATGTTCAATCTCTTATTGTTCAAGAGATTTCTTATGAAGGCATTTGTGACCTATGTTTTCTTCCTTCAGTCCTTTCTCTCTTTCTTTGTTGACTAACATTCCCATTTGTCTCTAGGCCAAATTCATCTTCTTGTATCGAACCTTTTTGTCCACTACAAGGCTAAGGTTATGAAGCGTTTGAATCAGGTAGGATGTTTAATGCTATGAATTACCATTGATAGCTCTCTAAACTAGCACATGAGACACTTCTAAAAAACCTGACATACCTGATGATTGAGCAATCTAAGATTGACACATATGTTTCCTTTCGGATTGAGCAATCTTTGATTAACATACATGATCTCTTTTAGGTTGAGCAACCTTGATTGACACATACAATTTCTCTCGAGTGTTGAAAGCATAAAAAAAAAAAAGAAAAGGAAAAAAGAAAAAGGAAAAAATAAAAGAAAAAGGAAAAGAAAAGGAAAAGGAAAAGGAAAAGAAAGAGAAAGAGAGGCAATTAAGATCTGAAGATGTCTATTGTTATATACTTTGAAAGCTTCCTTGGCTGATAAGTCTTCATTTCCTCTCATTAGATTCGTGGATAGCTTAATGCCTTTATTGTCAATGCAATACCAATTGAAAGTGTTCGATGTCTGCGACATCTAAAGCAATGACGTTTATTCAGTAGACTTCGATAGAAGAGAATCTGAAGTGCAGAGGATTTAGTGGGAAGAACATTGGAAAATTCCACTCACAAGACGATTTGCTATGAAACGTTCGGAAGTCTTTAAATCAAGACCTCAAAGTGTTTTGGTTCATCGTCAGCAAAATAGCCTAATTCACTTCGTTTATGTCTCTCAATTTAGAAAGGCGGAACGCAAGAAATGAGCTATTTTATAGTTCTGGTTTTTAAAACTCGCTAATTTTGAAGTTTGTGTTTTGAAACTTGTGCCCTGCACATTTTCATGCTGCATGTAAATTTGAATCTCATACATTTAAGCATACTCTACATTTTGAGATTTTGCAAGTCTATGATTCACTTCTTTCTTGGTTAAATCGAACCCTGCTAGTCAGTAGAGGTCGAAGCCTGGTTGGAGTCAGGTCAATTTCATGTTTTATTTGGTTGGTTAAATCGAACCCTGCTAGTCAGTAGAGGTCGAAGCCTGGTTGGAGTCAGGTCCATTTCATGTTTTATTTGGTTGGTTAAATCGAACCCTGCTAGTCAGTAGAGGTCGAAGCCTGGTTGGAGTCAGGTCCATTTCATGTTTTATTTTGTTGGTTAAATCGAACCCTGCTAGTCAGTAGAGGTCGAAGCCTGGTTGGAGTCAGGTCCATTTCATGTTTTATTTCGTTGGTTAAATCGAACCCTGCTAGTCAGTAGAGGTCGAAGCCTGGTTGGAGTCAGGTCCATTTCATGTTTTATTTTGTTGGTTAAATCGAACCCTGCTAGTCAGTAGAGGTCGAAGCCTGGTTGGAGTCAGGTCCATTTCATGTTTTATTTTGTTTTGGTTAAATCGAACCCTATTCTTGTGTAGAGGTCGAAGCTTGGTCTGAGCCAGGTCCATTCCCCTTTTCTTTTGATTAAATCGAACTTTATCTTTGATTAGAGAGGAAAATCCGATCAAAGTGAGGTTCATTTTCCTTTTCCAATTATAGGCTATGTTTGGTTTAAGCATGAAGCCCTTTCTTTTATTTTTAACGAAAAATCTTCGCCTTCCCAATACTTTGTCTTTTTCCTTTGTTTACCCTTTCAATCCTTCAAGGATACACAACGGGGGGCAAACTGTAGACACCGTATTTGGTCCGGCTTGATTTTTAGTAATAATGTTTGAAGTTTTTCAATATTTGGTAGTCAATTTGTTTTTGGTATATCAACAAGAGCATAGCTCAACCGGCATAAAGTTGTATTTACGATCACAAGGTCCTTGGCTCGAATCCTTCTCTTTGCATATTATCAAAAATTTGTTTTTTAGTTTTTATGATTTATTATTATTTTTTATTTAATTTATTTCTTTATTTTGTTTATTTATTTTATTTTTATTTTGTTTATTTATTTATTATTTATTTTATTTATTTATTTATTTTATTGTTTTATTTTATTTATTTATTTTTTCTTTTTAATTAATTAATTATTTATTTATTTATTTATTTTTCTTTTCTTCTTCCCTCCTCTTCCCACGTTCTCCATCCCCCCTCATTCTCCCAACCTCCCATTCTTTCCCCCTCTTTCTCAACTCACTCCCCCTCATTCTCCCAACCTCCCATTCTTTCCCCCTCTTTCTCAACTCACTCCCCCTCTTTCTCCCAACCTCCCATTCTTTCCCCTTCTTTCTCAACCCCTTCTTCCAAGCTCTACTATATAATGAGAGCTTATGGAGGATGGAAGGGGGACAACAACAAGGAAAAAAAGAGAAGAGGAGTGAAAGAGTTTAGAGAGAGAACAACAAGAATACAAGAAAAAAGAAGAATAGTGAAAGAGCTTGGAGAGAGAAAGTGAGTTTGAGAGAGAAAAATAGAGCTTGGAGAAGGATTTTCAAAAAAAAACCAAAGCTACCGCCACCATTCACCGCCGTACCGCCGCCACCGCTCACCGCCGCCGCCACTGCCGTGCCGCCACCGTGCCGCCGCTTTCCATTGATTCCAACAAAGCTCTTAAGTGAGGGCTAAGTGGAAAAGGGGAGGAAAAGTGGAAGAGAAAAAAGAAAAAGAGAGGGAGGGAAGTTGGGGAAGAAGAAAGAGGAAAGTGAATAAGGTGGGTCCCACATTTTAAACTCTTTATTCTTTTCACTTCTCTCTTATTATTTGTCTTATTATTATTATTATTACCATTATTATTATTCCTCTTAAAACAAGAAAAGAAAATGATTTGTTTTTTTCCTTTTTTTTATGTATCCAAACTTTTCCATTTTTCATTTTGGCTATGAATTTGAGTTTCCAAATCAATTGCAATTTATTTTATTTCATTTTCTAATTAGAAATTTAAATTGGTTTATTTTAGATTTCTAACGAACTTGTAATTGGATATTAGTTGAAAGTTTTTTTTTATCTAATTTCAATTAGAGTTTATTTGGGAGTTTCCAAACTAATTTTAATTGGCTTTAAATTGAATTGCTATTACCAATTTCAATTGGATTTTAATATGACATTTTCAACTTTAATTGTCTTTCTATTGGATTCTAACATAAATTTCTAATTTGAATTTGAATTTGTATTTTCCTAATAAATGTTCACTAGTTTGTAATTAGAAAATTCAATTTTCTTTAAAATGGAAATTTTAATGTTTTAATTTTATTTTAATTTGAATTGTTCAAATGAATTTCAAAGGGTTTGAAATGCTCAAATGAATTTCAAACAAATGACATTTGAACTAAGATTTTCAATTTGATCTTCAATTTGATTTTTATTTTTTTTTATTTTTATTTTTTTTTTCTTATGATTTTAAACTTTCCTTCCATTGGTTTCAATAATTAATTTGGAAATTTTATAATAAATTTTTAATTGGATTTAATTTGGGATTTCAACTTTTTTTTGTTTTTAATTTGATTTCATTTTGACATTTACAAATGAATTTCAATTTGGAATTGCCCAAATGAATTTCAATTGGAATTTTATTTGAATTTTCACTTTCCCCTCAATTGGTTTTAATCTCGAATTCAATGAGTTTCAAAGTGATTTGGAATTTTTCAATAAATGTCAATTTGGTTCAAAATTAAAGTTTCCAAGTCAATGTCTTTTGGTCTTATATTGAAAATCAATTTCAATTTTAAACTAAATTGGAAATTAATTTCGATTTTGGAAAGGTTAAATCAAATTTCAAAAACATTATTTAATATTTTGAATGGTTAAAATAGATTGATTATGAAAACTTTAATGCTAATTTTGTCTAAGAACGGGTATTTAAGCTGACCGAAAGGGAACACCCTGCCTGGAAATTAGCCTAAAGTTTAACTAGTCAATTATTTTGGCAATCAAAATTTCAATTGGATCTTAAAAAATTTTCAAATCAACTTCGATTTGATTCTAAATTGGATTTTCCAAATGAATTTCAAAATAGTTTTACTTTAGTAATTCCAAATGAATTTCTAATTGAATTTGATTTAAAAATGAAAAACATTTTTTTCATTGAATGGTGTCATACCACTCATGATTATTACTTCACATTTTATTTTTGAAATGTGAGGTAATAGTTGTGAGACAAATTAGCTCATGTATAGCCTATGACGGAGTTGAAATACTTTTCAAATTCTTGAGGTGAAAGATTTTCCTTAATTGGGAAATTTATATGTGATAATAAAGTTATGGGTTAACCCCACTCACAAAATTAAATCCTTACTTTATTTAAAGATAAGGTGAAATTAGTGAGACATTTAATTTTCAATTTTCATTTTTTTCTTCTTTCCCAAATTTTATTTGTTTATTTTTTGTTAAGACATGGACCTTTGTTTAATGAATTCGAGTAATAAAATAAAATGTTTTCAAACGGGTGTTGTAGGGTGCTAATACCTTCCCTACACACAACTGACCCCCGAACCTAATTTTTGGTTTTCAAAGACCGGTTTTTCTTTAAAATGGGTGACCAATCACACCCCAAGATGATTGGTGGCGACTCCAAACCTCTCACCTCGAAAGAGACCCTTAGGAAAGGACGTCGGCCGCTCCGCGTCGCGATGACGTTGCGACACATAACTGTAAACCAAGTGGTGGAAGAATCTTGTGTCTATTGTGGTGAAGAGCATAATTATGAGTTTTTCCCTAACAATCCAGCTTCTTTGTTTTTTTGTAGGTAATCAAAGGAATAACCCATATTCTAATTTTTATAATCCAGGTTGTCACAACCACCCCAACTTTGTGTGGGGAGGGCAAGGAAGCAATTTGCAAGCCCCCCAAGCACAGCAGAAGGTGGCAAATCAACCAGGATTTATTTTGCATAACCAGCAAGGATTGTCCCAGCAAAATAAGCAGGCTTTGCCCCAGCAAAATTCAGAGAGTTCTCTTGAGGCAATGATGAAAGAATATATGGTTCGTACTGATGCCACAATTCAAAGTAATCAAGCTTCAATGAGAGCCCTGGAATTGCAAATGGGTCAACTAGCTAATGAGCTAAAGACACGACCTCATGGGAACATTCCTTCAGATATTAAACACCCTAGAAGGGAAGGTAAGAAGCATGTGCAGGCAGTGACTTTACGAAGTGGTAAGCCACTAGAAGAAAGGAAAGAGCCTAGTAAACTCCAGGAAGTAGATATGAGTAGTGATAGTAATGTTGTCGAAAAAGAGTTGGAGTCTGGTAAAAATGATGGAGGCAGCAGCAAAGATGCTGGAGCAACTAGTTCTGTTCCAGATGTAGAACCCCCACTTTATGTACCGCCCCCACCCTATAACCCACCCCTACCTTTTCCACAAAGGCAAAAACCTAAGAACCAGGATGTTCAATTTAAGAAGTTTTTAGAGATTCTAAAGCAGCTTCATATAAATATACCTTTAGTAGAGGCTTTAGATCAAATGCCGAATTATACAAAATTTCTTAAGGACATCTTGACTAAAAAGAAGAGATTCGGAGAGTTTGAAACCGTGGCTCTTATGAGGAATGTAGTGCTATTCTTAAGAATGGACTACCTTCCAAGGCTAAGGATCCAGGATCATCCACTATTCCTATCTCTATAGGTGGAAAGGAGTTGGGGAGAGCACTTTGTGATTCAGGCGCAAGCATAAACCTTATGCCTCTTTCGGTTTATCGAAAGTTAGGTATAGGTGAAGCTAGGCCTACAACAGTCACACTCCAATCAGCAGACAGGTCTATCACATATCCTGAAGGTAAAATTGAGGATGTTCTGGTCCAGGTAGATAAATTTATTTTTCCTGTTGATTTCATTATTCTAGATTATGAGGTAGATAAGAATGTCCCAATTATTCTTGGATGTCCATTTTTGGCAACTGGTAGTACTTTGATGGATGTCCAACATACTTTGATGGATGTCCAACAGGGGGAGCTTACAATGAAGGTGTCGCTACGGGTTTGCGACTCGGAGCGGCCGACTTTGTTCCCAAGAGGAGGAAAATGGAGTCGCCACCAGTCTTGATTTAGAGGGTGTGACTGGGCACCCAAAAATATGCTAAAATGGTCTCCAAATAAAAGATTTAAGGCTCGGGGGTCTTTTGTGTATGGGGAAGGTATTAGCACTCCACAACACTCGTTCAAAGAACGAAATTTTTATTCTTCTTGTGTTATTTAAGGAAATTGGCTATGGTAAATACTAAAGAAGATTTTTTGTTGATTTTTAAATGTCCCACATTTTAATTCTCATTATTCCATAAATAAATAATAATGAGCAATAATTGTGGGTGGCATAAAGCCATTCAAAATTTGTATGAATTTGGAATTTAATTTGGCATCCCAAATTTAAATTCATTCTACCTCAAGAATATTAGGAAAGTCAATATCTTGATTTCCTAATTTCCGTCATAGGAAAGTTTATTTTTTTAAAAAACATTTGGTTTATTAGTTTTGGAAAAATGTGTGAACAAAGAATATTTTTTTTTAGGGAAAACTCTTAATTAATTTTAAATTTAAAGAAGTGACCTTTTATGGAAAACAATTTTAAAATTGATTTATTATTTTGAAAATAAAGTTTATGGAACAATTTTAGCAAAAGTTTTAATACATTCCTTTAAAAAGAAAATGTCTTTCATGAAATATGCTTATATTTAATGAAAATATAAAATGGAAAGAAATGGTAAAATCGAATCCCGGCATCCCGAGATCTTATTTTTCCTCAAGAAACTCAAATATCGGCATCCCGAAAATTCAAGATTCCATCGTTGGAAGATTTTTTTTTTTGGAAATATTTAATTCCGAAAAGAAATATTAAGGAATATAGATTAAATACAATATCATAACATAGTGAAATAAAATAAATAAAAAAAATTCAGCAATATACAATTGAGATAAAATGCTTAAAAATGGAAGAAAAATACCATATTCAAGAATTAAAAGTTCATTAAATTCATTTTCTTTAATTTAAAGGAAACATATAGAAATCAAATCTCGGCATTCCAAGATATTGATTTCTTACCTCAAGAAAACTCAACATTGGCATTCCAAAAATTGAGATTCCGTCGTTGGAGATTCCTTTATTTTTTAACACAATTAACGAAAGAAACATTGGTTTAGGCAAAGCATCTACATATTGATTTAATGAAAATATATGGCTAAACTATAAATAATCATATTAGATTTCATTTCAAAAAAATAAAATAAAATAAAATTAACAAGTTGAACATAAGCAACATATAATAATCAACTCTAAACGTTTAAGTACATAAAAATAAAAAAACGTTAAAATGGTAATTGAAACATGCATGCAATTGTCCAATGTTCCCTAAAGAAAAATCACATAACTTTTTAAATGCTAAAAAGAAAACATATTAAAATAAAGCGAAAGAAACGATAAATAAACTAAACTTTATGAAAAAAAAAAACAAAAAGAATATTAACCTCATGAAAAGAAAGAAAGCTATTGAAGAAAGAATTGACGACAAAGGTTTAAAAAAAAATACTTACAAAGAATGCTTGTGACCGTTGGATTGGGAATAAGACTTTATGAAGTGGCAACGTGAGATTGAGACAGAGTGATGGCGAGATGGAGAGAAAACGTGAGAAGGGGAAAAAAAAAATCTTGACGAGTAGGTGAGGGAAGTTAGGTGGGAAAGAGGGAAAAGTGTATCTAGGGTTTTTTTAGGGAGAGAGATTTGGGGAGTCTATTCTTAGCCAAAAAAAACGTGTAGAGAGGTATCCCAAGGCTAAAGAAATCGTGTAGAGAGGTTTCCCCAGGCTAAGAAAATCGTCAAATGCAGGAATGGGAGGGCTTCCTATTTATAGCCAATTCCAACCACCACAAATTAGGAAGGTGATCAAATAAAATAAAATTAAAATTAAATAAATAAATAAAATCTAATAAAAATGAAAAAGGAATCAAATAAATATTTACAAAATTTTATTGCCAATCAAATAAACATAATATTTTGTTTAATTAACCTTGCCAAATAAACATAATATTTGATTTGGCAAATCAATTAATTAAAATAAAATATTTGGCCTAATTATTTCTACCATATTTAATAATATTTGAATTGAAAAATTAAATGTTCTAGAATATTCTTTTTTTCTTTTATTTAAAAAAAATCAATTAAAAAAAATAAAATATCGGACAAATTTAGGGGTCTACAGTTTGCCCCCCTTTGTTCATTCTTCTAGAATAAAAGGATGGACAAAGGTGTAGACCTTATTTGTTCGAAATTTTATACTTTGCAAGTACATAGACAAACAATGGTAAACTTTAAGCTTTTTTTTTTGGACGGATAGGGGAAAACACTAAATCGAAAGAATTTTGGAACGGCCATGGGTAAACACTAAACCGTTAAATTTAGGGACAGCCAGGGGTAAACGCTAAACTGTTAAATTTTGGGACAACCAGGGGTAAACGCTAAACTGTCAAATTTGGGGCGGCCAGGGATAAACGCTAAACCGTAAATTTTTGGGAACAGCCAGGGGTAAACGCTAAACTGTTAAATTTTGGGACAGCCAGGGGTAAACGCTAAACTGTCAAATTTGGGACG
>JAETGN010000114.1:0-38547 GCA_017139565.1 Luffa aegyptiaca | reverse complement strand
TTTTTCATATGGTTTGGAAGAACTTGGTTCAAACTTTGCGCTGTTTGAGTTTTTGGAGAGTTAGGAACTCAAAGTTCGGCCCAATGAGAGTTCTTTAGGTGGTTTGGACGACACATGGTCCAAACTTTTCACTGTTTTAGTATTTCAGAGCTCGGAACCCAAAGTTCGTCCCAATGAGAGTTTTTCATATGGTTTGGATGAACTTGGTCCAAACTTTGCTCCGTTTGAGTTTTTAGAGAGTAAGGAACTCAAAGTTCGGCCCAATGAGAGTTCGTTAGGTTGTTTGGGCGACACATGGTTGAAACTTTGCTCCGTTTAAGTATTTGAGAGCTCGGAACCCAAAGTTCGTTCCAATGAGAGTTTTTCATATGGTTTGGATTATCTTGTTTCAAACTTTTCTCCGTTTGAGTTTTTGGAGAGTTAGGAACTCAAAGTTCGGCCCAATGAGAGTTCTTTAGGTGCTTTGGATGACACATGGTCCAAACTTTGCTTCGTTTCAGTATTTGAGAGCTCGGAACCCAAAGTTCGTCCCAATGAGAGTTTTTCATATGGTTTGGACCAACTTGGTCCAAACTTTGCCCCGTTTTAGTTTTTGGAGAGTTATGAACTCAAAGTTCGGCCCAATGAGAGTTCTTTAGGTGGTTTGGACGACACATGGTCCAAACTTTCCACCGTTTCAGTATTTGAGAGCTCAAAACCGAAAGTTCGTCCCAATGAGAGTTTTTCATATGGTTTGGAAGAACTTGGTCCAAACTTTGCTCTGTTTGAGTTTTTGGAGAGTTAGGAACTCAAAGTTCGGCCCAATGAGAGTTCTTTAGGTGGTTGGGACGAAAAATGGTCCAAACTTTGCACTGTTTTAGTATTTCAGAGCTCGGAACCCAAAGTTGGTCCCAATGAGAGTTTTTCATATGGTTTGGATGAACTTGGTCCAAACTTTGCTCCGTTTGAGTTTTTAGAGAGTAAGGAACTCAAAGTTCGGCCCAATGAGAGTTCGTTAGGTCTTTTGGGCAACACATGGTTGAAACTTTGCTCCGTTTCAGTATTTGAGAGCTCGGAACCCAAAGTTCGTCCCAATGATTGTTTTTCATATGGTTTGGATTATCTTGTTCCAAACTTTGCTCCGTTTGAGTTTTTGGAGAGTAAGGAACTCAAAGTTCGGCCCATGGAGGGTTCTTTAGGTGCTTTGGATGACACATGGTCAAAACTTTGCTTCGTTTCATTATTTGAGAGCTCGGAACCCAAAGTTCGTCCCAATGAGAGTTTTTCATATGGTTTGGACGAACTTTGTCCAAACTTTGCTCCGTTTGAGTTTTTGGAGAGTTAAGAACTCAAAGTTCGGCCCAATGAGAGTTCTTTACGTGGTTTGGACGACACATGGTCCAAACTTTCCACTGTTTCAGTATTTGAGAGCTCGAAACCCAAAGTTCGTCCCAATGAGAGTTTTTCATATGGTTTGGAAGAACTTGGTTCAAACTTTGCGCTGTTTGAGTTTTTGGAGAGTTAGGAACTCAAAGTTCGGCCCAATGAGAGTTCTTTAGGTGGTTTGGACGACACATGGTCCAAACTTTTCACTGTTTTAGTATTTCAGAGCTCGGAACCCAAAGTTCGTCCCAATGAGAGTTTTTCATATGGTTTGGATGAACTTGGTCCAAACTTTGCTCCGTTTGAGTTTTTAGAGAGTAAGGAACTCAAAGTTCGGCCCAATGAGAGTTCGTTAGGTTGTTTGGGCGACACATGGTTGAAACTTTGCTCCGTTTAAGTATTTGAGAGCTCGGAACCCAAAGTTCGTTCCAATGAGAGTTTTTCATATGGTTTGGATTATCTTGTTTCAAACTTTTCTCCGTTTGAGTTTTGGAGAGTTAGGAACTCAAAGTTCGGCCCAATGAGAGTTCTTTAGGTGCTTTGGATGAACCATGGTCCAAACTTTGCTTCGTTTCAGATTTGAGGAGCTCGGAACCCCAAAGTTCGTCCCAATGAGAGTTTTCATATGGTTTGGACGAACTTGGTCCAAAACTTTGCTCCGTTTGAGTTTTTGGAGAGTTAAGAAACTCAAAGTTCGGCCCAATGAGAGTTCTTTAGGTGGTTTGGACGACACAATGGTCCAAACTTTCCACCGTTTCAGTATTTGAGAGCTCGAAACCGAAAGTTCGTCCCAATGAGTGTTTTTCATATGGTTTGGAAGAACTTGGTTCAAACTTTGCGCTGTTTGAGTTTTTGGAGAGTTAGGAACTCAAAGTTCGGCCCAATGAGAGTTCTTTAGGTGGTTGGGACGAAAAATGGTCCAAACTTTGCACTGTTTAGTATTTCAGACCTCGGAACCCAAAGTTCGTCCCAATGAGAGTTTTTCATATGGTTGGATGAACTTGGTCCAAACTTTTCTCCGTTTGAGTTTTTAGAGAGTAAGGAACTCAAAGTTCGGCCCAATGACAGTTCCTTAGGTTGTTTGGGCGACACATGGTTGAAACTTTGCTCCGTTTCAGTATTGAGAGCTCGGAACCCAAAGTTCGTCCCAATGATTGTTTTTCATATGGTTTGGATTATCTTGTTCCAAACTTTGCTCCGTTGAGTTTTTGGGAGAGTAAGGAACTCAAAGTTCGGCCCATGGAGAGTTCTTTAGGTGCTTGGATGACACATGGTCAAAACTTGTCTTCGTTTCAGTATTGAGAGCTCGGAACCCAAAGTTCGTCCCAATGAGAGTTTTTCATATGGTTTGGACGAACTTGGTCCAAACTTTGCTCCGTTTGAGTTTTTGGAGAGTTAAGAACTCAAAGTTCGGCCCAATGAGAGTTCTTTAGGTGGTTTGGACGACACATGGTCCAAACTTTCCACCGTTTCAGTATTTGAGAGCTCGAAACCCAAAGTTCGTCCCAATGAGAGTTTTTCATATCGTTTGGACGAACTTGGTCAAACTTTGCTCCGTCTGAGTTTTTGGAGAGTTAAGAACTCAAAGTTTCGGCCCAATGAGAGTCTTTTAGGTGGTTTGGACGACAAATGGTCCAAACTTTGCACTGTTTTAGTATTCAGAGCTCGGACCCAAAGTTCGTCCAATGAGAGTTCTCATATGGTTTGGACGAACTTGGTCCAAACCGTTCTCCTTTGAGTTTTTGGAGAGTTAAGAACTCAAAGTTCAGGCCCAATGAGAGTCTTTAGGTTGTTTGGACGACACATTGCTCAAACTTTGCTCCGTTTCAGTATTTGAGAGCTCGAATCCCAAATGTCGTCCCGAAGCGAGTTTTCATATGGTTTGGACGAACTTGTTCCAAACTTTGCTCCGTTTGAGTTTTTGGGAGAGTAAGGAACTCAAAGGTTCGGCCCAATGAGAGTTCTTTAGGTTGTTTGGGCGACACATGGTTGAAAACTTTGCTCCGTTTTCTATATTTGAGAGCTCGGAACCAAAGTTGCGTCCCAATGAAAGTTTTTCATATGGTTTGGATTATCTTGTTCCAAACTTTTCTCCGTTTGAGGTTTTGGAAAGTAAGGAACTCAAAGTTCGGCCCAATGAGAGTTCTTTAGGTGCTTTGGATGATACATAGTCCAAACTTTGCTCCGTTTCTGTATTTGAGATCTCGGAACCCAAAGTTCGTCCCAATGAGAGTTTTTCATATGGTTTGGACGAACTTGGTCCAAACTTGCTC
This sequence comes from Luffa aegyptiaca, assembly GCA_017139565.1. Taxonomy (NCBI): domain Eukaryota; kingdom Viridiplantae; phylum Streptophyta; class Magnoliopsida; order Cucurbitales; family Cucurbitaceae; genus Luffa; species Luffa aegyptiaca. The sequence continues at coordinate 34,912 of JAETGN010000114.1, read as the reverse complement.
CGTTTGAGTTTTTTGGAGAGTAGGAACCTCAAAGTTCGGCCCAATGAGAGTTCTTTAGGTGGTTTGGACGACACATGGTCCAAACTTTGAAACCGTTTCAATATTTCAGAGCTCGGAAGCTAAAGTTTGTCCCAATGAGAGTTTTTCATATGGTTGGACTGAATTTGGTCCAAACTTTGCTCCGTCTGGTTTTTGGAGAGTAAGGAACTCAAAGTTCGGCCAATGAGAGTTCTTTAGGTGGTTTGGACGACAGATGGTCCAAACTTTTGCTCCGTTTCATTATTGAGAGCTCGGAACCCCAAAGTTCGTCCCAATGAGAGTTTTTCATATGGTTTTGACGAACTTGGTCCAAACTTTGCTCCGTTTGAGTTTTTGGAGAGTAAGGAACTCAAAGTTCGGCCCAATGAGAGTTCTTTAGGTGCTTTGAATGACACATGGTCCAAACTTTGCTTCGTTTCAGTATTTGAGAGCTCGGAACCCAAAGTTCGTCCCAATGAGAGTTTTTCATATGGTTTGGACGAACTTGGTCCAAACTTTGCTCCGTTTGAGTTTTTGGAGAGTTAAGAACTCAAAGTTCAGCCCAATGAGAGTTCTTTAGGTGGTTTGCACGACACATGGTCCAAACTTTCCACCGTTTTCGTATTTGAGAGCTCGAAACCGAATGTTCGTCCCACTGAGAGTTTTTCATATGGTTTGGAAGAACTTGGTCCAAACTTTGCTCTGTTTGAGTTTTTGGAGAGTTAGCAACTCAAAGTTCGGCCCAATGAGAGTTCTTTAGGTGTTTTTGGACGACAAATGGTCCAAACTTTGCACTGTTTTTAGTATTTCAGAGCTCGGAACCCAAAGTTCGTCCCAATGAGAGTTTCTCATATGGTTTGGATGAACTTGGTCCAAAACCGTTCTCCCGTTTGAGTTTTTGGAGAGTTAAGAACTCAAAGTTCGACCCAATGAGAGTTCTTCAGGTGGTTTGGACGACACATGGTCCAAACTTTCCACCGTTTCAGTATTTGAGACCTCGAAACCCAAAGTTTGTCCCAATGAGAGTTTTTCATATGGTTTGGAAGAACTTGGTCCAAACTTTGCTCTGTTGAGTTTTTGGAGAGTTAGGTACTCAAAGTTCGGCCCAATGATTGTTCTTTAGGTGGTTTGGAAGACACATGGTCACATCTTTGCACTATTTTAGTATTTCAGAGCTCGGAACCCAAAGTTCGTCCCAATGAGAGTTTTTCATATGGTTTGGATAAACTTGGTCCAAACTTCTCTCCGTTTAAGATTTTGGAGAGTAAGGAACTCAAAGTTCGGCCCAATGAGAGTTCTATAGGTTGTTTGGACGACACATGGTTCAAACTTTTCTCCGTTTCAGTATTTGAGAGCTCGGAACCCAAAGTTCGTCCCAATGAGCGTTTTTCATATGGTTTGGATTATCTTGTTCCAAAGTTTTGCTCCGTTGAGTTTTTGGAGAGTAATGAACTCAAAGTTCGACCCAATGAGAGTTCTTTAGGTGCTTTTGGATGACACATGCAACCAAACTGTCCCTCCGTTTCAGACTTGAGGAGCTCGGAACCAACAGTTCGTCCCACCGTGAGAGTTTTTCATATGGGTTTGGACGGAACTTGGTCCAAACTTTGCTCCGTTTGAGTTTTTTTGGAGAGTTCAAGACTCAAAGTTCGGCCCAATGAGAGTTCTTTCAGGTGGTTTGGACGACACATGGTCCAACTTTGCACCGTTTTCAGTATTTCCGAACTCGGAAGCCAATGTTTGTCCCAATGAGAGTTTTTTCATATGTCTTGGACGAACTTGGTGGAACTTTGCTCCGTCTGGATTTTTGAAGAGTAAGGAACGTAAAGTTCGGCCCAATGAGAGTTCTTTAGGTGGTTTGGACGACACATGGTCAAAACTTTGCACCGTTTCAGTATTTCAGAGCTCGGAAGCCAAGTTTGTCCCAATGAGAGTTTTTCATATGGTTTGGACGAACTTGGTGGAACTTTGCTCCATCTGAGTTTTTGAAGAGTAAGGAACTTAAAGTTCGGCCCAATGAGAGTTCTTTAGCTGGTTTGGACGATAGATGGTCCAAACTATGCTCCGTTTCAGTATTTGAGAGCTCGGAACGCAAAGTTCGTCCCAATGAGAGTTTATCATATGGTTTGGATGATCTTGGTCCAAACTTTCCTCCGTTTGAGTTTTTTGGAGGGGTAAGGAACTCAAAGTTTGGCCCAATGAGAGTTTCTTTAGGTGCTTTGGATGACACATGGGCCAAACTTTGCTTCGTTTCAGTATTTGAGAGCTCGGAACCCAAAGTTCGTCCCAATGAGAGTTTTTCATATGGTTTGGATATACTTGGTCCAAACTTCGCTCCGTTTGAGTTTTAGAGAGTAAAGGAACTCAAAGTTCGGCCCAATGAGAGTTCTTTAGGTTGTTTGCACGACACGTGGTTCAAACTTTGCTCCGTTTCAGTATTTGAGAGCTCGGAACCCAAAGTTCGTCCCAATGAGAGTTTTTCATATGGTTTGGGATTATCTTGGTCCAAACTTTGCTCCGTTTGAGTTTTTGGAGAGTAAAGAACTCAAAGTTCGGCCGAATGAGAGTTCTTTAGGTGCTTTGGATGACACATAGTCCAAACTTTTCTCCGTTTCAGTATTTGAGAGGCTCGGAACCCAAAGTTCGTCCCAATGAGAGTTTTTCATATGGTTTGGATTATCTTGTTCCAAACTTTGCTCCGTTCGCGTTTTTGGAGAGTAAAGAACTCAAAAGTTTGGACGACACGTGATCAAAAGTTTGCTCCGTTTCAGTATTTGAGAGCTCGGAACCGAAAGTTCGTCCCAATGAGAGTTTTTCACATGGTTTGGCCGAACTTGGTCCAAACTTTGCTCCGTTTCAGTTTTTGGAGAGTTAGGAACTCAAAGTTCGGGCCAATAAGAGTTCTTTAGGTGGTTTGGACGACACATGGTCCAAGCTTTGCTCCGTTTCAGTATTTCAGGAGCTCGAAACCCAAAGTTCGCCCCAATGAGAGTTTTTCATATGGTTTGGATGAACTTGGTCCAAACTTTGCTCCGTTTGAGTTTTTGGAGAGTTAGGAACTCAAAGTTCGGCCCAATGAGAGTTCTTTAGGTGGTTTGGACGACACATGGTCCAAACTTTGCACCGTTTCAGTATTTCAGAGCTCGGAAGCCAAAGTTTGTCCCAATGAGAGTTTTTCATATGGTTTGGACGAATTGGTCCAAACTTCGCTCCGTTTAAGTTTTTGTAGAGTTAGGAACTGAAAGTTCGTCGCAATGAGAGTTCTTTAGGTGGTTTGGACGACGATGGTTCAAACTTTTCTCCGTTTCAGTTTTTGAAAGCTCGGACACAAATTTCGTTCCAATGAGTGTTTTTTCATATGGTTTGGACGAACTTGGTCCAAACTTTGCTTCGTTTGAGTTATTGGAGAGTAAGAAACTCAAAGTTCGGCCCAATGAGAGTTCTTTAGGTAGTTTGGACGATACGTGATCAAAACTTTGCTCTGTTTCAGTATTTGAGAGCTCGGAACCGAAGTTCGTCCAAATGAGAGTTTTTCATATGGTTTGGCCGAACTTGGTCCAAACTTTGCTCTGTTTTAGTTTTTGAGAGTAAGGAACTCAAAGTTCGGCCCAATGAGAGTTCTTTAGGTGGTTTGGACGACAGATGGTCCAAACTTTGCTCTGTTTCAGTATTTGAGAGCTCGGAAACCACAGTTCGTCCCAATGAGAGTTTTTCATATGGTTTGGATGAACTTGATCCAAACTTTGCTCCGTTTGAGTTTTTGGAGAGTAAGGTACTCAAAGTTCGGCCCAATGAGAGTTCTTTAGGTTGTTTGGACGACACATGGTTCAAACGTTGCTTCGTTTCAGTATTTGAGAGCTTAGAACCCAAAGTTCGTCCCAATGAGTGTTTTTTCATATGGTTTGGATTATCTTGTTCCAACTTTGCTCCGTTTGAGTTTTTGGAGAGTAAGGAACTCAAAGTTCGGCCCAATGAGAGTTCTTTAGGTATTTGGACGACACATGGTTCAAACTTTGCTCCGTTTCAGTATTTGAGATCTTGGAAACCCAAAGTTCGTCCCAATGAGAGTTTTCATATGGTTTGGATTATCTTGTTCCAAACTTTGCTCCGTTTGAGTTTTTTGAGAGTTAGGAACTCAAAGTTCGGCCCAATGAGAGTTCTTTAGGTATTTGGATGACACATGGTTCAAACTTTGCTCCGTTTCAGTATTTGAGAGCTTGGAACCCAAAGTTCGTCCCAATGAGAGTTTTTCATATGGTTTGGATTATCTTGTTCCAAACTTTTGCTCCGTTTGACTTCGAGATGCATTTGGCACTCAAAGTTCATCCCAATGAGAGTTCTTTAGCGTGGTTTGGACGACACATGCGTCCATAACATATACTCGTTTAGGTTTTTGAGAGCTTCGGAACCCAAAGTTCTTCCCAATGAGGAGTTTTTCATTCAGTTTGGACGACGTTGGTCCAACTTTGCTCCGTTTGCTTTACGAGAGATGTTTGGAACTCAAAGTTCGTCCCCACTGAGAGTTCTTTAGTTTGGTTTGGACGGACACATGGTCCCAAACGTTACTTCCGTTTAAGTTTTCTGAGGAGCTCTCGAAACCCAAAGTTTCTTCCCACTGAGAGTTTTTCATCTAGTTTTGGACGATGGTTTTGTCCAACTTTGCTCCGTTTCACTTTCGAGAGAGTTTGGAACTCAAGTTATCCCCAATGAGAGTTCTTTAAGTTGGTTTTGACGGACACATGGTCCAAATGTTACTCCGTTTAAGTTTTGAGAGCTCGGAACCAGCAGTTCTTTCCAATGAGCGTTTTTCATATGGTTTGGAAGAACTTGGTCCAAACTTTGCTCTGTTTGAGTTTTTGGAGAGTGAACTCAAAGTTCGGCCAAATGAGAGTTCTTTAGGTGGTTTGGACGACACATGGTCCAAACCTTTGCATTGTTTTCGTATTCAGAGCTCGGAACCCAAATTTCGTCCCAATGAGAGTTTTTCATATGTTTTGGATGAACTTGGTCCAAACTTTTCTCCGTTTGAGTTTTTGGAGAGTAAGGAACTCAAAGTTCGGCCCAATGAGAGTTCTTTACGTGGTTTGGACGACACATGGTTCAAACTTTGCTCCGTTTCAGTATTTGAGAGCTCGGAACCCAAAGTTCGCCCCAATGAGAGTTTTTAATATGTTTTGGATGAACTTGGTCCAAACTTTGCTCCGTTTGAGTTTTTGGAGAGTTAGGAACTCAAAGTTCGGCCCAATGAGAGTTCTTTAGGTGGTTTGGACGGACACAATGGTCCAAACTTTGCACCGTTTCAGTATTTCAGAGCTCGGAAGCAAAAGTTTGTCCCAATGAGAGTTTTTCATATGCTATTGGACGAATTGTCCAAACTTCGCTCCGTTTGAGTTTTTGGTAGAGTTAGGAACTGAAAGTTTCGGCTGCAATGAGAGTTCTTTAGGTGGTTTGGACGACAGATGGTTCAAACTTTTCTGCCGTTCAGTTTTTGAAAGCTCGGGACAATAATTTCGTCCCAATGAGTGTTTTTCATATGGTTTGGACGAACTTGTCCAAACTTTGCTCCGTTTGAGTTTTTGGGAGTAAGGAACTCAAAGTTTGGCCCAAGGAGAGTTCTTTAGGTAGATTTGTGACGATACGTGATCAAAACGTTGCTCTGTTTCAGAGTATTTGAATAGCGTCGGAACTCGAAAGTTCGTCCCGATGAGAGTTTTTCATATGGTTTGGCCGAACTTGGTCCAAACTTGCTCCGTTTGAGGTTTTGGAGAGTAAGGAACTCAAATGTTGCGGCTCAATGAGAGCTCTTTAAGGTCGTTGGGATGACACGTGATCCAAACTTTGCTCCGTTTCAATATTGAGAGCTCGGAAACCGAAAGTTCGTCCAATGAGCGTTTTTCATATGGTTTGGAAGAACTTGGTCCAAACTTTGCTCTGTTTGAGTTTTTGGAGAGTAAGGAACTCAAAGTTCTGCCAATGAGAGTTCCTTAGGTGGTTTGGACGACAGATGGTCCAAACTTTTCTCTGTTTCAGTATTTGAGAGCTCGGAACCCACAGTTCGTCCCAATGAGAGTTTTTGGAGAGTTAGGAACTCAAAGTTCGGCCCAATGAGAGTTCTTTAGGTGGTTGGGACGAAAAATGGTCCAAACTTTGCACTGTTTTAGTATTTCAGACCTCGGAACCCAAAGTTCGTCCCAATGAGAGTTTTTCATATGGTTTGGATGAACTTGGTCCAAACTTTGCTCCGTTTGAGTTTTTGGAGAGTAAGGTACTCAAAGTTCGGCCCAATGAGAGTTCTTTAGGTGGTTAGGACGACACATGGTAGAAACGTTACTCAGTTTAAGTTTTGAGAGCTCGGAACCCAAGTTCGTCCCGATGAGAGTTTTTCATCTAGTTTGGACGAAGTTTGTCCAAACATTACTCCGTTTGACTTTCGAGAGAGTTTGGAACTCAAAGTTCATCCCTATCATAGTTCTTTAGGTGGTTTGGACGAAAAATGGTCCAACGTTACTCCGTTTAAGGTTTTGAGAGCTCGGAACCCAAAGTTCTTCCCAATGAGAGTTTTTCATCTAGTTTGGACGAAGTTATCCAAACTTTGCTCCGTTTGACTTTCGAGAGAGGTAGAACTCAAAGTTCATCCCAATGAGAGTTCTTTAGGTGGTTTGGACGACACATGGTCCAAACGTTACTCAGTTTAAGTTTTTGAGATCTGATAACCCAAAGTTCGTCCCAATGAGAGTTTTTCATCTAGTTCGGACGAAGTTGGTCCAAACTTTACTCCGTTTGACTTTCGATAGAGTTTGGATCTCAAAGTTCATCCCAATGAGAGTTCTTTAGGTGGTTTGGACGACCACATGGTCCAAACGTTACTCCATTTAAGTTTTTGAGAGCTTGGAACACAAAGTTCTTCCTAGTGAGAGTTTTTAATTTAGTTTGGACGAACTTGGTCCAAACTTTGCTCCGTTTGAGTTTCGGGGAGTTTGGAACTCAAAGTTCGGCCCAATGAGAGTTCTTTAGGTGGTTAGGACGACACATGGTAGAAACGTTACTCAGTTTAAGTTTTTGAGAGCTCGGAACCCAAAGTTCGTCCCGATGAGAGTTTTTCATCTAGTTTGGACGAAGTTTGTCCAAACATTACTCCGTTTGACTTTCGAGAGAGTTTGGAACTCAAAGTTCATCCCTATCATAGTTCTTTAGGTGGTTTGGACGAAAATGGTCCAAACGTTACTCCGTTTAAGCTTTTGAGAGCTCGGAACCCAAAGTTCTTCCCAATGAGAGTTTTTCATCTAGTTTGGACGAAGTTTATCCAAACTTTGCTCCGTTTGACTTTCGAGAGAGTGTAGAACTCAAAGTTCATCCCAATGAGAGTTCTTTAGGTGGTTTGGACGACACATGGTCCAAACGTTACTCAGTTTAAGTTTTTGAGATCTGATAACCCAAAGTTCGTCCCAATGAGAGTTTTTCATCTAGTTCGGACGAAGTTGGTCCAAACTTTACTCCGTTTGACTTTCGATAGAGTTTGGATCTCAAAGTTCATCCCAATGAGAGTTCTTTAGGTGGTTTGGACGACACATGGTCCAAACGTTACTCCATTTAAGTTTTTGAGAGCTTGGAACACAAAGTTCTTCCTAGTGAGAGTTTTTAATTTAGTTTGGACGAACTTGGTCCAAACTTTGCTCCGTTTGAGTTTCGGGGAGTTTGGAACTCAAAGTTCGGCCCAATGAGAGTTCTTTAGGTGGTTAGGACGACACATGGTAGAAACGTTACTCAGTTTAAGTTTTTGAGAGCTCGGAACCCAAAGTTCGTCCCAATGAGGGTTTTTCATCTAGTTTGGACGAAGTTTGTCCAAACATTGCTCTGTTTGACTTTCGAGAGAGTTTGGAACTCAAAGTTCATCCCAATGAGAGTTCTTTAGGTGGTTTGGACGACACATGGTCCAAACGTTACCCCGTTTAAGTTTTTTAGAGCTCGGAACCCAAAGTTCTTCCCAATGAGAGTTTTTAGTCTAGTTTGGACGAAGTTTGTCCAAACTTTGCTCCGTTTGACTTTCGAGAGAGTGTGGAACTCAAAGTTCATCCCAATGAGAGTTCTTTAGGTGGTTTTGACGACACATGGTCCAAACGTTACTCAGTTTAAGTTTTTGAGATCTGATAACCCAAAGTTCTTCCCAATGAGAGTTTTTCATCTAGTTTGGACGAAGTTTGTCCAAACTTTTCTCTGTTTGACTTTCGAGAGAGTTTGGAACTCAAAGTTCATCCCAATGAGAGTTCTTTAGGTGGTTTGGACGACACATGGTCCAAACGTTACTCCGTTTAAGTTTTTGAGAGCTCAGAACCCAAAGTTCTTCCCAATGAGAGTTTTTCATCTATTTTGGACGAAGTTTGTCCAAACTTTGCTCCGTTTGACTTTCGAGAGAGTGTGGAACTCAAAGTTCATCCCAATGAGAGTTCTTTAGGTGGTTTTGACGACACATGGTCAAAACGTTACTCAGTTTAAGTTTTTGAGATCTCAAAACCCAAAGTTCGTCCCAATGAGAGTTTTTCATCTAGTTCGGACGAAGTTGGTCCAAACTTGGCTCCGTTTGACTTTCGAGAGAGTTTGGATCTCAAAGTTCATCCCAATGAGAGTTCTTTAGGTGGTTTGGACGACACATGGTCAAAACGTTACTCCGTTTAAGTTTTTGAGAGCTTGGAAGCCAAAGTTCTTCCCAATGAGAGTTTTTCATTTAGTTTGGACGAACTTGGCCCAAACTTTGCTCCGTTTGAGTTTCGGAGAGTTTGGAACTCAAAGTTCGGCCCAATGAGAGTTCTTTAGGTGGTTAGGACGACACATGGTAGAAACGTTACTCAGTTTAAGTTTTTGAGAGCTCGGAACCCAAAGTTCGTCCCCATGAGAGTTCTTTAGGTGGTTTGGACGACACATGGTCCAAACGTTACTCCGTTTAAGTTTTTGAGAGCTTGGAACCCAAAGTTCGTCCCGATGAGAGTTTTTAGTCTAGTTTGGACGAAGTTTGTCCAATCATTGCTCCGTTTGACTTTCGAGAGAGTTTGGAACTCAAAGTTCATCCCAATGAGAGTTCTTTAGGTGGTTGGGATGACACATGGTCCAAACGTTACTCCGTTTAAGTTTTGAGAGCTCGGAACCCAAAGTTCTTCCCAATGAGAGTTTTTCATCTAGTTTGGACGATGTTTGTCCAAACTTTGCTCCGTTTGACTTTCGAGACAGTTTGGAACTCAAAGTTCATCCCAATGAGAGTTTTTTAGGTTGTTTGGACGACACATGGTCCAAACGTTACTCAGTTTTTGTTTTTGAGATCTGATAACCCAAATTTCGTCCCGATGAGAGTTTTTCATCTAGTTCGGACGAAGTAGGTCCAAACTTTGCTCCGTTTGACTTTCGAGAGAGTTAGGATCACAAAGTTCATCCCAATGAGAGTTCTTTAGGTGGTTTGGACGACACATGGTCCAAACGTTACTCCGTTTAAGTTTTTGAGAGCTTGGAACCCAAAGTTCTTCCCAATGAGAGTTTTTCATCTAGTTTGGACGAACTTGGTTCAAACTTTGCTCCGTTTAAATTTCAGAGAGTTTGGAACTCAAAGTTCGGCCCAATGAGAGTTCTTTAGGTGGTTTGGACGACACATGGTCCAAACGTTTCTCCGTTTAAGTTTTTGAGAGCTCGAAACCCAAAGTTCTTCCCAATGAGAGTTTTTCATCTAGTTTGGACGAAGTTTGTCCAAACTTTTCTCCGTTTTACTTTCGAGAGAGTTTGGAACTCAAAGTTCATCCCAATGAGAGTTCTTTAGGTGGTTTGGACGACACATGGTCCAAACGTTACTCCGTTTAAGTTTTTGAGAGCTCGGAACCCAAAGTTCTTCCCAATGAGAGTTTTTCATCTATTTTGGACGAAGTTTGTCCAAACTTTGCTCCGTTTGACTTTCGAGAGAGTGTGGAACTCAAAGTTCATCCCAATGAGAGTTCTTTAGGTTGTTTGGACGACACATGGTCCAAACGTTACTCAGTTTAAGTTTTTGCGATATGATAACCCAAAGTTCGTCCCAATGAAAGTGTTTCATCTAGATCGGACGAAGTTGGTCCAAACTTTGCTCCGTTTGACTTTCGAGAAAGTTTGGATCTCAAAGTTCCTCCCAATGAGAGTTCTTTAGGTGGTTTCGACGACACATGGTCCAAACGTTACTCCGTTTAAGTTTTTGAGAGCTTGGAACCCAAAGTTCTTCCCAATGAGAGTTTTTCATCTAGTTTGGACGAACTTGGTTCAAACTTTGCTCCGTTTAAGTTTCATAGAGTTTGGAACTCAAAGTTCGGCCCAATGAGAGTTCTTTAGGTGGTTTGGACGACACATGGTCCAAACGTTTCTCCGTTTAAGTTTTTGAGAGCTCGAAACCCAAAGTTCTTCCCAATGAGAGTTTTTCATCTAGTTTGGACGAAGTTTGTCCAAACTTTTCTCTGTTTGACTTTCGAGAGAGTTTGGAACTAAAAGTTCATCCCAATGAGAGTTCTTTAGGTGGTTTGGACGACACATGGTCCAAACGTTACTCCGTTTAAGTTTTTGAGAGCTCATAACCCAAAGTTCTTCCCAATGAGAGTTTTTCATCTATTTAGGACGAAGTTTGTCCAAACTTTGCTCCGTTTGACTTTCGAGAGAGTGTGGAACTCAAAGTTCATCCCAATGAGAGTTCTTTAGGTGGTTTTGACGACACATGGTCCAAACGTTACTCAGTTTAAGTTTTTGAGATCTCAAAACCCAAAGTTCGTCCCAATGAGAGTTTTTCATCTAGTTCGGACGAAGTTGGTCCAAACTTGGCTCCGTTTGACTTTCGAGAGAGTTTGGATCTCAAAGTTCATCCCAATGAGAGTTCTTTAGGTGGTTTGGACGACACATGGTCAAAACGTTACTCTGTTTAAGTTTTTGAGAGCTTGGAAGCCAAAGTTCTTCCCAATGAGAGTTTTTCATTTAGTTTGGACGAACTTGGCCCAAACTTTGCTCCGTTTGAGTTTCGGAGAGTTTGGAACTCAAAGTTCGGCCCAATGAGAGTTCTTTAGGTGGTTAGGACGACACATGGTAGAAACGTTACTCAGTTTAAGTTTTTGAGAGCTCGGAACCCAAAGTTCGTCCCAATGAGAGTTCTTTAGGTGGTTTGGACGACACATGGTCCAAACGTTACTCCGTTTAAGTTTTTGAGAGCTTGGAACCCAAAGTTCGTCCCAATGAGAGTTCTTTAGGTGGTTTGGACGACACATGGTCCAAACGTTTCTTCGTTTAGTCTAGTTTGGACGAAGTTTGTCCAATCATTGCTCCGTTTGACTTTCGAGAGAGTTTGGAACTCAAAGTTCATCCCAATGAGAGTTCTTTAGGTGGTTTGGACGACACATGGTCCAAACGTTACTCAGTCTAAGTTTTTGAGAGCTCGGAACCCAAAGTTCTTCCCAATGAGAGTTTTTCATCTATTTTGGACGAAGTTTGTCCAAACTTTGCTCCGTTTGACTTTCGAGAAAGTTTGGATCTCAAAGTTCATCCCAATGAGAGTTCTTTAGGTGGTTTGGACGACACATGGTCCAAACGTTACTCCGTTTAAGTTTTTGAGAGCTCGGAACCCAAATTTCTTCCCAATGAGAGTTTTTCATCTAGTTTGGACGAAGTTTGTCCAAACTTTGCTCCGTTTGACTTTCGAGAGAGTGTGGAACTCAAAGTTCATCCCAATGAGAGTTCTTTAGGTGGTTTGGACGACACATGGTCCAAACAATACTCCGTTTAAGTTTTTGAGAGCTCGGAACCCAAAGTTCTTCCCTATGAGAGTTTTTCATTTAGTTTGGACGAAGTTTGTCCAAACTTTGCTCCGTTTGACTTTCGAGAGAGTTTGGAACTCAAAGTTCATCCCAAATGAGAGTTCTTTAGGTGGTTTGGACGACACATGGTCCTAACGTTACTCCGTTTAAGTTTTCTAGAGCTTGGAACCAAAGTTCGTCCCAATGAGAGTTTTTCATCTAGTTTGGACGAAGTTTGTCCAAACTTTGCTCCGTTTGACTTTCGAGAGAGTTTGGAACTCAAAGTTCATCCCAATGAGAGTTCTTTAGGTGGTTTGGACGACACATGGTCCAAACGTTACTCCGTTTAAGTTTTTTAGAGCTCGGAACCCAAAGTTCTTCCCAATGAGAGTTTTTCATCTAGTTTGGACGAAGTTTGTCCAAACTTTTCTCCGTTTGACTTTCGAGAGAGTTTGGAACTCAAAGTTCATCCCAATGAGAGTTCTTTAGGTGGTTTGGACGACACATGGTCCAAACGTTTCTCCGTTTAAGTTTTTGAGAGCTCAAAACCCAAAGTTCTTCCCAATGAGAGTTTTTCATCTAGTTTGGACGAAGTTTGTCCAAACTTTTCTCCGTTTGACTTTCGATAGAGTTTGGAACTCAAAGTTCATCCCAATGAGAGTTCTTTAGGTGGTTTGGACGACACATGGTCCAAACGTTACTCCGTTTAAGTTTTTGAGAGCTCGAAACCCAAAGTTCTTCCCAATGAGAGTTTTTCATCTAGTTTGGACGAAGTTTGTCCAAACTTTGCTCCGTTTGACTTTCGAGAGAGTTTGGAACTCAAAGTTCATCCCAATGAGAGTTCTTTAGGTGGTTTGGACGACACATGATCCAAACGTTACTCAGTTTAAGTTTTTGAGATATGATAACCCAAAGTTCGTCCGAATGAGAGTTTTTCATCTAGTTCGGACGAAGTTGGTCCAAACTTTGCTCCGTTTGACTTTCAAGAAAGTTTGGATCTCAAAGTTCATCCCAATGAGAGTTCTTTAGGTGGTTTGGACGACACATGGTCCAAACGTTACTCCGTTTAAGTTTTTGAGAGCTCGGAACCCAAAGTTCTTCCCAATGAGAGTTTTTCATCTAGTTTGGACGAAGTTTGTCCAAACTTTTCTCCGTTTGACTTTCGAGAGAGTTTGGAACTCAAAGTTCATCCCAATGAGAGTTCTTTAGGTGGTTTGGACGACACATGGTCCAAACGTTACTCCGTTTAAGTTTTTGAGAGCTCGGAACCCAAAGTTCTTCCCAATGAGAGTTTTTCATCTAGTTTGGACGAAGTTTGTCCAAACTTTGCTCCGTTTCACTTTCGAGAGAGTTTGGAACTCAAAGTTCATCCCAATGAGAGTTCTTTAGGTGGTTTGGACTACACATGATCCAAACGTTACTCAATTTAAGTTTTTGAGATATGATAACCCAAAGTTCGTCCCAATGAGAGTTTTTCATCTAGTTCGGACGAAGTTGGTCCAAACTTTGCTCCGTTTGACTTTCGAGAAAGTTTGGATCTCTAAGTTCATCCCAATGAGAGTTCTTTAGGTGGTTTGGACGACACATGGTCCAAACGTTACTCCGTTTAAGTTTTTGAGAGCTCGGAACCCAAAGTTCTTCCCAATGAGAGTTTTTCATCTAGTTTGGGCGAAGTTTGTCCAAACTTTGCTCCGTTTGACTTTCGACAGAGTGTGGAACTCAAAGTTCATCCCAATGAGAGTTCTTTAGGTGGTTTGGACGACACATGGTCCAAACGTTACTCCGTTTAAGTTTTTGAGAGCTCAGAACCCAAAGTTCTTCCCAATGAGAGATTTTCATCTAGTTTGGACGAAGTTTGTCCAAACAGTGCTCCGTTTGACTTTCGAGAGAGTTTCGAACTCAAAGTTCATCCCAATGAGAGTTCTTTAGTCGTTTCGACGACACATGGTCCAAACGTTACTCCGTTTAAGTTTTTGAGTGCTCGGAACGCAAAGTTCTTCCTAATGAGAGTTTTTCATCTAGTTTTGACGAAGTTTGTCCAAACTTTGCTCCGTTTGACTTTCGAGAGAGTTTCGAACTCAAAGTTCATCCCAATGAGAGTTCTTTAGGTGGTTTGGACGACACATGGTCCAAACGTTACTCAGTTTAGGTTTTTGAGATCTCATAACCCGAAGTTCGTCCGAATTCAGAGTTTTTCATCTAGTTCGGACGAAGTTGGTCCAAACTTTCCTCCGTTTGACTTTCCAGAGAATTTACGAACTCAAAGTTCATCCCAATGAGAGTTCTTTACGTGGTTTGGACGACACATGGTCCAAACGTTACTCAGTTTAAGTTTTTGAGATCTGATAACCCCAAGTTCGTCACAATGAGAGTTTTTCATCTAGTTCGGACGAAGTTGGTCCAAACTTTGCTCCGTTTGACTTTCGAGAGAGTTTGGATCTAAAAACTCATCCCAATGAGAGTTCTTTAGGTGGTTTGGACGACACATGGTCCAAACGTTACTCCGTTTAAGTTTTTGAGAGCTTGGAACCCAAAGTTCTTCCCAATGAGAGTTTTTCATCAAGTTTGGACGAACTTGGTCAAAACCTTGCTCCGTTTGAGTTTCGGAGTGTTTGGAACTCAAAGTTCGGCCCAATGAGAGTTCTTTAGGTGGTTTGGACGACACATGGTCCAAACGTTTCTTCGTTTAAGTTTTTGAGAGCTCGAAACCCAAAGTTTTTCCCAATGAGAGTTTTTAGTCTAGTTTGGACGAAGTTTGTCCAAACTTTTCTCCGTTTGACTTTCGAGAGAGTTTGGAACTCAAAGTTCATCCCAATGAGAGTTCTTTAGGTGGTTTGGACTACAAATGGTCCAAACGTTACTCCGTTTAACTTTTTGAGAGCTCGGAACCCAAAGTTCTTCCCAATGAGAGTTTTTCATCTAGTTTGGGCGAAGTTTGTCCAAACTTTGCTCCGTTTGACTTTCGACAGAGTGTGGAACTCAAAGTTCATCCCAATGAGAGTTCTTTAGGTGGTTTGGACGACACATGGTCCAAACGTTACTCCGTTTAAGTTTTTCAGAGCTCAGAACTCAAAGTTCTTCCCAATGAGAGTTTTCAATCTAGTTTGGAAGAAGTTTGTCCAAACAGTGCTCCGTTTGACTTTCGAGAGAGTTTCGAACTCAAAGTTCATCCCAATGAGAGTTTTTTAGGTGGTTTGGACGACACATGGTCCAAACGTTACTCCGTTTAAGTTTTTGAGAGCTTGGAACCCAAAGTTCTTCCCAATGAGAGTTGTTCATCTACTTTGGACGAAGTTTGTCCAAACTTTTCTCCGTTTGACTTTCGAGAGAGTTTGGAACTCAAAGTTCATCCCAATGAGAGTTCTTTAGGTGGTTTGGACTACAAATGGTCCAAACGTTACTCCGTTTAAGTTTTTGAGAGCTCGGAACCCAAAGTTCTTCCCAATGAGAGTTTTCAATCTAGTTTGGACGAAGTTTGTCCAAACAGTGCTCCGTTTGACTTTCGAGAGAGTTTCGAACTCAAAGTTCATCCCAATGAGAGTTTTTTAGGTGGTTTGGACGACACATGGTCCAAACGTTACTCCGTTTAAGTTTTTGAGAGCTTGGAACCCAAAGTTCTTCCCAATGAGAGTTTTTCATCTACTTTGGACGAAGTTTGTCCAAACTTTTCTCCGTTTGACTTTCGAGAGAGTTTGGAACTCAAAGTTCATCCCAATGAGAGTTCTTTAGGTGGTTTGGACGACACATGGTCCAAACGTTACTCAGTTTAAGTTTTTGAGATCTGATAACCCCAAGTTCGTCCCAATGAGAGTTTTTCATCTAGTTCGGACGAAGTTGGTCCAAACTTTGCTCCGTTTGACTTTCGAGAGAGTTTGGATCTCAAAGTTCATCCCAATGAGAGTTCTTTAGGTGGTTTGGACGACACATGGTCCAAACGTTACTCCGTTAAAGTTTTTGAGAGCTTGGAACCCAAAGTTCTTCCCAATGAGAGTTTTCATCTAGTTTGGACGAACTTGGTCCAAACTTTGCTCCGTTTGAGTTTCGGAGTGTTTGGAACTCAAAGTTCGGCCCAATTAGAGTTCTTTAGGTGGATTGGACGACACATGGTCCAAACGTTTCTTCGTTTAAGTTTTTGAGAGCTCGAAACCCAAAGTTTTTGCCAATGAGAGTTTTTTGTCTAGTTTGGACGAAGTTTGTCCAAACTTTTCTCCGTTTGACTTTCGAGAGAGTTTGGAACTCAAAGTTCATCCCAATCAGAGTTCTTTAGGTGGTTTGGACGACACATGGTCCAAACGTTACTCCGTTTAAGTTTTTGAGAGCTCAGAACCCAAAGTTCTTCCCAATGAGAGTTTTTCATCTAGTTTGGACGAAGTTTGTCCAAACAGTGCTCCGTTTGACTTTCGAGAGAGTTTCAAACTCAAAGTTCTTCCCAATGAGAGTTCTTTAGTCGTTTGGACGACACATGGTCCAAATGTTACTCCGTTTAAGTTTTTGAGAGCTCGGAATGCAAAGTTCTTCCCAATGAGAGTTTTTCATCTAGTTTTGACGAAGTTTGTCCAAACTTTGCTCCGTTTGACTTTTGAGAGAGTTTGGATGTCAAAGTTCAGCCGAATGAGAGTTCTTTAGGTGGTTTGGACGACACATGGTCCAAACGTTACTCAGTTTAAGTTTTTGAGATCTGATAACCCCAAGTTCGTCACAATGAGAGTTTTTCATCTAGTTCGGACGAAGTTGGTCCAAACTTTGCTCCGTTTGACTTTCGAGAGAGTTTGGATCTCAAAACTCATCCCAATGAGAGTTCTTTAGGTGGTTTGGACGACACATGGTCCAAACGTTACTCCGTTTAAGTTTTTGAGAGCTTGGAACCCAAAGTTCTTCCCAATGAGAGTTTTTCATCAAGTTTGGACGAACTTGGTCAAAACCTTGCTCCGTTTGAGTTTCGGAGTGTTTGGAACTCAAAGTTCGGCCCAATGAGAGTTCTTTAGGTGGTTTGGACGACACATGGTCCAAACGTTTCTTCGTTTAAGTTTTTGAGAGCTCGAAACCCAAAGTTTTTCCCAATGAGAGTTTTTAGTCTAGTTTGGACGAAGTTTGTCCAAACTTTTCTCCGTTTGACTTTCGAGAGAGTTTGGAACTCAAAGTTCATCCCAATGAGAGTTCTTTAGGTGGTTTGGACTACAAATGGTCCAAACGTTACTCCGTTTAACTTTTTGAGAGCTCGGAACCCAAAGTTCTTCCCAATGAGAGTTTTTCATCTAGTTTGGGCGAAGTTTGTCCAAACTTTGCTCCGTTTGACTTTCGACAGAGTGTGGAACTCAAAGTTCATCCCAATGAGAGTTCTTTAGGTGGTTTGGACGACACATGGTCCAAACGTTACTCCGTTTAAGTTTTTCAGAGCTCAGAACCCAAAGTTCTTCCCAATGAGAGTTTTCAATCTAGTTTGGAAGAAGTTTGTCCAAACAGTGCTCCGTTTGACTTTCGAGAGAGTTTCGAACTCAAAGTTCATCCCAATGAGAGTTTTTTAGGTGGTTTGGACGACACATGGTCCAAACGTTACTCCGTTTAAGTTTTTGAGAGCTTGGAACCCAAAGTTCTTCCCAATGAGAGTTGTTCATCTACTTTGGACGAAGTTTGTCCAAACTTTTCTCCGTTTGACTTTCGAGAGAGTTTGGAACTCAAAGTTCATCCCAATGAGAGT
Source organism: Luffa aegyptiaca (assembly GCA_017139565.1). Classification (NCBI taxonomy): domain Eukaryota; kingdom Viridiplantae; phylum Streptophyta; class Magnoliopsida; order Cucurbitales; family Cucurbitaceae; genus Luffa; species Luffa aegyptiaca. The sequence continues at coordinate 17,416 of JAETGN010000114.1, read as the reverse complement.
TCTTTAGGTGGTTTGGACTACAAATGGTCCAAACGTTACTCCGTTTAAGTTTTTGAGAGCTCGGAACCCAAAGTTCTTCCCAATGAGAGTTTTCAATCTAGTTTGGACGAAGTTTGTCCAAACAGTGCTCCGTTTGACTTTCGAGAGAGTTTCGAACTCAAAGTTCATCCCAATGAGAGTTTTTTAGGTGGTTTGGACGACACATGGTCCAAACGTTACTCCGTTTAAGTTTTTGAGAGCTTGGAACCCAAAGTTCTTCCCAATGAGAGTTTTTCATCTACTTTGGACGAAGTTTGTCCAAACTTTTCTCCGTTTGACTTTCGAGAGAGTTTGGAACTCAAAGTTCATCCCAATGAGAGTTCTTTAGGTGGTTTGGACGACACATGGTCCAAACGTTACTCAGTTTAAGTTTTTGAGATCTGATAACCCCAAGTTCGTCCCAATGAGAGTTTTTCATCTAGTTCGGACGAAGTTGGTCCAAACTTTGCTCCGTTTGACTTTCGAGAGAGTTTGGATCTCAAAGTTCATCCCAATGAGAGTTCTTTAGGTGGTTTGGACGACACATGGTCCAAACGTTACTCCGTTAAAGTTTTTGAGAGCTTGGAACCCAAAGTTCTTCCCAATGAGAGTTTTCATCTAGTTTGGACGAACTTGGTCCAAACTTTGCTCCGTTTGAGTTTCGGAGTGTTTGGAACTCAAAGTTCGGCCCAATTAGAGTTCTTTAGGTGGATTGGACGACACATGGTCCAAACGTTTCTTCGTTTAAGTTTTTGAGAGCTCGAAACCCAAAGTTTTTGCCAATGAGAGTTTTTTGTCTAGTTTGGACGAAGTTTGTCCAAACTTTTCTCCGTTTGACTTTCGAGAGAGTTTGGAACTCAAAGTTCATCCCAATCAGAGTTCTTTAGGTGGTTTGGACGACACATGGTCCAAACGTTACTCCGTTTAAGTTTTTGAGAGCTCAGAACCCAAAGTTCTTCCCAATGAGAGTTTTTCATCTAGTTTGGACGAAGTTTGTCCAAACAGTGCTCCGTTTGACTTTCGAGAGAGTTTCAAACTCAAAGTTCTTCCCAATGAGAGTTCTTTAGTCGTTTGGACGACACATGGTCCAAATGTTACTCCGTTTAAGTTTTTGAGAGCTCGGAATGCAAAGTTCTTCCCAATGAGAGTTTTTCATCTAGTTTTGACGAAGTTTGTCCAAACTTTGCTCCGTTTGACTTTCGAGAGAGTTTGGATGTCAAAGTTCAGCCCAATGAGAGTTCTTTAGGTGGTTTGGACGACACATGGTCCAAACGTTTCTTCGTTTAAGTTTTTGAGAGCTTGAAACCCAAAGTTTTTCCCAATGAGAGTTTTTAGTCTAGTTTGGACGATGTTTGTCCAAACTTTTCTCCGTTTGACCTTCGAGAGAGTTTGGAACTCAAAGTTCATCCCAATGAGAGTTCTTTAGGTGGTTTGGACTACAAATGGTCCAAACGTTACTCTGTTTAAGTTTTTGAGAGCTCGGAACCCACAGTTCTTCCCAATGAGAGTTTATCATCTAGTTTGGGCGAAGTTTGTCCAAACTTTGCTCCGTTTGACTTTCGACAGAGTGTGGAACTCAAAGTTCATCCCAATGAGAGTTCTTTAGGTGGTTTGGACGACACATGGTCCAAACGTTACTCTGTTTAAGTTTTTGAGAGCTCAGAACCCAAAGTTCTTCCCAATGAGAGTTTTTCATCTAGTTTGGACGAAGTTTGTCCAAACAGTGCTCCGTTTGACTTTCGAGAGAGTTTCGAACTCAAAGTTCATCCCAATGAGAGTTCTTTAGGTGGTTTGGACGACACATGGTTCAATGGTTACTCCGTTTGAGTTTTTGAGAGCTTGGAACCCAAAGTTCTTCCCAATGAGAGTTTTTCATCTACTTTGGACGAAGTTTGTCCAAACTTTGCTCCGTTTGACTTTCGAGAGAGTTTGGAACTCAAAGTTAATCCTAATGAGAGTTCTTTAGGTGGTTTGGACGCCACATGGTCCAAACGTTACTCAGTTTAAGTTTTTGAGATCTGATAACCCAAAGTTCGTCCCAATGAGAGTTTTTCATCTAGTTCGGACGAAGTTGGTCCAAACTTTGCTTCGTTTGACTTTCGAGAGAGTTTGGATCTCTAAGTTCATCCCAATGAGAGTTCTTTAGGTGGTTTGGACGACACATGGTCCAAACGTTACTCCGTTTAAGTTTTTGAGAGCTTGGAACCCAAAGTTCTTCCCAATGAGAGTTTTTCATCTAGTTTGGACGAACTTGGTCCAAACTTTGCTCCGTTTGAGTTTCGGAGTGTTTGGACTTCAAAGTTCGGCCTAACGAGAGTTATTTAAGTGGTTTGGACGACACATGGTCCAAACGTTTCTTCGTTTAAGTTTTTGAGAGCTCGAAACCCAAAGTTTTTCCCAATGAGAGTTTTTAGTCTAGTTTGGACGAAGTTTGTCCAAACTTTTCTCCGTTTGACTTTCGAGAGAATTTGGAACTCAAAGTTCATCCCAATGAGAGTTCTTTAGGTGGTTTGGACGACACATGGTCCAAACGTTACTCCGTTTAGGTTTTTGAGAGCTTGGAACCCAAAGTTCTTCCCAATGAGAGTTTTTCATCTAGTTTGGACGAACTTGGTCCCAACTTTGCTCCGTTTGAGTTTCGGAGTGTTTGGAACTCAAAGTTCGGCCCAATGAGAGTTCTTTAGGTGGTTTGGACGACACATGGTCCAAACGTTTCTTCGTTTAAGTTTTTGAGAGCTCGAAACCCAAAGTTTTTCCCAATGAGAGTTTTTAATCTAGTTTGGACGATGTTTGTCCAAACTTTGCTCCGTTTGACTTTCGAGAGAGTTTGGAACTCAAAGTTCATCCCAAAGAGAGTTCTTTAGGTGGTTTGGACGACACATGGTCCAAATGTTACTCCGTTTAAGTTTTTGAGAGCTCGGAACCCAAAGTTCTTCCCAATGAGAGTTTTTCATCTAGTTTGGGCGAAGTTTGTCCAAACTTTGGTCCCTTTGACTTTCGACAGAGTGTGGAACTCAAAGTTCATCCCAATGAGAGTTGTTTAGGTTGTTTGGACGACACATGGTCCAAACGTTACTCCGTTTAAGTTTTTGAGAGCTCAGAACCCAAAGTTCTTCCCAATGAGAGTTTTTCATCTAGTTTGGACGAAGTTTGTCCAAACAGTGCTCCGTTTGACTTTCGAGAGAGTTTCGAACTCAAAGTTCATCCCAATGAGAGTTCTTTAGTCGTTTGGACGACACATGGTCCAAACGTTACTCCGTTTAAGTTTTTGAGAGCTCGGAACGCAAAGTTCTTCCCAATGAGAGTTTTCAATCTGGTTTTTACGAAGTTTGTCCAAACTTTGCTCCGTTTGACTTTCGAGAGAGTTTCGAACTAAAAGTTCATCCCAATGAGAGTTCTTTAGGTGGTTTGGACGACACATGGTCCAAACGTTACTCAGTTTAAGTTTTTGAGATCTCATAACCCAAAGTTCGCCCCAATGAGAGTTTTTCATCTAGTTCGGACGAAGTTGGTCCAAACTTTTCTCCGTTTGACTTTCGAGAGAGTTTGGATCTCAAAGTTCATCCCAATGAGAGTTCTTTAGGTGGTTTGGACGACACATGGTCCAAACGTTACTCCGTTTAAGTTTTTGAGAGCTCGGAACCCAAAGTTCATCCCAATGAGAGTTTTTCATCTAGTTTAAACGAAGTTTGTCCAAACAGTGCTCCGTTTGACTTTCGAGAGAGTTTCGAACTCAAAGTTCATCCCAATGAGAGTTCTTTAGTTGTTTGGACGACACATGGTCCAAACGTTACTCCGTTTAAGTTTTTGAGAGCTCGGAACGCAAAGTTCTTCCCAATGAGAGTTTTTCATCTAGTTTTGACGAAGTTTGTCCAAACTTTGCTCCGTTTGACTTTCGAGAGAGTTTCGAACTCAAAGTTCATCCCAATGAGAGTTCTTTAGGTGGTTTGGACGACACATGGTCCAAACGTTACTCAGTTTAAGTTTTTGAGATCTCATAACCCAAAGTTCATCCCAATGAGAGTTCTTTAGGTGGTTTGGACGACACATGGTCCAAACGTTACTCGGTTTAAGTTTTTGAGAGCTCAGAACCCACAGTTCTTCCCAATGAGAGTTTTTCATCTAGTTTGGACGAAGTTTGTCCAAACTTTGCTCCGTTTGACTTTCGAGAGAGTTTGGAACTCAAAGTTCATCCCAATGAGAGTTCTTTAGGTGGTTTGGACGACACATGGTCCAAACGTTACTCCGTTTAAGTTTTTGAGAGCTCGGAACCCAAAGTTCGTCCCAATGAGAGTTTTTCATCTAGTTTGGACGAAGTTTGTCCAAACTTTTCTCCGTTTGACTTTCGAGAGAGTGTGGAACTCAAAGTTCATCCCAATGAGAGTTCTTTTGGTGGTTTGGACGACACATGGTCCAAACAATACTCCGTTTAAGTTTTTGAGAGCTCGGAACCCAAAGTTCTTCCCAATGAGAGTTTTTCATTTAGTTTGGACGAAGTTTGTCCAAACTTTGCTCCGTTGACTTTCGAGAGAGTTTGGAACTCAAAGTTCATCCCAAATGAGAGTTCTTTAGTTTGTTTGGACGACACATGGTCCAAACGGTACTCCGTTTAAGTTTTCTAGAGCTTGGAACCAAAGTTCGTCCCAATGAGAGTTTTTCATCTAGTTTGGACGAAGTTTGTCCAAACTTTGCTCCGTTTCACTTTCGAGAGAGTTTGGAACTCAAAGTTCATCCCAATGAGAGTTCTTTAGGTGGTTTGGACGACACATGGTCCAAACGTTACTCCGTTTAAGTTTTTGAGAGCTCGGAACCAGAAGTTCTTCCCAATGAGAGTTTTTCATCTACTTTGGACGAAGTTTGTCCAAACTTTGCTCCGTTTGACTTTCGAGAGAGTTTGGAACTCAAAGTTCATCCCAATGAGAGTTATTTAGGTGGTTTGGACAACACATGGTCCAAACGTTACTCAGTTTAAGTTTTTGAGATCTCATAACACAAAGTTCGTCCCAATGAGAGTTTTTCATCTAATTTGGACGAAGATTGTCCAAACTTTGTTGCGTTTGACTTTCGAGAGAGTTGGGAACTCAAAGTTCATCCCAATGAGAGTTCTTTAGGTGGTTTGGACGACACATGGTAGAAACGTTACTCATTTTAAGTTTTTGAGAGCTCGGAACCCAAAGTTCGTCCCAATGAGAGTTTTTCATCTAGTTTGGACGAAGTTTGTCCAAACTTTGCTCCGTTTGACTTTCGAGACAGTTTGGAACTCAAAGTTCATCCCAATGAGAGTTCTTTAGGTGGTTTGGACGACACATGGTCCAAACGTTACTCCGTTTAAGTTTTTGAGAGCTCGGAACCCAAAGTTCTTCCCAATGAGAGTTTTTCATCTAGTTTGGACGAACTTGGTCAAAACTTTTATCCGTTTGAGTTTCAGAGAGTTTGGTACTCAAAATTCGGCTCAATGAGAGTTCTTTAGGTGGTTTGGAAGACACATGGTCCAAACGTTACTCAGTTTAATTTTTTGAGATCTCATAACCCAAAGTTCGTCCCAATGAGAGTTTTTCATCTAGTTCGGACGAAGTTGGTCCAAACTTTGCTCCGTTTGACTTTCGAGAGAGTTTGGATCTCAAAGTTCATCCCAATGAGAGTTCTTTAGGTGGTTTGGACGACACATGGTCCAAACGTTACTCCGTTTAAGTTTTTGAGAGCCTGGAACACAAAGTTCTTCCCAGTGAGAGTTTTTAATTTAGTTTGGACGAACTTGGTCCAAACTTTGCTTCGTTTGAGTTTCGGGGAGTTTGGAACTCAAAGTTCGGCCCAATGAGAGTTCTTTATGTGGTTAGGACGACACATGGTAGAAACGTTACTCAGTTTAAGTTTTTGAGAGCTCGGAACCCAAAGTTCGTCCCGATGAGAGTTTTTCATCTAGTTTGGACGAAGTTTGTCCAAACATTACTCCGTTTGACTTTCGAGAGAGTTTGGAACTCAAAGTTCATCCCTATCATAGTTCTTTAGGTGGTTTGGACGAAAAATGGTCCAAACGTTACTCCGTTTAAGCTTTTGAGAGCTCGGAACCCAAAGTTCTTCCCAATGAGAGTTTTTCATCTAGTTTGGACGAAGTTTATCCAAACTTTGCTCCGTTTGACTTTCGAGAGAGTGTAGAACTCAAAGTTCATCCCAATGAGAGTTTTTTAGGTGGTTTGGACGACACATGGTCCAAACGTTACTCAGTTTAAGTTTTTGAGATCTGATAACCCAAAGTTCGTCCCAATGAGAGTTTTTCATCTAGTTCGGACGAAGTTGGTCCAAACTTTACTCCGTTTGACTTTCGATAGAGTTTGGATCTCAAAGTTCATCCCAATGAGAGTTCTTTAGGTGGTTTGGACGACACATGGTCCAAACGTTACTCCATTTAAGTTTTTGAGAGCTTGGAACACAAAGTTCTTCCTAGTGAGAGTTTTTAATTTAGTTTTGACGAACTTGGTCCAAACTTTGCTCCGTTTGAGTTTCGGGGAGTTTGGAACTCAAAGTTCGGCCCAATGAGAGTTCTTTAGGTGGTTAGGACGACACATGGTAGAAACGTTACTCAGTTTAAGTTTTTGAGAGCTCGGAACCCAAAGTTCGTCCCAATGAGAGTTTTTCATCTAGTTTGGACGAAGTTTGTCCAAACATTGCTCTGTTTGACTTTCGAGAGAGTTTGGAACTCAAAGTTCATCCCAATGAGAGTTCTTTAGGTGGTTTGGACGACACATGGTCCAAACGTTACTCCGTTTAAGTTTTTTAGAGCTCGGAACCCAAAGTTCTTCCCAATGAGAGTTTTTAGTCTAGTTTGGACGAAGTTTGTCCAAACTTTGCTCCCTTTGACTTTCAAGAGAGTTTGGAACTCAAAGTTCATCCCAATGAGAGTTCTTTAGGTGGTTTGGACGACACATGGTCCAAACGTTACTCAGTTTAAGTTTTTGAGATCTGCTAACCCAAAGTTCGTCCCAATGAGAGTTTTTCATCTAGTTCGGACGAAGTTGGTCCAAACTTTGCTCCCTTTAACTTTCGATAGAGTTTGGATCTCAAAGTTCATCCCAATGAGAGTTCTTTAGGTGGTTTGGACGACACATGGTCCAAACGTTACTCCGTTTAAGTTTTTGAGAGCTCGGAACCCAAAGTTCTTCCCAATGAGAGTTTTTCATCTAGTTTGGACGAAGTTTGTCCAAACATTGCTCCGTTTGACTTTCGAGAGAGTACCGAACTCAAAGTTCATCCCAATGAGAGTTCTTTAGGTGGTTTGGACGAAAAATGGTTCAAACGTTATTCCGTTTAAGCTTTTGAGAGCTCGGAACCCAAAGTTCTTCCCAATGAGAGTTTTTCATCTAGTTTGGACGAAGTTTATCCAAACTTTGCTCCGCTTGACTTTCGAGAGAGTGTAGAACTCAAAGTTCATCCCAATGAGAGTTCTTTAGGTGGTTTGGACGACACATGGTCCAAACGTTACTCAGTTTAAGTTTTTGAGATCTGATAACCCAAAGTTCGTCCCAATGAGAGTTTTTCATCTAGTTCGGATGAAGTTGGTCCAAACTTTGCTCCGTTTGACTTTCGATAGAGTTTGGATCTCAAAGTTCATCCCAATGAGAGTTCTTTAGGTGGTTTGGACGACACATGGTCCAAACGATACTCCGTTTAAGTTTTTGAGAGCTTTGAACCCAAAGTTCTTCCCAATGAGAGTTTTTCATCTAGTTTGGACGAACTTGGTCCAAACTTTGCTCCGTTTGAGTTTCGGAGAGTTTGGAACTCAAAGTTCGGCCCAATGAGAGTTCTTTAGGTGGTTTGGAAGACACATGGTAGAAACGTTACTCAGTTTAAGTTTTTGAGAGCTCGGAACCCAAAGTTCGTCCCAATGAGAGTTTTTCATCTAGTTTGGACGAAGTTTGTCCAAACATTGCTCCGTTTGGCTTTCGAGAGAGTTTGTAACTCAAAGTTCATCCCAATGAGAGTTCTTTAGGTGGTTTGGAAGACACATGGTCCAAACGTTACTCCGTTTAAGTTTTTGAGAGCTCGGAACCCAAAGTTCTTCCCAATGAGAGTTTTTCATCTAGTTTGGACGAAGTTTGTCCAAACATTGCTCCGTTTGACTTTCAAGAGAGTTTGGAACTCAAAGTTCATCCCAATGAGAGTTCTTTAGGTGGTTTGGACGACACATGGTCCAAACGTTACTCCGTTCAAGTTTTTGAGAGCTCGGAACCCAGAGTTCTTCCCAATGAGAGTTTTTCATCTAGTTTGGACGAAGTTTGTCCAAACATTGCTCCGTTTGACTTTCGAGAGAGTTTGGAACTCAAAGTTCATCCCAATGAGAGTTCTTTAGGTGGTTTGGACGACACATGGTCCAAACGTTACTCCGTTTAAGTTTTTGAGAGCTCGGAACCCAAAGTTCTTCCCAATGAGAGTTTTTCATCTAGTTTGGACGAAGTTTGTCCAAACATTGCTCCGTTTGACTTTCGAGAGAGTTTGGAACTCAAAGTTCATCCCAATGAGAGTTCTTTAGGTGGTTTGGACGACACATGGTCCAAACGTTACTCCGTTTAAGTTTTTGAGAGCTTGGAACCCAAAGTTCTTCCCAATTAGAGTTTTTCATCTAGTTTGGACGAAGTTTGTCCAAACTTTGCTCCCTTTGACTTAAGAGAGAGTTTAGAACTCAAAGTTCATCCAAATGAGAGTTCTTTAGGTGGTTTGGACGACACATGGTCCAAACTTTACTCAGTTTAAGTTTTTGAGATCTGATAACCCAAATTTCGTCCCAATGAGAGTTTTTAATCTAGTTCGGACGAAGTTGGTCCAAACTTTGCTCCGTTTGACTTTCGATAGAGTTTGGATCTCAAAGTTCATCCCAATGAGAGTTCTTTAGGTGGTTTGGACGACACATGGTCCAAACGTTACTCCGTTTAAGTTTTTGAGAGCTCGGAACCCAAAGTTCTTCCCAATGAGAGTTTTTCATCTAGTTTGGACGAAGTTTGTCCAAACATTGCTCCGTTTGACTTTCGAGAGAGTTTGGAACTCAAAGTTCATCCCAATGAGAGTTCTTTAGGTGGTTTGGACGACACATGGTACAAACGTTACTCCGTTTAAGTTTTTGAGAGCTCGGAACCCAAAGTTCTTCCCAATGAGAGTTTTTAGTCTAGTTTGGACGAAGTTTGTCCAAACTTTGCTCCCTTTGACTTTCAAGAGAGTTTGGAACTCAAAGTTCATCCCAATGAGAGTTCTTTAGGTGGTTTGGACGACACATGGTCCAAACTTTACTCAGTTTAAGTTTTTGAGATCTGATAACCCAAATTTCGTCCGAATGAGAGTTTTTAATCTAGTTCGGACGAAGTTGGTCCAAACTTTGCTCCGTTTGACTTTCGATAGAGTTTGGATCTCAAAGTTCATCCCAATGAGAGTTCTTTAGGTGGTTTGGACGACACATGGTCCAAACGTTACTCCGTTTAAGTTTTTGAGTTCTCGGAACCCAAAGTTCTTCCCAATGAGAGTTTTTCATCTAGTTTGGACGAAGTTTGTCCAAACATTGCTCCGTTTGACTTTCGAGAGAGTTTGGAACTCAAAGTTCATCCCAATGAGAGTTCTTTAGGTGGTTTGGACGACACATGGTCCAAACGTTACTCCGTTTAAGCTTTTGAGAGCTCGGAACCCAAAGTTCTTCCCAATGAGAGTTTTTCATCTAGTTTGGACGAAGTTTGTCCAAACTTTGCTCCGTTTGACTTTCGAGAGAGTGTAGAACTCAAAGTTCATCCCAATGAGAGTTCTTTAGGTGGTTTGGACGACACATGGTCCAAACGTTACTCAGTTTAAGTTTTTGAGATCTGATAACCCAAAGTTCGTCCCAATGAGAGTTTTTCATCTAGTTCGGACGAAGTTGGTCCAAACTTTGCTCCGTTTGACTTTCGATAGAGTTTGGATCTCAAAGTTCATCCCAATGAGAGTTCTTTAGGTGGTTTGGACGACACATGGTCCAAACGATACTCCGTTTAAGTTTTTGAGAGCCTTGAACCCAAAGTTCTTCCCAATGAGAGTTTTTCATCTAGTTTGGACGAACTTGGTCCAAACTTTGCTCCGTTTGAGTTTCGGAGAGTTTGGAACCCAAAGTTCGGCCCAATGAGAGTTCTTTAGGTGGTTTGGAAGACACATGGTAGAAACGTTACTCAGTTTAAGTTTTTGAGAGCTCGGAACCCAAAGTTCGTCCCAATGAGAGTTTTTCATCTAGTTTGGACGAAGTTTGTCCAAACATTGCTCCGTTTGGCTTTCGAGAGAGTTTGTAACTCAAAGTTCATCCCAATGAGAGTTCTTTAGGTGGTTTGGATGACACATGGTCCAAACGTTACTCCGTTTAAGTTTTTGAGAACTCGGAACCCAAAGTTCTTCCCAATGAGAGTTTTTCATCTAGTTTGGACGAAGTTTGTCCAAACATTGCTCCGTTTGACTTTCGAGAGAGTTTGGAACTCAAAGTTCATCCCAATGAGAGTTCGTTAGGTGGTTTGGATGACACATGGTCCAAACGTTACTCCGTTCAAGTTTTTGAGAGCTCGGAACCCAAAGTTCTTCCCAATGAGAGTTTTTCATCTAGTTTGGACGAAGTTTGTCCAAACATTGCTCCGTTTGACTTTCGAGAGAGTTTGGAACTCAAAGTTCATCCCAATGAGAGTTCTTTAGGTGGTTTGGACGACACATGGTCCAAACGTTACTCCGTTTAAGTTTTTGAGAGCTCGGAACCCAAAGTTCTTCCCAATGAGAGTTTTTCATCTAGTTTGGACGAAGTTTGTCCAAACATTGCTCCGTTTGACTTTCGAGAGAGTTTGGAAGTCAAAGTTCATCCCAATGAGAGTTCTTTAGGTGGTTTGGACGACACATGGTCCAAACGTTACTCCGTTTAAGTTTTTGAGAGCTCGGAACCCAAAGTTCTTCCCAATGAGAGTTTTTCATCTAGTTTGGACGAAGTTTGTCCAAACTTTGCTCCCTTTGACTTTCGAGAGAGTTTAGAACTCAAAGTTCATCCCAATGAGAGTTCTTTAGGTGGTTTGGACGACACATGGTCCAAACGTTACTCAGTTTAAGTTTTTGAGATCTGATAACCCAAAGTTCGTCCCAATGAGAGTTTTTCATCTAGTTCGGACGAAGTTGGTCCAAACTTTATTCCGTTTGACTTTCGATAGAGTTTGGATCTAAAAGTTCATCCCAATGAGAGTTCTTTAGGTGGTTTGGACGACACATGGTCCAAACGTTACTCCGTTTAAGTTTTTGAGAGCTTGGAACACAAAGTTATTCCTAGTGAGAGTTTTTAATTTAGTTTGGACGAACTTGGTCCAAACTTTGCTCCGTTTGAGTTTCGGGGAGTTTGGAACTCAAAGTTCGGCCCAATGAGAGTTCTTTAGGTGGTTAGGACGACACATGGTAGAAACGTTACTCAGTTTAAGTTTTTGAGAGCTCGGAACCCAAAGTTCGTCCCAATGAGAGTTTTTCATCTAGTTTGGACGAAGTTTGTCCAAACATTGCTCCGTTTGACTTTCGAGAGAGTTTGGAACTCAAAGTTCATCCCAATGAGAGTTCTTTAGGTGGTTTGGACGACACATGGTCCAAACGTTACTCCGTTTAAGTTTTTGAGAGCTCGGAACCCAAAGTTCTTCCCAATGAGAGTTTTTAGTCTTGTTTGGACGAAGTTTGTCCAAACTTTGCTCCCTTTGACTTTCAAGAGAGTTTGGAACTCAAAGTTCATCCCAATGAGAGTTCTTTAGGTGGTTTGGACGACACATGGTCCAAACGTTACCCAGTTTAAGTTTTTGAGATCTGATAACCCAAAGTTCGTCCCAATGAGAGTTTTTAATCTAGTTCGGACGAAGTTGGTCCAAACTTTGCTCCGTTTGACTTTCGATAGAGTTTGGATCTCAAAGTTCATCCCAATGAGAGTTCTTTAGGTGGTTTGGACGACACATGGTCCAAACGTTACTCCGTTTAAGTTTTTGAGAGCTCGGAACCCAAAGTTCTTCCCAATGAGAGTTTTTCATCTAGTTTGGACGAAGTTTGTCCAAACATTGCTCTGTTTGACTTTCGAGAGAGTTTGGAACTCAAAGTTCATCCCAATGAGAGTTCTTTAGGTGGTTTGGACGACACATGGTCCAAACGTTACTCCGTTTAAGCTTTTGAGAGCTCGGAACCCAAAGTTCTTCCCAATGAGAGTTTTTCATCTAGTTTGGACGAAGTTTGTCCAAACTTTGCTCCGTTTGACTTTCGAGAGAGTGTAGAACTCAAAGTTCATCCCAATGAGAGTTCTTTAGGTGGTTTGGACGACACATGGTCCAAACGTTACTGAGTTTAAGTTTTTGAGATCTGATAACCCAAAGTTCGTCCCAATGAGAGTTTTTCATCTAGTTTGGACGAAGTTTGTCCAAACTTTGCTCCGTTTGACTTTCGAGAGTGTTTGGAACTCAAAGTTCATCCCAATGAGAGTTGTTTAGGTGGTTTGGACGACACATGGTCCAATAGTTACTCCGTTTAAGTTTTTGAGAGCTCGGAACACAAAGTTCTTCCCAATGAGAGTTTTTCATCTAGTTTGGACGATGATTGTCCAAACTTTGTTGCGTTTGACTTTCGAGAGAGTTGGGAACTCAAAGTTCATCCCAATGAGAGTTCTTTAGGTGGTTTGGACGACACAAGGTCCAAACGTTACTCCGATTAAGTTTTTTAGCGCTCGGAACCCAAAGTTCTTCCTAATGAGAGTTTTTTATCTAGTTTGGACGAACTTGGTCCAAACTTTGCTCCGTTTAAGTTTCGGAGAGTTTGGAACTCAAAGTTCGGCCCAATTAGAGTTCTTCAGGTGGTTTGGACGACACATGGTAGAAACATTACTCAGTTTAAGTTTTTGAGAGCTCGGAACCCAAAGTTCGTCCCAATGAGAGTTTTTCATCTAGTTTGGACGAAGTTTTTCCAAACTTTGCTCCGTTTGACTTGCGAGAGAGTTTGGAACTCAAAGTTCATCCCAATGAGAGTTATTTAGGTGCTTTGGACGACACATGGTCCAAACGTTACTCCGTTTAAGTTTTTGAGAGCTCGGAACCCAAAGTTCTTCCCAATGAGAGTTTTTCATCTAGTTTGGACGAAGTTTGTCCAAACATTGTTCCGTTTGACTTTCGAGAGAGTTTGGAAGTCAAAGTTCATCCCAATGAGAGTTCTTTAGGTGGTTTGGACGACACATGGTCCAAACGTTACTCCGTTTAAGTTTTTGAGAGCTTGGAACCCAAAGTTCGTCCCAATGAGAGTTTTTCATCTAGTTTGGACGAAGTTTGTCCAAACATTGCTCCGTTTGACTTTCGAGAGAGTTTGGAAGTCAAAGTTCATCCCAATGAGAGTTCTTTAGGTGGTTTGGACGACACATGGTCCAAACGTTACTCCGTTTAAGTTTTTGAGAGCTCGGAACCCAAAGTTCGTCCCAATGAGAGTTTTCATCTAGTTTGGACGAAGTTTTTCCAAACTTTGCTCCGTTTGACTTTCGAGAGAGTTTGGAACTCAAAGTTCATCCCAATGAGAGTTATTTAGGTGGTTTGGACGACACATGGTCCAAACGTTACTCCGTTTAAGTTTTTGAGAGCTCGGAACCCAAAGTTCTTCCCAATGAGAGTTTTTCATCTAGTTTGGACGAAGTTTGTCCAAACATTGTTCCGTTTGACTTTCGAGAGAGTTTGGAAGTCAAAGTTCATCCCAATGAGAGTTCTTTAGGTGGTTTGGACGACACATGGTCCAAACGTTACTCCGTTTAAGTTTTTGAGAGCTTGGAACCCAAAGTTCGTCCCAATGAGAGTTTTTCATCTAGTTTGGACGAAGTTTGTCCAAACATTGCTCCGTTTGACTTTCGAGAGAGTTTGGAAGTCAAAGTTCATCCCAATGAGAGTTCTTTAGGTGGTTTGGACGACACATAGTCCAAACGTTACTCCGTTTAAGTTTTTGAGAGCTCGAAACCCAAAGTTCGTCCCAATGAGAGTTTTTCATCTAGTTTGGACGAAGTTTGTCCAAACTTTGTTCCGTTTGACTTTCGAGAGAGTTTGGAACTCAAAGTTCATCCCAATGAGAGTTATTTAGGTGGTTTGGACGACACATGGTCCAAACGTTACTCCGTTTAAGTTTTTGAGAGCTCGGAACCCAAAGTTCTTCCCAATGAGAGTTTTTCATCTAGTTTGGACGAAGTTTGTCCAAACATTGTTCCGTTTGACTTTCGAGAGAGTTTGGAAGTCAAAGTTCATCCCAATGAGAGTTCTTTAGGTGGTTTGGACGACACATAGTCCAAACGTTACTCCGTTTAAGTTTTTGAGAGCTCGAAACCCAAAGTTCGTCCCAATGAGAGTTTTTCATCTAGTTTGGACGAAGTTTGTCCAAACTTTGCTCCGTTTGACTTTCGAGAGAGTTTGGAACTCAAAGTTCATCCCAATGAGAGTTCTTTAGGTGGTTTGGACGACTCATGGGCCAAACGTTACCCCGTTTAAGTTTTTGAGAGCTCGGAACCCAAAGTTCATCCCAATAAGAGTTTTTCATCTAGTTTGGATGAAGTTTTTCCAACCTTTGCTCCGTTTGACTTTCGAGTAAGTTTGGATTTCAAAGTTCATCCCAATGAGAGTTCTTTAGGTGGTTTGGACGACACATGGTCCAAACGTTATTCCGTTTAAGTTTTTGAGAGCTTGGAACCCAAAGTTCGTCCCAATGAGAGTTTTTCATCTAGTTTGGACAAAGTTTGTCCAAACTTTGCTCCGTTTGACTTTCGAGAGAGTTTGGAACTCAAAGTTCATCCCAATGAGAGTTCTTTAGGTGGTTTGGACGACACATGGTCCAAACGTTACTCCGTTTAAGTTTTTGAGAGCTCGGAACCCAAAGTTCTTCCCAATGAGAGTTTTTCATCTAGTTTGGACGAAGTTTGTCCAAACATTGCTCCGTTTGACTTTCGAGAGAGTTTGGATGTCAAAGTTCATCCCAATGAGAGTTCTTTAGGTGGTTTGGACGACACATAGTCCAAACGTTACTCCGTTTAAGTTTTTGAGAGCTTGGAACCCAAAGTTCGTCCCAATGAGAGTTTTTCATCTAGTTTGGACGAAGTTTGTCCAAACATTGCTCCGTTTGACTTTCGAGAGAGTTTGGAAGTCAAAGTTCATCCCAATGAGAGTTCTTTAGGTGGTTTGGACGACACATAGTCCAAACGTTACTCCGTTTAAGTTTTTGAGAGCTCGAAACCCAAAGTTCGTCCCAATGAGAGTTTTTCATCTAGTTTGGACGAAGTTTGTCCAAACTTTGCTGCGTTTGACTTTCGAGAGAGTTTGGAACTCAAAGTTCATCCCAATGAGAGTTATTTAGGTCGTTTGGACGACACATGGTCCAAACGTTACTCCGTTTAAGTTTTTGAGAGCTCGGGACCCAAAGTTCTTCCCAATGAGAGTTTTTCATCTAGTTTGGACAAAGTTTGTCCAAACATTGCTCCGTTTGACTTTCGAGAGAGTTTGGAAGTCAAAGTTCATCCCAATGAGAGTTCTTTAGGTGGTTTGGACGACACATGGTCCAAACGTTACTCCGTTTAAGTTTTTGAGAGCTTGGAACCCAAAGTTCGTCCCAATGAGAGTTTTTCATCTAGTTTGGACGAAGTTTGTCCAAACATTGCTCCGTTTGACTTTCGAGAGAGTTTGGAAGTCAAAGTTCATCCCAATGAGAGTTCTTTAGGTGGTTTGGACGACACATAGTCCAAACGTTACTCCGTTTAAGTTTTTGAGAGCTCGAAACCCAAAGTTCGTCCCAATGAGAGTTTTTCATCTAGTTTGGACGAAGTTTGTCCAAACTTTGTTCCGTTTGACTTTCGAGAGAGTTTGGAACTCAAAGTTCATCCCAATGAGAGTTCTTTAGGTGGTTTGGACGACACATGGGCCAAACGTTACTCCGTTTAAGTTTTTGAGAGCTCGGAACCCAAAGTTCGTCCCAATCAGAGTTTTTCATCTAGTTTGGACGAAGTTTTTCCAACCTTTTCTCCGTTTGACTTTCGAGAGAGTTTGGATCTCAAAGTTCATCCCAATGAGAGTTCTTTAGGTGGTTTGGACGACACATGGTCCAAACGTTATTCCGTTTAAGTTTTTGAGAGCTTGGAACCCAAAGTTCGTCCCAATGAGAGTTTTTCATCTAGTTTGGACAAAGTTTGTCCAAACTTTGCTCCGTTTGACTTTCGAGAGAGTTTGGAACTCAAAGTTCATCCCAATGAGAGTTCTTTAGGTGGTTTGGACGACACATGGTCCAAACGTTACTCCGTTTAAGTTTTTGAGAGCTCGGAACCCAAAGTTCTTCCAATGAGAGTTTTCATCTAGTTTGGACAAAGTTTGTCCAAACATTGCTCCGTTTGACTTTCGAGAGAGTTTGGAAGTCAAAGTTCATCCCAATGAGAGTTCTTTAGGTGGTTTGGACGACACATGGTCCAAACGTTACTCCGTTTAAGTTTTTGAGAGCTTGGAACCCAAAGTTCGTCCCAATGAGAGTTCTTCATCTAGTTTGGACGAAGTTTGTCCAAACATTGCTCCGTTTGACTTTCGAGAGAGTTTGGAAGTCAAAGTTCATCCCAATGAGAGTTCTTTAGGTGGTTTGGACGACACATGGTCCAAACGTTACTCCGTTTAAGTTTTTGAGAGCTTGGAACCCAAAGTTCGTCCCAATGAGAGTTCTTCATCTAGTTTGGACGAAGTTTTGTCCAAACATTGCTCCGTTGACTTTCGAGAGAGTTGGAAGTAAAAGTTCATCCCAATGAGAGTTCTTTAGGTGGTTTGGACGACACATAGTCCAAACGTTACTCCGTTTAAGTTTTTGAGAGCTCGAAACCAAAAGTTCGTCCCAATGAGAGTTTTTCATCTAGTTTGGACGAAGTTTGTCCAAACTTTGCTCCGTTTGACTTTCGAGAGAGTTTGCAACTCAAAGTTCATCCCAATGAGAGTTCTTTAGGTGGTTTGGACGACACATGGGCCAAACGTTACTCCGTTTAAGTTTTTGAGAGCTCGGAACCCAAAGTTCGTCCCAATCAGAGTTTTTCATCTAGTTTGGACGAAGTTTTTCCAACCTTTGCTCCGTTTGACTTTCGAGAGAGTTTGGATCTCAAAGTTCATCCCAATGAGAGTTCTTTAGGTGGTTTGGACGACACATGGTCCAAACGTTATTCCGTTTAAGTTTTTGAGAGGCTTGGAACCCAAAGTTTCGTCCCAATGAGAGTTTTTCATCTAGTTTGGACGAAAGTTTGTCCAACACTTTGCTCCGTTTGACTTTCAGAGAGTTTGGAACTCAAAGTTCATCCCAATGAGAGTTCTTTAGGTGGTTTGGACGACACATGGTCCAAACGTTACTCCGTTTAAGTTTTGAGAGCTCG
>JAETGN010000113.1:0-72820 GCA_017139565.1 Luffa aegyptiaca | reverse complement strand
AAATCTTAAACGGTAACGTTTGGACCATGTGTGTTCAAACACCTAAAGACTCTCATTGGGATGAACTTTGAGATCCAAACTCTCTCGAAAGTCAAACGGAGCAAAGTTTGGACAAACTTCGTCCAAACTAGATGAAAAACTCTCATTGGGACGAACTTTGGGTTCGAGCTCTCAAAACTAAACAGAGTAACGTTGGACCATGTGTGTCCAAACCACCTAAAGAACTCTCATTGGGATGAACTTTGAGATCCAAACTCTCTCGAAAGTCAAACGGAGCAAAGTTTGGACAAACTCGTCCAAACTAGATGAAAAACTATCATTGGAACGAACTTTGGGTTCGAGCTCTCAAAACTTAAACAGAGTAACGTTTGGACCATGTGTTGTCCAAACCACCTAAAGAACTCTCATTGGGATGAACTTTGAGATCCAAACTCTCGAAAGTCAAACGGAGCAAAGTTTGGACAAACTTGTCCAAACTAGATGAAAAACTCTCATTGGACGAACTTTGGGTTCCGAGCTCTCAAAAACTTAAACAGAGTAACGGGACCATGTGTGTCCAAACACCTAAAGAACTCTCATTGGGATGAACTTTGAGATCCAAACTCTCTCGAAAGTCAAACGGAGCAAAGTTTGGACAACTTCGTCCAAAGTAGATGAAAAACTCTACATTGAGACGAACTTTGGGTTCCGAGCTCTCAAAAACCTAAACTGAAGTAACGTATGCGACCATGTGTTCGTCCAAACCACCTAAAGAACTCTCATTGGGATGAACTTTGAGATCCAAACTCTCTCGAAAGTCAAACGGAGCAAAGTTTGGACAAACTTCGTCCAAAGTAGATGAAAAACTCTCATTGGGACGAACTTTGGGTTCCGAGCTCTCAAAAACTTAAACAGAGTAACGTTTGGACCATGTGTCGTCCAAACCACCTAAAGAACTCTCATTGGGATGAACTTTGAGATCCAAACTCTCTCGAAAGTCAAACGGAGCAAAGTTTGGACAAACTTCGTCCAAAGTAGATGAAAAACTCTCATTGGGACGAACTTTGGGTTCCGAGCTCTCAAAAACTTAAACAGAGTAACGTTTGGACCATGTGTCGTCCAAACCACCTAAAGAACTCTCATTGGGATGAACTTTGAGATCCAAACTCTCTCGAAAGTCAAACGGAGCAAAGTTTGGACAAACTTCGTCCAAAGTAGATGAAAAACTCTCATTGGGACGAACTTTGGGTTCCGAGCTCTCAAAAACTTAAACAGAGTAACGTTTGGACCATGTGTTGTCCAAACCACCTAAAGAACTCTCATTGGGATGAACTTTGAGATCCAAACTCTCTCGAAAGTCAAACGGAGCAAAGTTTGGACAAACTTCGTCCAAAGTAGATGAAAAACTCTCATTGGGACTAACTTTGGGTTCCGAGCTCTCAAAAACTTAAACAGAGTAACGTTTGGACCATGTGTCGTCCAAACCACCTAAAGAACTCTCATTGGGATGAACTTTGAGATTCAAACTCTCTCGAAAGTCAAACGGAGCAAAGTTTGGACAAACTTCGTCCAAAGTAGATGAAAAACTCTCATTGGGACGAACTTTGGGTTCCGAGCTCTCAAAAACTTAAACAGAGTAACGTTTGGACCATGTGTTGTCCAAACCACCTAAAGAACTCTCATTGGGATGAACTTTGAGATCCAAACTCTCTCGAAAGTCAAACGGAGCAAAGTTTGGACAAACTTCGTCCAAAGTAGATGAAAAACTCTCATTGGGACGAACTTTGGGTTCCGAGCTCTCAAAAACTTAAACAGAGTAACGTTTGGACCATGTGTTGTCCAAACCACCTAAAGAACTCCATTGGGATGAACTTTGAGATCCAAACTCTCTCGAAAGTCAAACGGAGCAAAGTTTGACAAACTTCGTCCAAAGTAGATGAAAAACTCTCATTGGGACGAACTTTTGGTTCCGAGCTCTCAAAAACTTAAACTGCGTAACGTTTGACCATGTGTTGTCCAAACCACCTAAAGAACTCTCATTGGGATGAACTTTGCAGATCCAAACTCTCTCGAAAGTCAAACGGAAGCAAAGTTTGGACAAACTTCGTCCAAATTAGATGAAAAACTCTCATTGGGACGAACTTGGGGTTCCAGAGCTCTCAAAACTTAAACTGAGTAACGTTTGGACCATGTGTTGTCCAAACCCACCGAAAGAACTCTCATTGGGATGAACTTTGAGATCCAAACTCTCTCGAAAGTCAAAACGGAGCAAAGTTTGGACAAACTTCGTCCAAAGTAGATGAAAAAACTCTCATTGGGACGAACTTTGGGTTTCCGAGCTCTCAAAAACTTAAACAGAGTAACGTTTGGATCCATGTGTTGTCCAAACCACCTAAAGAACTCTCATTGGGATGAACTTTGAGATTCCAAACTCTCTCGAACGTCAAACAGGAGCAAAGTTTGGACAAACTTCGTCCAAAGTAGATGAAAAACTCTCATTGGGACGAACTTTGGGTTCCGAGCTCTCAAAAACTTAAACAGAGTAACGTTTGGGACCATGTGTTGTCCAAACCACCTAAAGAACTCTCATTGGGATGAACTTTGAGATCCAAAGTCTCTCGAACGTCAAACAGGAGCAAAGTTTGGACAAACTTCATCCAAAGTAGATGAAAAACTCTCATTGGGACGAACTTTGGGTTCCGAGCTCCTCAAAAACTAAACAGAGTAACGTTTGGACCATGTGTTGTCCTAAACCACCTAAAGAACTCTCATTGGGATGAACTTTGAGATCCAACGTCTCTCGAAAGTCAAACGGAGCAAAGTTTGGACCAAACTTCGTCCAAAGTAGATGAAAAACTCTCATTGGGACGAACTTTTGGTTCCGAGCTCTCAAAAACTTAAACAGAGTAACGTTTTGACCATGTGTTGTCCAAACCACCTAAAGAACTCTCATTGGGGATGAACTTTGACATCCAAACTCTCTCGAAAGTCAAACGGAGCAAAGTTTGGACAAACTTCGTCCAAAGTAGATGAAAAACTCTCATTGGGACGAACTTTGGGTTCCGAGCTCTCAAAAACTTAAACAGAGTAACGTTTGGACCATGTGTTGTCCAAACCACCTAAAGAACTCTCATTGGGATGAACTTTGAGATCCAAACTCTCTCGAAAGTCAAACGGAGCAAAGTTTGGACAAACTTCGTCCAAAGTAGATGAAAAACTCTCATTGGGACGAACTTTGGGTTCCGAGCTCTCAAAAACTTAAACAGAGTAACGTTTGGACCATGTGTTGTCCAAACCACCTAAAGAACTCTCATTGGGATGAACTTTGAGATCCAAACTCTCTCGAAAGTCAAACGGAGCAAAGTTTGGACAAACTTCGTCCAAAGTAGATGAAAAACTCTCATTGGGACGAACTTTGGGTTCCGAGCTCTCAAAACTTAAACAGAGTAACGTTTGGACCATGTGTTGTCCAAACCACCTAAAGAACTCTCATTGGGATGAACTTTGAGATCCAAACTCTCTCGAAAGTCAAACGGAGCAAAGTTTGGACAAACTTCGTCCAAAGTAGATGAAAAACTCTCATTGGGACGAACTTTGGGTTCCGAGCTCTCAAAAACTTAAACAGAGTAACGTTTGGACCATGTGTTGTCCAAACCACCTAAAGAACTCTCATTGGGATGAACTTTGAGATCCAAACTCTCTCGAAAGTCAAACGGAGCAAAGTTTGGACAAACTTCGTCCAAAGTAGATGAAAAACTCTCATTGGGACGAACTTTGGGTTCCGAGCTCTCAAAAACTTAAACAGAGTAACGTTTGACCATGTGTTGTCCAAACCACCTAAAGAACTCTCATTGGGATGAACTTTGAGATCCAAACTCTCTCGAAAGTCAAACGGAGCAAAGTTTGGACAAACTTCGTCCAAAGTAGATGAAAAACTCTCATTGGGACGAACTTTGGGTTCCGAGCTCTCAAAAACTTAAACAGAGTAACGTTTGGACCATGTGTTGTCCAAACCACCTAAAGAACTCTCATTGGGATGAACTTTGAGATCCAAACTCTCTCGAAAGTCAAACGGAGCAAAGTTTGGACAAACTTCGTCCAAAGTAGATGAAAAACTCTCATTGGGACGAACTTTGGGTTCCGAGCTCTCAAAAACTTAAACAGAGTAACGTTTGGACCATGTGTTGTCCAAACCACCTAAAGAACTCTCATTGGGATGAACTTTGAGATCCAAACTCTCTCGAAAGTCAAACGGAGCAAAGTTTGGACAAACTTCGTCCAAAGTAGATGAAAAACTCTCATTGGGACGAACTTTGGGTTCCGAGCTCTCAAAAACTTAAACAGAGTAACGTTTGGACCATGTGTTGTCCAAACCACCTAAAGAACTCTCATTGGGATGAACTTTGAGATCCAAACTCTCTCGAAAGTCAAACGGAGCAAAGTTTGGACAAACTTCGTCCAAAGTAGATGAAAAACTCTCATGGGACGAAGCTTTGGGTCCTGAGCTCTCAAAAACTTAAACAGAGTAACGTTTGGGACCATGTGTTTGTCCAAACACCTAAAGACTCTCATTGGGATGAACTTTGAATCCAAACTCTCTCGAAAGTCAAACGGAGCAAAGTTTGGACCAAACTTCGTCCAAAGTAGATGAAAACTTCTCATTGGGACGAACTTTGGGTTCCGAGCTCTCAAAAACTTAAACAGAGTAACGTTTGAACCATGTGTGTCCAAACCACCGAAAGAACTCTCATTGGGATGAACTTTGAGATCCAAACTCCTCGAGAAGTCAAACGGAGCAAAGTTTGGACAAACTTCGTCCAAAGTAGATGAAAAAACTCTCATTGGGACTAACTTTGGGTTCCGAGCTCTCAAAAACTTAAACAGAGTAACGTTTGGACCATGTGTTGTCCAAACCACCTAAAGAACTCTCATTGGGATGAACTTTGAGATCCAAACTCTCTCGAACGTCAAACAGAGCAAAGTTTGGACAAACTTCGTCCAAAGTAGATGAAAAACTCTCATTGGGACGAACTTTGGGTTCCGAGCTCTCAAAAAACTTAAACAGAGTAACGTTTGGACCATGTGTTGTCCATACAACCTAAAGAGCTCTCATTGGGATGAACTTTGAGATCCAAACTCTCTCTAAAGTCAAACGGAGCAAAGTTTTGGACAAACTTCGTCCAAAGTAGATGAAAAACTCTCATTGGGACGAACTTTGGTTTCCGAGCTCTCAAAAACCTAACATTGAGTAACGTTTCTACCATGTGTCGTCCAATCCACCTAAGAACTCTCATTGGGATGAACTTTGAGATCCAAACTCTCTCGAAAGTCAAACGGAGCAAAGTTTGGACAAACTTCGTCCAAAGTAGATGAAAAACTCTCATTGGGACGAACTTTGGGTTCCGAGCTCTCAAAAACTTAAACAGAGTAACGTTTGGACCATGTGTTGTCCAAACCACCGAAAGAACTCTCATTGGGATGAACTTTGAGATCCAAACTCTCTCGAAAGTCAACGGAGCAAAGTTTGGACAAACTTCGTCCAAAGTAGATGAAAAACTCTCATTGGGACTAACTTTGGGTTCCGAGCTCTCAAAAACTTAAACAGAGTAACGTTTGGACCATGTGTTGTCCAAACCACCTAAAGAACTCTCATTGGGATGAACTTTGAGATCCAAACTCTCTCGAAAGTCAAACGGAGCAAAGTTTGGACAAACTTCGTCCAAAGTAGATGAAAAACTCTCATTGGGACGAACTTTGGGTTCCGAGCTCTCAAAAACCTAAATTGAGTAACGTTTCTACCATGTGTCGTCCAAACCACCTAAAGAACTCTCATTGGGATGAACTTTGAGATCCAAACTCTCTCGAAAGTCAAACGGAGCAAAGTTTGGACAAACTTCGTCCAAAGTAGATGAAAACTCTCATTGGGACGAACTTTGGGTTCCGAGCTCTCAAAAACTTAAATGAAGTAACGTTTGGACCATGTGTTGTCCAAACCACCGAAAGAACTCTCATTGGGATGAACTTTGAGATCCAAACTCTCTCGAAAGTCAAACGGAGCAAAGTTTGGACAAACTTCGTCCAAAGTAGATGAAAACTCTCATTGGGACGAACTTTGGGTTCCGAGCTCTCAAAAACTTAAACAGAGTAACGTTTGGACCATGTGTTGTCCATACAACCTAAAGAGCTCTCATTGGGATGAACTTTGAGATCCAAACTCTCTCTAAGTCAAACGGAGCAAAGTTTGGACAAACTTCGTCCAAAGTAGATGAAAAACTCTCATTGGGACGAACTTTGGTTTCCGAGCTCTCAAAAACCTAAATTGAGTAACGTTTCTACCATGTGTCGTCCAAACCACCTAAAGAACTCTCATTGGGATGAACTTTGAGATCCAAACTCTCTCGAAAGTCAAACGGAGCAAAGTTTGGACAAACTTCGTCCAAAGTAGATGAAAAACTCTCATTGGGACGAACTTTGGGTTCCGAGCTCTCAAAAACTTAAACAGAGTAACGTTTGGACCATGTGTTGTCCAAACCACCGAAAGAACACTCATTGGGATGAACTTTGAGATCCAAACTCTCTCGAAAGTCAAACGGAGCAAAGTTTGGACAAACTTCGTCCAAAGTAGATGAAAAACTCTCATTGGGACGAACTTTGGGTTCCGAGCTCTCAAAACTTAAACAGAGTAACGTTTGGACCATGTGTTGTCCAAACCACCGAAAGAACACTCATTGGGATGAACTTTGAGATCCAAACTCTCTCGAAAGTCAGACGGAGCAAAGTTTGGACAAACTTCGTCCAAAGTAGATGAAAAACTCTCATTGGGACGAACTTTGGGTTCCGAGCTCTCAAAAACTTAAACAGAGTAACGTTTGGACCATGTGTCGTCCAAACCACCTAAAGAACTCTCATTGGGATGAACTTTGAGATCCAAACTCTCTCGAAAGTCAAACGGAGCAAAGTTTGGACAAACTTCGTCCAAAGTAGATGAAAAACTCTAATTGGGACTAACTTTGGGTTCCGAGCTCTCAAAAACTTAAACAGAGTAACGTTTGGACCATGTGTTGTCCAAACCACCTAAAGAACTCTCATTGGGATGAACTTTGAGATCCAAACTCTCTCGAAAGTCAAACAGAGCAAAGTTTGGACAAACTTCGTCCAAAGTCGATGAAAAACTCTCATTGGGACGAACTTTGGGTTCCGAGCTCTCAAAAACTTAAACAGAGTAACGTTTGGACCATGTGTTGTCCAAACCACCTAAAGAACTCTCATTGGGATGAACTTTGAGATCCAAACTCTCTCGAAAGTCAAACGGAGCAAAGTTTGGACAAACTTCGTTCAAAGTAGATGAAAAACTCTCATTGGGACGAACTTTGGGTTCCGAGCTCTCAAAAACCTAAATTGAGTAACGTTTCTACCATGTGTCGTCCAAACCACCTAAAGAACTCTCATTGGGATGAACTTTGAGATCCAAACTCTCTCGAAAGTCAAACGGAGCAAAGTTTGGACAAACTTCGTCCAAAGTAGATGAAAAACTCTCATTGGGACGAACTTTGGGTTCCGAGCTCTCAAAAACTTAAACAGAGTAACGTTTTGACCATGTGTTGTCCAAACCACCTAAAGAACTCTCATTGGGATGAACTTTGACATCCAAACTCTCTCGAAAGTCAGACGGAGCAAAGTTTGGACAAACTTCGTCCAAAGTAGATGAAAAACTCTCATTGGGACGAACTTTGGGTTCCGAGCTCTCAAAAACTTAAACAGAGTAACGTTTGGACCATGTGTCGTCCAAACCACCTAAAGAACTCTCATTGGGATGAACTTTGAGATCCAAACTCTCTCGAAAGTCAAACGGAGCAAAGTTTGGACAAACTTCGTCCAAAGTAGATGAAAAACTCTAATTGGGACTAACTTTGGGTTCCGAGCTCTCAAAAACTTAAACAGAGTAACGTTTGGACCATGTGTTGTCCAAACCACCTAAAGAACTCTCATTGGGATGACCTTTGACATCCAAACTCTCTCGAAAGTCAAACGGAGCAAAGTTTGGACAAACTTCATCCAAAGTAGATGAAAAACTCTCATTGGGACGAACTTTGGGTTCCGAGCTTCAAAAACTTAAACAGAGTAACGTTTGGACCATGTGTCGTCCAAACCACCTAAAGAACTCTCATTGGGATGAACTTTGAGATCCAAACTCTCTCGAAAGTCAAACGGAGCAAAGTTTGGACAAACTTCGTCCAAAGTAGATGAAAAACTCTAATTGGGACTAACTTTGGGTTCCGAGCTCTCAAAAACTTAAACAGAGTAACGTTTGGACCATGTGTTGTCCAAACCACCTAAAGAACTCTCATTGGGATGAACTTTGAGATCCAAACTCTCTCGAAAGTCAAACAGAGCAAAGTTTGGACAAACTTCGTCCAAAGTCGATGAAAAACTCTCATTGGGACGAACTTTGGGTTCCGAGCTCTCAAAAACTTAAACAGAGTAACGTTTGGACCATGTGTTGTCCAAACCACCTAAAGAACTCTCATTGGGATGAACTTTGAGATCCAAACTCTCTCGAAAGTCAAACGGAGCAAAGTTTGGACAAACTTCGTTCAAAGTAGATGAAAAACTCTCATTGGGACGAACTTTGGGTTCCGAGCTCTCAAAAACCTAAATTGAGTAACGTTTCTACCATGTGTCGTCCAAACCACCTAAAGAACTCTCATTGGGATGAACTTTGAGATCCAAACTCTCTCGAAAGTCAAACGGAGCAAAGTTTGGACAAACTTCGTCCAAAGTAGATGAAAAACTCTCATTGGGACGAACTTTGGGTTCCGAGCTCTCAAAAACTTAAACAGAGTAACGTTTTGACCATGTGTTGTCCA
This sequence comes from Luffa aegyptiaca, assembly GCA_017139565.1. NCBI lineage: Eukaryota > Viridiplantae > Streptophyta > Magnoliopsida > Cucurbitales > Cucurbitaceae > Luffa > Luffa aegyptiaca. The sequence continues at coordinate 63,974 of JAETGN010000113.1, read as the reverse complement.
AACCACCTAAAGAACTCTCATTGGGATGAACTTTGACATCCAAACTCTCTCGAAAGTCAGACGGAGCAAAGTTTGGACAAACTTCGTCCAAAGTAGATGAAAAACTCTCATTGGGACGAACTTTGGGTTCCGAGCTCTCAAAAACTTAAACAGAGTAACGTTTGGACCATGTGTCGTCCAAACCACCTAAAGAACTCTCATTGGGATGAACTTTGAGATCCAAACTCTCTCGAAAGTCAAACGGAGCAAAGTTTGGACAAACTTCGTCCAAAGTAGATGAAAAACTCTAATTGGGACTAACTTTGGGTTCCGAGCTCTCAAAAACTTAAACAGAGTAACGTTTGGACCATGTGTTGTCCAAACCACCTAAAGAACTCTCATTGGGATGACCTTTGACATCCAAACTCTCTCGAAAGTCAAACGGAGCAAAGTTTGGACAAACTTCATCCAAAGTAGATGAAAAACTCTCATTGGGACGAACTTTGGGTTCCGAGCTTCAAAAACTTAAACAGAGTAACGTTTTGACCATGTGTTGTCCAAACCACCTAAAGAACTCTCATTGGGATGAACTTTGACATCCAAACTCTCTCGAAAGTCAAACGGAGCAAAGTTTGGACAAACTTCGTCCAAAGTAGATGAAAAACTCTCATTGGGACGAACTTTGGGTTCCGAGCTCTCAAAAACTTAAACAGAGTAACGTTTGGACCATGTGTCGTCCAAACCACCTAAAGAACTCTCATTGGGATGAACTTTGAGATCCAAACTCTCTCGAAAGTCAAACGGAGCAAAGTTTGGACAAACTTCGTCCAAAGTAGATGAAAAACTCTCATTGGGACGAACTTTGGGTTCCGAGCTCTCAAAAACCTAAATTGAGTAACGTTTCTACCATGTGTCGTCCAAACCACCTAAAGAACTCTCATTGGGATGAACTTTGAGATCCAAACTCTCTCGAAAGTCAAACGGAGCAAAGTTTGGACAAACTTCGTCCAAAGTAGATGAAAAACTCTAATTGGGACTAACTTTGGGTTCCGAGCTCTCAAAAACTTAAACAGAGTAACGTTTGGACCATGTGTTGTCCAAACCACCTAAAGAACTCTCATTGGGATGACCTTTGACATCCAAACTCTCTCGAAAGTCAAACGGAGCAAAGTTTGGACAAACTTCATCCAAAGTAGATGAAAAACTCTCATTGGGACGAACTTTGGGTTCCGAGCTTTCAAAAACTTAAACAGAGTAACGTTTTGACCATGTGTTGTCCAAACCACCTAAAGAACTCTCATTGGGATGAACTTTGACATCCAAACTCTCTCGAAAGTCAAACGGAGCAAAGTTTGGACAAACTTCGTCCAAAGTAGATGAAAAACTCTCATTGGGACGAACTTTGGGTTCCGAGCTCTCAAAAACTTAAACAGAGTAACGTTTGGACCATGTGTTGTCCAAACCACCTAAAGAACTCTCATTGGGATGAACTTTGAGATCCAAACTCTCTCGAACGTCAAACAGAGCAAAGTTTGGACAAACTTCGTCCAAAGTAGATGAAAAACTCTAATTGGGACTAACTTTGGGTTCCGAGCTCTCAAAAACTTAAACAGAGTAACGTTTGGACCATGTGTTGTCCAAACCACCTAAAGAACTCTCATTGGGATGAACTTTGAGATCCAAACTCTCTCGAACGTCAAACAGAGCAAAGTTTGGACAAACTTCGTCCAAAGTAGATGAAAAACTCTCATTGGGACGAACTTTGGGTTCCGAGCTCTCAAAAACTTAAACAGAGTAACGTTTGGACCATGTGTTTTCCATACAACCTAAAGAACTCTCATTGGGATGAACTTTGAGATCCAAACTCTCTCTAAAGTCAAACGGAGCAAAGTTTGGACAAACTTCGTCCAAAGTAGATGAAAAACTCTCATTGGGACGAACTTTGGGTTCCGAGCTCTCAAAAACCTAAATTGAGTAACGTTTCTACCATGTGTCGTCCAAACCACCTAAAGAACACTCATTGGGATGAACTTTGAGATCCAAACTCTCTCGAAAGTCAAACGGAGCAAAGTTTGGACAAACTTCGTTCAAAGTAGATGAAAAACTCTCATTGGGACCAACTTTGGGTTCCGAGCTCTCAAAAACCTAAATTGAGTAACGTTTCTACCATGTGTCGTCCAAACCACCTAAAGAACTCTCATTGGGATGAACTTTGAGATCCAAACTCTCTCGAAAGTCAAACAGAGCAAAGTTTGGACAAACTTCGTCCAAAGTAGATGAAAAACTCTAATTGGGACTAACTTTGGGTTCCGAGCTCTCAAAAACTTAAACAGAGTAACGTTTGGACCATGTGTTGTCCAAACCACCTAAAGAACTCTCATTGGGATGAACTTTGAGATCCAAACTCTCTCGAACGTCAAACAGAGCAAAGTTTGGACAAACTTCGTCCAAAGTAGATGAAAAACTCTCATTGGGACGAACTTTGGGTTCCAAGCTCTCAAAAACTTAAACAGAGTAACGTTTGGACCATGTGTTGTCCATACAACCTAAAGAACTCTCATTGGGATGAACTTTGAGATCCAAACTCTCTCTAAAGTCAAACGGAGCAAAGTTTGGACAAACTTCGTCCAAAGTAGATGAAAAACTCTCATTGGGACGAACTTTGGGTTCCGAGCTCTCAAAAACCTAAATTGAGTAACGTTTCTACCATGTGTCGTCCAAACCACCTAAAGAACTCTCATTGGGATGAACTTTGAGATCCAAACTCTCTCGAAAGTCAAACGGAGCAAAGTTTGGAAAACTTCGTCCAAAGTAGATGAAAAACTCTCATTGGGACGAACTTTGGGTTCCGAGCTCTCAAAAACTTAAACAGAGTAACGTTTGGACCATGTGTTGTCCAAACCACCGAAAGAACTCTCATTGGGATGAACTTTGAGATCCAAACTCTCTCGAAAGTCAAACGGAGCAAAGTTTGGACAAACTTCGTCCAAAGTAGATGAAAAACTCTCATTTGGACGAACTTTGGGTTCCGAGCTCTCAAAAACTTAAACAGAGTAACGTTTGGACCATGTGTTGTCCAAACCACCTAAAGAACTCTCATTGGGATGAACTTTGAGATCCAAACTCTCTCGAAAGTCAAATGGAGCAAAGTTTGGACAAACTTCGTTCAAAGTAGATGAAAAACTCTCATTGGGACGAACTTTGGGTTCCGAGCTCTCAAAAACCTAAATTGAGTAACGTTTCTACCATGTGTCGTCCAAACCACCTAAAGAACTCTCATTGGGATGAACTTTGAGATCCAAACTCTCTCGAAAGTCAAACGGAGCAAAGTTTGGACAAACTTCGTCCAAAGTAGATGAAAAACTCTCATTGGGACGAATTTTGGGTTCCGAGCTCTCAAAAACTTAAACAGAGTAACGTTTGGATCATGTGTTGTCCAAACCACCTAAAGAACTCTCATTGGGATGAACTTTGAGATCCAAACTCTCTCGAACGTCAAACAGAGCAAAGTTTGGACAAACTTCGTCCAAAGTAGATGAAAAACTCTCATTGGGACGAACTTTCGGTTCCGAGCTCTCAAAAACTTAAACAGAGTAACGTTTGGACCATGTGTTGTCCAAACCACCTAAAGAACTCTCATTGGGATGAACTTTGAGATCCAAACTCTCTCGAAAGTCAAACGGAGCAAAGTTTGGACAAACTTCGTTCAAAGTAGATGAAAAACTCTCATTGGGACGAACTTTGGGTTCCGAGCTCTCAAAAACCTAAATTGAGTAACGTTTCTACCATGTGTCGTCCAAACCACCTAAAGAACTCTCATTGGGATGAACTTTGAGATCCAAACTCTCTCGAAAGTCAAACGGAGCAAAGTTTGGACAAACTTCGTCCAAAGTAGATGAAAAACTCTCATTGGGACGAACTTTTGGTTCCGAGCTCTCAAAAACTTAAACAGAGTAACGTTTTGACCATGTGTTGTCCAAACCACCTAAAGAACTCTCATTGGGATGAACTTTGACATCCAAACTCTCTCGAAAGTCAAACGGAGCAAAGTTTGGACAAACTTCGTCCAAAGTAGATGAAAAACTCTCATTGGGACGAACTTTGGGTTCCGAGCTCTCAAAAACTTAAACAGAGTAACGTTTGGACCATGTGTTGTCCAAACCACCGAAAGAACACTCATTGGGATGAACTTTGAGATCCAAACTCTCTCGAAAGTCAAACGGAGCAAAGTTTGGACAAACTTCGTCCAAAGTAGATGAAAAACTCTCATTGGGACTAACTTTGGGTTCCGAGCTCTCAAAAACTTAAACAGAGTAACGTTTGGACCATGTGTTGTCCAAACCACCTAAAGAACTCTCATTGGGATGAACTTTGAGATCCAAACTCTCTCGAACGTCAAACAGAGCAAAGTTTGGACAAACTTCGTCCAAAGTAGATGAAAAACTCTCATTGGGACGAACTTTGGGTTCCGAGCTCTCAAAAACTTAAACAGAGTAACGTTTGGACCATGTGTTGTCCAAACCACCGAAAGAACTCTCATTGGGATGAACTTTGAGATCCAAACTCTCTCGAAAGTCAAACGGAGCAAAGTTTGGACAAACTTCGTCCAAAGTAGATGAAAAACTCTCATTGGGACTAACTTTGGGTTCCGAGCTCTCAAAAACTTAAACAGAGTAACGTTTGGACCATGTGTTGTCCAAACCACCTAAAGAACTCTCATTGGGATGAACTTTGAGATCCAAACTCTCTCGAACGTCAAACAGAGAAAAGTTTGGACAAACTTCGTCCAAAGTAGATGAAAAACTCTCATTCGGACGAACTTTGGGTTCCGAGCTCTCAAAAACTTAAACAGAGTAACGTTTGGACCATGTGTTGTCCAAACCACCTAAAGAACTCTCATTGGGATGAACTTTGAGATCCAAACTCTCTCGAAAGTCAAACGGAGCAAAGTTTGGACAAACTTCGTTCAAAGTAGATGAAAAACTCTCATTGGGACGAACTTTGGGTTCCGAGCTCTCAAAAACCTAAATTGAGTAACGTTTCTACCATGTGTCGTCCAAACCACCTAAAGAACTCTCATTGGGATGAACTTTGAGATCCAAACTCTCTCGAAAGTCAAACGGAGCAAAGTTTGGACAAACTTCGTCCAAAGTAGATGAAAAACTCTCATTGGGACGAACTTTTGGTTCCGAGCTCTCAAAAACTTAAACAGAGTAACGTTTTGACCATGTGTTGTCCAAACCACCTAAAGAACTCTCATTGGGATGAACTTTGACATCCAAACTCTCTCGAAAGTCAAACGGAGCAAAGTTTGGACAAACTTCATCCAAAGTAGATGAAAAACTCTCATTGGGACGAACTTTGGGTTCCGAGCTCTCAAAAACTTAAACAGAGTAACGTTTGGACCATGTGTTGTCCAAACCACCGAAAGAACACTCATTGGGATGAACTTTGAGATCCAAACTCTCTCGAAAGTCAAACGGAGCAAAGTTTGGACAAACTTCGTTCAAAGTAGATGAAAAACTCTCATTGGGACGAACTTTGGGTTCCGAGCTCTCAAAAACCTAAATTGAGTAACGTTTCTACCATGTGTCGTCCAAACCACCTAAAGAACTCTCATTGGGATGAACTTTGAGATCCAAACTCTCTCGAAAGTCAAACGGAGCAAAGTTTGGACAAACTTCGTCAAAAGTAGATGAAAAACTCTAATTGGGACTAACTTTGGGTTCCGAGCTCTCAAAAACTTAAACAGAGTAACGTTTGGACCATGTGTTGTCCAAACTACCTAAAGAACTCTCATTGGGATGAACTTTGAGATCCAAACTCTCTCGAACGTCAAACAGAGCAAAGTTTGGACAAACTTCGTCCAAAGTAGATGAAAAATTCTCATTGGGACGAACTTTGGGTTCTGAGCTCTCAAAAACTTAAACAGAGTAACGTTTGGACCATGTGTTGTCCAAACCACCTAAAGAACTCTCATTGGGATGAACTTTGAGATCCAAACTCTCTCGAAAGTCAAACGGAGCAAAGTTTGGACAAACTTCGTTCAAAGTAGATGAAAAACTCTCAAATGGACGAACTTTGGGTTCCGAGCTCTCAAAAACCTAAATTGAGTAACGTTTCTACCATGTGTCGTCCAAACCACCTAAAGAACTCTCATTGGGATGAACTTTGAGATCCAAACTCTCTCGAAAGTCAAACGGAGCAAAGTTTGGACAAACTTCGTCCAAAGTAGATGAAAAACTCTCATTGGGACGAACTTTGGGTTCCGAGCTCTCAAAAACCTAAATTGAGTAACGTTTCTACCATGTGTCGTCCAAACCACCTAAAGAACTCTCATTGGGATGAACTTTGAGATCCAAACTCTCTCGAAAGTCAAACGGAGCAAAGTTTGGACAAACTTCGTCCAAAGTAGATGAAAAACTCTCATTGGGACGAACTTTGGGTTCCGAGCTCTCAAAAACTTAAACAGAGTAACGTTTGGACCATGTGTTGTCCAAACCACCGAAAGAACTCTCATTGGGATGAACTTTGAGATCCAAACTCTCTCGAAAGTCAAACGGAGCAAAGTTTGGACAAACTTCGTCCAAAGTAGATGAAAAACTCTCATTGGGACTAACTTTGGGTTCCGAGCTCTCAAAAACTTAAACAGAGTAACGTTTGGACCATGTGTTGTCCAAACCACCTAAAGAACTCTCATTGGGATGAACTTTGAGATCCAAACTCTCTCGAACGTCAAACAGAGAAAAGTTTGGACAAACTTCGTCCAAAGTAGATGAAAAACTCTCATTCGGACGAACTTTGGGTTCCGAGCTCTCAAAAACTTAAACAGAGTAACGTTTGGACCATGTGTTGTCCAAACCACCTAAAGAACTCTCATTGGGATGAACTTTGAGATCCAAACTCTCTCGAAAGTCAAACGGAGCAAAGTTTGGACAAACTTCGTTCAAAGTAGATGAAAACTCTCATTGGGACGAACTTTGGGTTCCGAGCTCTCAAAAACCTAAATTGAGTAACGTTTCTACCATGTGTCGTCCAAACCACCTAAAGAACTCTCATTGGGATGAACTTTGAGATCCAAACTCTCTCGAAAGTCAAACAGAGCAAAGTTTGGACAAACTTCGTCCAAAGTAGATTAAAAACTCTAATTGGGACTAACTTTGGGTTCCGAGCTCTCAAAAACTTAAACAGAGTAACGTTTGGACCATGTGTTGTCCAAACTACCTAAAGAACTCTCATTGGGATGAACTTTGAGATCCAAACTCTCTCGAACGTCAAACAGAGCAAAGTTTGGACAAACTTCGTCCAAAGTAGATGAAAAATTCTCATTGGGACGAACTTTGGGTTCTGAGCTCTCAAAAACTTAAACAGAGTAACGTTTGGACCATGTGTTGTCCAAACCACCTAAAGAACTCTCATTGGGATGAACTTTGAGATCCAAACTCTCTCGAAAGTCAAACGGAGCAAAGTTTGGACAAACTTCGTTCAAAGTAGATGAAAAACTCTCATATGGACGAACTTTGGGTTCCGAGCTCTCAAAAACCTAAATTGAGTAACGTTTCTACCATGTGTCGTCCAAACCACCTAAAGAACTCTCATTGGGATGAACTTTGAGATCCAAACTCTCTCGAAAGTCAAACGGAGCAAAGTTTGGACAAACTTCGTCCAAAGTAGATGAAAAACTCTCATTGGGACGAACTTTGGGTTCCGAGCTCTCAAAAACCTAAATTGAGTAACGTTTCTACCATGTGTCGTCCAAACCACCTAAAGAACTCTCATTGGGATGAACTTTGACATCCAAACTCTCTCGAAAGTCAAACGGAGCAAAGTTTGGACAAACTTCGTCCAAAGTAGATGAAAAACTCTCATTGGGACGAACTTTGGGTTCCGAGCTCTCAAAAACTTAAACAGAGTAACGTTTGGACCATGTGTTGTCCAAACCACCGAAAGAACTCTCATTGGGATGAACTTTGAGATCCAAACTCTCTCGAAAGTCAAACGGAGCAAAGTTTGGACAAACTTCGTCCAAAGTAGATGAAAAACTCTCATTGGGACTAACTTTGGGTTCCGAGCTCTCAAAAACTTAAACAGAGTAACGTTTGGACCATGTGTTGTCCAAACCACCTAAAGAACTCTCATTGGGATGAACTTTGAGATCCAAACTCTCTCGAACGTCAAACAGAGAAAAGTTTGGACAAACTTCGTCCAAAGTAGATGAAAAACTCTCATTCGGACGAACTTTGGGTTCCGAGCTCTCAAAAACTTAAACAGAGTAACGTTTGGACCATGTGTTGTCCAAACCACCTAAAGAACTCTCATTGGGATGAACTTTGAGATCCAAACTCTCTCGAAAGTCAAACGGAGCAAAGTTTGGACAAACTTCGTTCAAAGTAGATGAAAAACTCTCATTGGGACGAACTTTGGGTTCCGAGCTCTCAAAAACCTAAATTGAGTAACGTTTCTACCATGTGTCGTCCAAACCACCTAAAGAACTCTCATTGGGATGAACTTTGAGATCCAAACTCTCTCGAAAGTCAAACGGAGCAAAGTTTGGACAAACTTCGTCCAAAGTAGATGAAAAACTCTCATTGGGACGAACTTTTTGTTCCGAGCTCTCAAAAACTTAAACAGAGTAACGTTTTGACCATGTGTTGTCCAAACCACCTAAAGAACTCTCATTGGGATGAACTTTGACATCCAAACTCTCTCGAAAGTCAAACGGAGCAAAGTTTGGACAAACTTCATCCAAAGTAGATGAAAAACTCTCATTGGGACGAACTTTGGGTTCCGAGCTCTCAAAAACTTAAACAGAGTAACGTTTGGACCATGTGTTGTCCAAACCACCGAAAGAACACTCATTGGGATGAACTTTGAGATCCAAACTCTCTCGAAAGTCAAACGGAGCAAAGTTTGGACAAACTTCGTTCAAAGTAGATGAAAAACTCTCATTGGGACGAACTTTGGGTTCCGAGCTCTCAAAAACCTAAATTGAGTAACGTTTCTACCATGTGTCGTCCAAACCACCTAAAGAACTCTCATTGGGATGAACTTTGAGATCCAAACTCTCTCGAAAGTCAAACGGAGCAAAGTTTGGACAAACTTCGTCCAAAGTAGATGAAAAACTCTAATTGGGACTAACTTTGGGTTCCGAGCTCTCAAAAACTTAAACAGAGTAACGTTTGGACCATGTGTTGTCCAAACTACCTAAAGAACTCTCATTGGGATGAACTTTGAGATCCAAACTCTCTCGAACGTCAAACAGAGCAAAGTTTGGACAAACTTCGTCCAAAGTAGATGAAAAACTCTCATTGGGACGAACTTTGGGTTCCGAGCTCTCAAAAACTTAAACAGAGTAACGTTTGGACCATGTGTTGTCCATACAACCAAAAGAACTCTCATTGGGATGAACTTTGAGATCCAAACTCTCTCTAAAGTCAAACGGAGCAAAGTTTGGACAAACTTCGTCCAAAGTAGATGAAAAACTCTCATTGGGACGAACTTTGGGTTCCGAGCTCTCAAAAACCTAAATTGAGTAACGTTTCTACCATGTGTCGTCCAAACCACCTAAAGAACTCTCATTGGGATGAACTTTGAGATCCAAACTCTCTCGAAAGTCAAACGGAGCAAAGTTTGGACAAACTTTGTCCAAAGTAGATGAAAAACTCTCATTGGGACGAACTTTGGGTTCCGAGTTCTCAAAAACTTAAACAGAGTAACGTTTGGACCATGTGTTGTCCAAACCACCGAAAGAACTCTCATTGGGATGAACTTTGAGATCCAAACTCTCTCGAAAGTCAAACGGAGCAAAGTTTGGACAAACTTCGTCCAAAGTAGATGAAAAACTCTCATTGGGACTAACTTTGGGTTCCGAGCTCTCAAAAACTTAAACAGAGTAACGTTTGGACCATGTGTTGTCCAAACCACCTAAAGAACTCTCATTGGGATGAACTTTGAGATCCAAACTCTCTCGAACGTCAAACAGAGCAAAGTTTGGACAAACTTCGTCCAAAGTAGATGAAAAACTCTCATTCGGACGAACTTTGGGTTCCGAGCTCTCAAAAACTTAAACAGAGTAACGTTTGGACCATGTGTTGTCCAAACCACCTAAAGAACTCTCATTGGGATGAACTTTGAGATCCAAACTCTCTCGAAAGTCAAACGGAGCAAAGTTTGGACAAACTTCGTTCAAAGTAGATGAAAAACTCTCATTGGGACGAACTTTGGGTTCCGAGCTCTCAAAAACCTAAATTGAGTAACGTTTCTTCCATGTGTCGTCCAAACCACCTAAAGAACTCTCATTGGGATTAACTTTGAGATCCAAACTCTCTCGAAAGTCAAACGGAGCAAAGTTTGGACAAACTTCGTCCAAAGTAGATGAAAAACTCTCATTGGGACGAACTTTTGGTTCCGAGCTCTCAAAAACTTAAACAGAGTAACGTTTTGACCATGTGTTGTCCAAACCACCTAAAGAACTCTCATTGGGATGAACTTTGACATCCAAACTCTCTCGAAAGTCAAACGGAGCAAAGTTTGGACAAACTTCATCCAAAGTAGATGAAAAACTCTCATTGGGACGAACTTTGGGTTCCGAGCTCTCAAAAACTTAAACAGAGTAACGTTTGGACCATGTGATAAGCGCCCACTTGCTTGTTAGATGCAAAGCTAGAGGTCCTTCTAGGATCCTTGCAAACACTCACAAAGAAAGCTAACTTAGATCACACTTAGAATCTATGATGGTCACTCATAAATCCTAAGACAACTCACTCCAGAATTAGCTTGATCAAGACTAATCCAATGAATTGATTTTAACATCAAATCTAAAACAAGATTTGAAAGAAAAAGACAACACCAAAGGGGTTGAATAAGCACAAGCTTTTTAATATTGATAATCTGAGTTTTCAAGAGTATTACAAGCCATTTAAAGGCCAAATGGTCGTGGATAGACCAAGGAACTCAAAAGTCTTTCAACTACACTTAATTGCAAATTGTAGAAAATAAGACCTAGGAACTTAAAACTTGATTGCACATCAAACGAGCAGCCATATCTCAAAACTAAAAAGATAGAATTGCTTTAAATTGTCTTAAATATGTGCTGTGGAATCCGCTCCTCATAATGGCAACGTTTGACAAGGTTTGACATCACGTTTTCCCATGCAGTGCACACTTGACAGCATTTTCTTCACAAAATCTGCACAATTTTTTTGATCACCGTGTCATCTTCTAAACTATTGGACTTTTCCCGTGCCATCTTCATGCCATTCTCTTCTTGACTCATTGAACTAACATTATATAAAAATTTGGCCTCAAAATTATCCGTCGGGTCTTGTGAATTTTCTAGTGTTTGAAGATGTAGTGTGAATGCCTCTTGAATCTTCTTTGCCTTGCTTCTTGTAATTGGTCCTTCAGGTACATGCAATGGATTATTGATTGATTCCATATCATTCCCCCTTTCTTTAAAAGGATTTGTCCTCAAATCAAGGTCTTCATTTCCTACATCAAAAGGAGTCAAGTCAGCCACATTAAAAGTAGAACTTACATTGTACTCACCTCGTAGATCTAATTTGTATGCATTGTTATTGATCCGTTCAAGCACTTGAAAAGGACCATCTCCCCTTGGTTGAAGTTTTGACTTCCTTTGATCTGGAAACCTTTCCTTTCTTAGATGAACCCAAACCCAATCTCCCGGTTTAAAAATCAATTCCTTTCTTCCTTGGTTCTTGCGAGTGACTAGCTTTTGATTCTTCTTTTCAATCCTTTCTTTGATTTCTTTGTGCAAAGTTTTGATGTATTCGGCCCTAGAAGAAGCTGCATCACTAGTAAACATATTAGGTGGCAAAGGTGATAAATCTAGAGGAGTCAAAGGATTAAAGCCGTACACAACCTCAAAAGGTGAACAATGAGTTGTGCTATGAATCGCCCTATTGTATGCAAACTCCACAAAAGGTAGAGTCTCTTCCCAAGACTTAAGATTTTTAGAAATTAGTGACCTAAGCAAGGCCCCCAATGTTCTATTAACCACCTCAGTTTGCCCATCCGTTTGTGGGTGACAAGTTGTAGAAAATAGAAGCTTAGTTCCCAATTTTGCCCACAAAACTTTCCAAAAATGACTTAAAAATTTAACATCCCTATCACTAACAATAGTTTTGGGAATGCCATGCAATCTAACCACTTCCCGAAAGAAAAGATTAGCTATGTTGGTAGCATCATCAGTTTTGTTACATGGAATGAAATGCGCCATCTTACTAAACCTATCAACCACCACAAAAATACTATCATGATTTCTTATAGTCTTTGGTAATCCTAGAACAAAATCCATGCTAATGTCTACCCATGGTTCACTAGGAACATCTAAAGGAGTGTAAAGGCCATGTGGTTGTGTCTTAGACTTAGCCTCCTTACACTTGAAACATTGCTTGCAAACTTTGTTCACATCTTTCCTCATTTTAAGCCAATAAAAATGTTCACACAACATGCTATATGTTTTAAATTCTCCAAAATGTCCCATAAGTCCTCCCCCATGAGCTTCCTTCACAAGTAACTCTCTAATGGAACACTTAGGAATACAAAGCTTACCTTTCCTAAAAAGCATCCCATCAAACACAATATAATCTTGAACATTTTTCCCTTCTAAACATTGTGCATACACATCATAAAATTCAGATTTCTCAACTTTATACAACTCAATCATGTGTTTAAAACCAAGAACTTTTGCACTAAGGGATGAGAATAAAGCATACCTTCTTGATAATGCATCAGCCACCACATTGTCCTTACCTTTTTTGTAATGGATGACATAAGGAAATGTCTCAATGAATTCCACCCATTTCGCATGCCTCTTGTTAAGCTTCGTTTGGCCTTTGAGATGCTTCAAGCTTTCATGATCCGTGTGGATAACAAACTCTTTTGGCCATAAGTAATGTTGCCAAACTTTCAAAGCCCTCACAAGTGCATGTAGCTCCTTGTCATAAGTCGGGTAGTTGAGTTGAGCTCCATTTAGCTTTTCACTAAAGAACATGATTGGTCGCTTTTCTTGCATCAAAACAGCCCCTATACCTATCCCACTTGCATCACATTCAATCTCAAAAGATTTATCAAAGTTAGGTAAAGCAAGACAAGGTGCATTGGTCAATTTTTCTTTTAACTCATTGAATGCATTCTCTTGCTTTTCTTTCCATTCAAATTTCACATGCTTTTTCACAAGTTCAGTTAATGGTGAGGCTATGCTACTAAAATCTTTAATAAATCTCCTATAGAAACTAGCCAAACCATGAAAGGATCTTACCTCGGATGCATTGGTAGGAGTTGGCCATTCTCGGATAGCCTTTACCTTTTCTTCATCAACTTTAACTCCATCTTTTCCAACAATGAACCCTAGGAAATTTACTTGTTCTAGACAAAAACTACACTTTTTGAAGTTGGCATAAAGCTTCTCTTCTCTAAGTTTAAGTAAAATTGTCTTAACATGCAAAATATGATCATTCAAGCCCTTTGAGTAAACAAGGATATCATCAAAATATACAACCACAAATTTTCCAATGTATTCCCTCAAAACATGATTCATGAGCCTCATAAAAGTACTTGGTGCATTAGTAAGGCCAAATGGCATAACAAGCCACTCATAAAGCCCAAACTTTGTTTTGAAAGCCGTTTTCCATTCATCTCCTACATGCATACGAATTTGATGATAACCACTTTTAAGATCTATTTTTGAAAACAGATTAGCACCATGTAATTCATCTAACATGTCATCTAATCGAGGAATAGGATGTCGATACTTTACCGTTATTTTGTTGATAGCTCGACAATCAACACACATCCTCCATGTACCATCTTTCTTGGGTACTAAAATCACCGGAACCGAGCAAGGACTCATGCTTTCTCGAACATAACCTTTATCCATGAGTTCTTCCACTTGCCTTTGAATTTCCTTGGCCTCGGTTGGGTTGGTCCTATAGGCCGCCATATTTGGAAGAGTTACCCCGGGTATGAAGTCAATTTTGTGCTCAATCCCTCTTAAAGGAGGTAGACCCGTAGGTGCATCTTCATGCGGAAACATGTCATTAAATTCCTGCAAAAGAGATTTAAAAGCACTAGGCAAACCATCATTAGAGTTAGGTTCAGTTACTAAGCACTTTCCTTTGCACATAAGTACAAAGTTTGGTGCTTCGAGTGAAAACATATTTCTTACTTCCCCCTTTCCCAAACTCACATTCTTTCTTTTTTCCTCAAAATCACTCTTTTTTCTCTCTTGATTTTCACTCACCTTTTGCCCCTCACTTTCCTCTCTTTTTTCGCTCTTCTCTTTTAACTTACTTTCTTCTCTCCTCTCTTGATCCTCAAATTCTTTTCTTTTCTTTTCTAATTTCACTTGATCACATTGTACTTCATATGGAGACAATGGCAGCAAAGTAAACTTCTTCCCATTCAAAGTAAATGTGTACTTGTTCAACAATCCATCATATGTGACTTCTCTATCATATTGCCAAGGTCGACCCAATAACATATCACCTGCATGCATAGGTACTACATCGCAAAGAACTTCATCCTTATATCTTCCTAAAGTAAAAGAAATAAGAACTTGGGAGTTTACCTTCAATTCTCCTTTGTTTGTCAACCATTGAAGTTTATATGGTTTTGGATGTGGACGAGTAGTGAGTTGGAGTCTTTTTACAAGAAAACTACTTACCACATTTGTGCAACTTCCACTGTCAATCACCAAGCTACATGGGGTTCCTTCAATCAAGCATCTTGTGTGAAATAAGTTCTCCCTTTGATCTTCAACTTTTTCCTCCTTGATCTGCACATTAAGTACTCTTCTTGCAACTAAAGATATGGAGTTACCTTCTTCGATGCACTCCTCATCATATGCTTCGAATTCTTCCTCTAGTGGCGCATCTTGTTCATCACATTCATCCTCTGAATCTAATATTCCATTTCTTATCACCATGACCTTTTTATTGACACATTCCTTGCTCATGTGTCCAAACCCCTTGCACTTCCAACATTGAATAGAACTAGACTTCTCCTTCACTTCCTTTGAAGCTTCATTTTTTTTAGTATTGGAGCTCCCGGCCTCCACTCTTTTGGCAGCCACAAACTTTCCTTTTGCTTCACTCCTATTCACAAATCCATCCTTGTTCCAAACATTAGAATTTGAAAAGGTATTAGTTTTTGAATTATACCTCTTGGAATGCTCCTTTTCTTCTCTCAATTGTTCTTCAATTTTGATTGCATAATGATACATATCTTCCAAGTAAAGTTGTGGATACCTATCAACGGGATGAGCAATTTCTCGATTTAAACCTCCAAGGAATCTAGACATAGTGTCTTCTTCTTCTTCTCGAATGTTTGCTCTTTCCATCAAAGTTTCCATCTCTTGATAATATTCAGCCACACTTTTTGTTCCCTGCCTCAAAGCTTGCAATTTAGTTTTCAAATCTCTTTCATAATGTTTTGGAACATACCTCTTTCTCATGGCTTCTTTAAGTTCTTCCCAAGTTAAAATGGGATCCTCCTCTTTCCTCCTCCTCTCGGATTTGAGATGTTGATACCAATTTCCAGCATGGTTAGTGAATTCGGCAATGGCAAGTCGCATCTTCTTATTTTCACTAAATGTGTTGCAATCAAACACATGTTCTATCTTCCTTTCCCATTCCAAGTATGCCTCCACATCCGCCGTTCCACTAAATGGTGGAATTTTGAGCTTGACTCCGCTATCCCTATCTTCATGGATTCTTTCTCCTCTTCTAGGTTGCATAAAATTATTTCTTCCTCTTCCTCTCATGTTTCCTCTTCCTCCAACTTGTCTTCCTTGTTCAACTAAATCAATCACTTCTTCATCTTCTTGTAAGACTTGTTCTTCTCTTTGTTGTTGCGCCCTCCTTTCTAACCTTTCTTCCCTCATCATTTCCATCATGCCTTGAATGGCTTGAAGAATAGCCATATTAGTATCTTGTACTTGTGGTACTCCATTGCCCTGTGACATTTTAAAGTTAGAAATAAAAGGACCTCACCACACTTCTCACCAATTTCACTCAAGGACACTCGTGTTTATCACTCAAGGGTAGGCTTTTGGTACTAGGTCAAAGATGTAAGGGTTGGCTTATTTTTTTTTTTTTTTTTTTTTTTGGTGCAATCTCACTAAAGTTTGATGAAAACCAATTCAAAATGATCAACTCTTACAAACTAAGACTAGAGTAACTCAAACATAGGATCAACAACTTAAAAACGAATCTGATTTTTTTTTTCTTTTTTTTTTTGTTGCTGATTTCTTTTTCTCTCTCTTTTTTTTTCTTTTTTTTTCTGCTACTTTTCTTTCTTTCTTTTTTTTTTTTTTTGGTACTTTTCTTTCTTTCTTTTCTTTTTTTTTTTTATGATCCAATAGCAGATTTCAAGACAAGTTGTAGTATGTCTTGTATTACAAGATGTAAACAATTACTTTGGAGAAAGAAAAACGAATTGAAACGAAAATAAATTGAAATAAAGTAAAGATAAAACCTCTAGAGTCGGCCAAGAACGATGACCAAATGCTCTGATACCAAATGATAAGCGCCCACTTGCTTGTTAGATGCAAAGCTAGAGGTCCTTCTAGGATCCTTGCAAACACTCACAAAGAAAGCTAACTTAGATCACACTTAGAATCTATGATGGTCACTCATAAATCCTAAGACAACTCACTCCAGAATTAGCTTGATCAAGACTAATCCAATGAATTGATTTTAACATCAAATCTAAAACAAGATTTGAAAGAAAAAGACAACACCAAAGGGGTTGAATAAGCACAAGCTTTTTAATATTGATAATCTGAGTTTTCAAGAGTATTACAAGCCATTTAAAGGCCAAATGGTCGTGGATAGACCAAGGAACTCAAAAGTCTTTCAACTACACTTAATTGCAAATTGTAGAAAATAAGACCTAGGAACTTAAAACTTGATTGCACATCAAACGAGCAGCCATATCTCAAAACTAAAAAGATAGAATTGCTTTAAATTGTCTTAAATATGTGCTGTGGAATCCGCTCCTCATAATGGCAACGTTTGACAAGGTTTGACATCACGTTTTCCCATGCAGTGCACACTTGACAGCATTTTCTTCACAAAATCTGCACAATTTTTTTGATCACCGTGTCATCTTCTAAACTATTGGACTTTTCCCGTGCCATCTTCATGCCATTCTCTTCTTGACTCATTGAACTAACATTATATAAAAATTTGGCCTCAAAATTATCCGTCGGGTCTTGTGAATTTTCTAGTGTTTGAAGATGTAGTGTGAATGCCTCTTGAATCTTCTTTGCCTTGCTTCTTGTAATTGGTCCTTCAGGTACATGCAATGGATTATTGATTGATTCCATATCATTCCCCCTTTCTTTAAAAGGATTTGTCCTCAAATCAAGGTCTTCATTTCCTACATCAAAAGGAGTCAAGTCAGCCACATTAAAAGTAGAACTTACATTGTACTCACCTCGTAGATCTAATTTGTATGCATTGTTATTGATCCGTTCAAGCACTTGAAAAGGACCATCTCCCCTTGGTTGAAGTTTTGACTTCCTTTGATCTGGAAACCTTTCCTTTCTTAGATGAACCCAAACCCAATCTCCCGGTTTAAAAATCAATTCCTTTCTTCCTTGGTTCTTGCGAGTGACTAGCTTTTGATTCTTCTTTTCAATCCTTTCTTTGATTTCTTTGTGCAAAGTTTTGATGTATTCGGCCCTAGAAGAAGCTGCATCACTAGTAAACATATTAGGTGGCAAAGGTGATAAATCTAGAGGAGTCAAAGGATTAAAGCCGTACACAACCTCAAAAGGTGAACAATGAGTTGTGCTATGAATCGCCCTATTGTATGCAAACTCCACAAAAGGTAGAGTCTCTTCCCAAGACTTAAGATTTTTAGAAATTAGTGACCTAAGCAAGGCCCCCAATGTTCTATTAACCACCTCAGTTTGCCCATCCGTTTGTGGGTGACAAGTTGTAGAAAATAGAAGCTTAGTTCCCAATTTTGCCCACAAAACTTTCCAAAAATGACTTAAAAATTTAACATCCCTATCACTAACAATAGTTTTGGGAATGCCATGCAATCTAACCACTTCCCGAAAGAAAAGATTAGCTATGTTGGTAGCATCATCAGTTTTGTTACATGGAATGAAATGCGCCATCTTACTAAACCTATCAACCACCACAAAAATACTATCATGATTTCTTATAGTCTTTGGTAATCCTAGAACAAAATCCATGCTAATGTCTACCCATGGTTCACTAGGAACATCTAAAGGAGTGTAAAGGCCATGTGGTTGTGTCTTAGACTTAGCCTCCTTACACTTGAAACATTGCTTGCAAACTTTGTTCACATCTTTCCTCATTTTAAGCCAATAAAAATGTTCACACAACATGCTATATGTTTTAAATTCTCCAAAATGTCCCATAAGTCCTCCCCCATGAGCTTCCTTCACAAGTAACTCTCTAATGGAACACTTAGGAATACAAAGCTTACCTTTCCTAAAAAGCATCCCATCAAACACAATATAATCTTGAACATTTTTCCCTTCTAAACATTGTGCATACACATCATAAAATTCAGATTTCTCAACTTTATACAACTCAATCATGTGTTTAAAACCAAGAACTTTTGCACTAAGGGATGAGAATAAAGCATACCTTCTTGATAATGCATCAGCCACCACATTGTCCTTACCTTTTTTGTAATGGATGACATAAGGAAATGTCTCAATGAATTCCACCCATTTCGCATGCCTCTTGTTAAGCTTCGTTTGGCCTTTGAGATGCTTCAAGCTTTCATGATCCGTGTGGATAACAAACTCTTTTGGCCATAAGTAATGTTGCCAAACTTTCAAAGCCCTCACAAGTGCATGTAGCTCCTTGTCATAAGTCGGGTAGTTGAGTTGAGCTCCATTTAGCTTTTCACTAAAGAACATGATTGGTCGCTTTTCTTGCATCAAAACAGCCCCTATACCTATCCCACTTGCATCACATTCAATCTCAAAAGATTTATCAAAGTTAGGTAAAGCAAGACAAGGTGCATTGGTCAATTTTTCTTTTAACTCATTGAATGCATTCTCTTGCTTTTCTTTCCATTCAAATTTCACATGCTTTTTCACAAGTTCAGTTAATGGTGAGGCTATGCTACTAAAATCTTTAATAAATCTCCTATAGAAACTAGCCAAACCATGAAAGGATCTTACCTCGGATGCATTGGTAGGAGTTGGCCATTCTCGGATAGCCTTTACCTTTTCTTCATCAACTTTAACTCCATCTTTTCCAACAATGAACCCTAGGAAATTTACTTGTTCTAGACAAAAACTACACTTTTTGAAGTTGGCATAAAGCTTCTCTTCTCTAAGTTTAAGTAAAATTGTCTTAACATGCAAAATATGATCATTCAAGCCCTTTGAGTAAACAAGGATATCATCAAAATATACAACCACAAATTTTCCAATGTATTCCCTCAAAACATGATTCATGAGCCTCATAAAAGTACTTGGTGCATTAGTAAGGCCAAATGGCATAACAAGCCACTCATAAAGCCCAAACTTTGTTTTGAAAGCCGTTTTCCATTCATCTCCTACATGCATACGAATTTGATGATAACCACTTTTAAGATCTATTTTTGAAAACAGATTAGCACCATGTAATTCATCTAACATGTCATCTAATCGAGGAATAGGATGTCGATACTTTACCGTTATTTTGTTGATAGCTCGACAATCAACACACATCCTCCATGTACCATCTTTCTTGGGTACTAAAATCACCGGAACCGAGCAAGGACTCATGCTTTCTCGAACATAACCTTTATCCATGAGTTCTTCCACTTGCCTTTGAATTTCCTTGGCCTCGGTTGGGTTGGTCCTATAGGCCGCCATATTTGGAAGAGTTACCCCGGGTATGAAGTCAATTTTGTGCTCAATCCCTCTTAAAGGAGGTAGACCCGTAGGTGCATCTTCATGCGGAAACATGTCATTAAATTCCTGCAAAAGAGATTTAAAAGCACTAGGCAAACCATCATTAGAGTTAGGTTCAGTTACTAAGCACTTTCCTTTGCACATAAGTACAAAGTTTGGTGCTTCGAGTGAAAACATATTTCTTACTTCCCCCTTTCCCAAACTCACATTCTTTCTTTTTTCCTCAAAATCACTCTTTTTTCTCTCTTGATTTTCACTCACCTTTTGCCCCTCACTTTCCTCTCTTTTTTCGCTCTTCTCTTTTAACTTACTTTCTTCTCTCCTCTCTTGATCCTCAAATTCTTTTCTTTTCTTTTCTAATTTCACTTGATCACATTGTACTTCATATGGAGACAATGGCAGCAAAGTAAACTTCTTCCCATTCAAAGTAAATGTGTACTTGTTCAACAATCCATCATATGTGACTTCTCTATCATATTGCCAAGGTCGACCCAATAACATATCACCTGCATGCATAGGTACTACATCGCAAAGAACTTCATCCTTATATCTTCCTAAAGTAAAAGAAATAAGAACTTGGGAGTTTACCTTCAATTCTCCTTTGTTTGTCAACCATTGAAGTTTATATGGTTTTGGATGTGGACGAGTAGTGAGTTGGAGTCTTTTTACAAGAAAACTACTTACCACATTTGTGCAACTTCCACTGTCAATCACCAAGCTACATGGGGTTCCTTCAATCAAGCATCTTGTGTGAAATAAGTTCTCCCTTTGATCTTCAACTTTTTCCTCCTTGATCTGCACATTAAGTACTCTTCTTGCAACTAAAGATATGGAGTTACCTTCTTCGATGCACTCCTCATCATATGCTTCGAATTCTTCCTCTAGTGGCGCATCTTGTTCATCACATTCATCCTCTGAATCTAATATTCCATTTCTTATCACCATGACCTTTTTATTGACACATTCCTTGCTCATGTGTCCAAACCCCTTGCACTTCCAACATTGAATAGAACTAGACTTCTCCTTCACTTCCTTTGAAGCTTCATTTTTTTTAGTATTGGAGCTCCCGGCCTCCACTCTTTTGGCAGCCACAAACTTTCCTTTTGCTTCACTCCTATTCACAAATCCATCCTTGTTCCAAACATTAGAATTTGAAAAGGTATTAGTTTTTGAATTATACCTCTTGGAATGCTCCTTTTCTTCTCTCAATTGTTCTTCAATTTTGATTGCATAATGATACATATCTTCCAAGTAAAGTTGTGGATACCTATCAACGGGATGAGCAATTTCTCGATTTAAACCTCCAAGGAATCTAGACATAGTGTCTTCTTCTTCTTCTCGAATGTTTGCTCTTTCCATCAAAGTTTCCATCTCTTGATAATATTCAGCCACACTTTTTGTTCCCTGCCTCAAAGCTTGCAATTTAGTTTTCAAATCTCTTTCATAATGTTTTGGAACATACCTCTTTCTCATGGCTTCTTTAAGTTCTTCCCAAGTTAAAATGGGATCCTCCTCTTTCCTCCTCCTCTCGGATTTGAGATGTTGATACCAATTTCCAGCATGGTTAGTGAATTCGGCAATGGCAAGTCGCATCTTCTTATTTTCACTAAATGTGTTGCAATCAAACACATGTTCTATCTTCCTTTCCCATTCCAAGTATGCCTCCACATCCGCCGTTCCACTAAATGGTGGAATTTTGAGCTTGACTCCGCTATCCCTATCTTCATGGATTCTTTCTCCTCTTCTAGGTTGCATAAAATTATTTCTTCCTCTTCCTCTCATGTTTCCTCTTCCTCCAACTTGTCTTCCTTGTTCAACTAAATCAATCACTTCTTCATCTTCTTGTAAGACTTGTTCTTCTCTTTGTTGTTGCGCCCTCCTTTCTAACCTTTCTTCCCTCATCATTTCCATCATGCCTTGAATGGCTTGAAGAATAGCCATATTAGTATCTTGTACTTGTGGTACTCCATTGCCCTGTGACATTTTAAAGTTAGAAATAAAAGGACCTCACCACACTTCTCACCAATTTCACTCAAGGACACTCGTGTTTATCACTCAAGGGTAGGCTTTTGGTACTAGGTCAAAGATGTAAGGGTTGGCTTATTTTTTTTTTTTTTTTTTTTTTTTGGTGCAATCTCACTAAAGTTTGATGAAAACCAATTCAAAATGATCAACTCTTACAAACTAAGACTAGAGTAACTCAAACATAGGATCAACAACTTAAAAACGAATCTGATTTTTTTTTTCTTTTTTTTTTTGTTGCTGATTTCTTTTTCTCTCTCTTTTTTTTTCTTTTTTTTTCTGCTACTTTTCTTTCTTTCTTTTTTTTTTTTTTTGGTACTTTTCTTTCTTTCTTTTCTTTTTTTTTTTATGATCCAATAGCAGATTTCAAGACAAGTTGTAGTATGTCTTGTATTACAAGATGTAAACAATTACTTTGGAGAAAGAAAAACGAATTGAAACGAAAATAAATTGAAATAAAGTAAAGATAAAACCTCTAGAGTCGGCCAAGAACGATGACCAAATGCTCTGATACCAAATGATAAGCGCCCACTTGCTTGTTAGATGCAAAGCTAGAGGTCCTTCTAGGATCCTTGCAAACACTCACAAAGAAAGCTAACTTAGATCACACTTAGAATCTATGATGGTCACTCATAAATCCTAAGACAACTCACTCCAGAATTAGCTTGATCAAGACTAATCCAATGAATTGATTTTAACATCAAATCTAAAACAAGATTTGAAAGAAAAAGACAACACCAAAGGGGTTGAATAAGCACAAGCTTTTTAATATTGATAATCTGAGTTTTCAAGAGTATTACAAGCCATTTAAAGGCCAAATGGTCGTGGATAGACCAAGGAACTCAAAAGTCTTTCAACTACACTTAATTGCAAATTGTAGAAAATAAGACCTAGGAACTTAAAACTTGATTGCACATCAAACGAGCAGCCATATCTCAAAACTAAAAAGATAGAATTGCTTTAAATTGTCTTAAATATGTGCTGTGGAATCCGCTCCTCATAATGGCAACGTTTGACAAGGTTTGACATCACGTTTTCCCATGCAGTGCACACTTGACAGCATTTTCTTCACAAAATCTGCACAATTTTTTTGATCACCGTGTCATCTTCTAAACTATTGGACTTTTCCCGTGCCATCTTCATGCCATTCTCTTCTTGACTCATTGAACTAACATTATATAAAAATTTGGCCTCAAAATTATCCGTCGGGTCTTGTGAATTTTCTAGTGTTTGAAGATGTAGTGTGAATGCCTCTTGAATCTTCTTTGCCTTGCTTCTTGTAATTGGTCCTTCAGGTACATGCAATGGATTATTGATTGATTCCATATCACCATGTGTTGTCCAAACCACCGAAAGAACACTCATTGGGATGAACTTTGAGATCCAAACTCTCTCGAAAGTCAAACGGAGCAAAGTTTGGACAAACTTCGTTCAAAGTAGATGAAAAACTCTCATTGGGACGAACTTTGGGTTCCGAGCTCTCAAAAACCTAAATTGAGTAACGTTTCTACCATGTGTCGTCCAAACCACCTAAAGAACTCTCATTGGGATGAACTTTGAGATCCAAACTCTCTCGAAAGTCAAACGGAGCAAAGTTTGGACAAACTTCGTCCAAAGTAGATGAAAAACTCTAATTGGGACTAACTTTGGGTTCCGAGCTCTCAAAAACTTAAACAGAGTAACGTTTGGACCATGTGTTGTCCAAACTACCTAAAGAACTCTCATTGGGATGAACTTTGAGATCCAAACTCTCTCGAACGTCAAACAGAGCAAAGTTTGGACAAACTTCGTCCAAAGTAGATGAAAAACTCTCATTGGGACGAACTTTGGGTTCCGAGCTCTCAAAAACTTAAACAGAGTAACGTTTGGACCATGTGTTGTCCATACAACCAAAAGAACTCTCATTGGGATGAACTTTGAGATCCAAACTCTCTCTAAAGTCAAACGGAGCAAAGTTTGGACAAACTTCGTCCAAAGTAGATGAAAAACTCTCATTGGGACGAACTTTGGGTTCCGAGCTCTCAAAAACCTAAATTGAGTAACGTTTCTACCATGTGTCGTCCAAACCACCTAAAGAACTCTCATTGGGATGAACTTTGAGATCCAAACTCTCTCGAAAGTCAAACGGAGCAAAGTTTGGACAAACTTTGTCCAAAGTAGATGAAAAAC
This sequence comes from Luffa aegyptiaca, assembly GCA_017139565.1. NCBI lineage: Eukaryota > Viridiplantae > Streptophyta > Magnoliopsida > Cucurbitales > Cucurbitaceae > Luffa > Luffa aegyptiaca. The sequence continues at coordinate 39,889 of JAETGN010000113.1, read as the reverse complement.
TCTCATTGGGACGAACTTTGGGTTCCGAGTTCTCAAAAACTTAAACAGAGTAACGTTTGGACCATGTGTTGTCCAAACCACCGAAAGAACTCTCATTGGGATGAACTTTGAGATCCAAACTCTCTCGAAAGTCAAACGGATCAAAGTTTGGACAAACTTCGTCCAAAGTAGATGAAAAACTCTCATTGGGACTAACTTTGGGTTCCGAGCTCTCAAAAACTTAAACAGAGTAACGTTTGGATCATGTGTTGTCCAAACCACCTAAAGAACTCTCATTGGGATGAACTTTGAGATCCAAACTCTCTCGAACGTCAAACAGAGCAAAGTTTGGACAAACTTCGTCCAAAGTAGATGAAAAACTCTCATTGGGACGAACTTTGGGTTCCGAGCTCTCAAAAACTTAAACAGAGTAACGTTTGGACCATGTGTTGTCCAAATCACCTATAGAACTCTCATTGGGATGAACTTTGAGATCCAAACTCTCTCGAAAGTCAAACGGAGCAAAGTTTGGACAAACTTCGTTCAAAGTAGATGAAAAACTCTCATTGGGACGAACTTTGGGTTCCGAGCTCTCAAAAACCTAAATTGAGTAACGTTTCTACCATGTGTCGTCCAAACCACCTAAAGAACTCTCATTGGGATGAACTTTGAGATCCAAACTCTCTCGAAAGTCAAACGGAGCAAAGTTTGGACAAACTTCGTCCAAAGTAGATGAAAAACTCTCATTGGGACGAACTTTTGGTTCCGAGCTCTCAAAAACTTAAACAGAGTAACGTTTTGACCATGTGTTGTCCAAACCACCTAAAGAACTCTCATTGGGATGAACTTTGACATCCAAACTCTCTCGAAAGTCAAACGGAGCAAAGTTTGGACAAACTTCGTCCAAAGTAGATGAAAAACTCTCATTGGGACGAACTTTGGGTTCCGAGCTCTCAAAAACCTAAATTGAGTAACGTTTCTACCATGTGTCGTCCAAACCACCTAAAGAACTCTCATTGGGATGAACTTTGAGATCCAAACTCTCTCGAAAGTCAAACGGAGCAAAGTTTGGACAAACTTCGTCCAAAGTAGATGAAAAACTCTCATTGGGACGAACTTTTGGTTCCGAGCTCTCAAAAACTTAAACAGAGTAACGTTTTGACCATGTGTTGTCCAAACCACCTAAAGAACTCTCATTGGGATGAACTTTGACATCCAAACTCTCTCGAAAGTCAAACGGAGCAAAGTTTGGACAAACTTCGTCCAAAGTAGATGAAAAACTCTCATTGGGACGAACTTTGGGTTCCGAGCTCTCAAAAACCTAAATTGAGTAACGTTTCTACCATGTGTCGTCCAAACCACCTAAAGAACTCTCATTGGGATGAACTTTGAGATCCAAACTCTCTCGAAAGTCAAACGGAGCAAAGTTTGGACAAACTTCGTCCAAAGTAGATGAAAAACTCTCATTGGGACGAACTTTTGGTTCCGAGCTCTCAAAAACTTAAACAGAGTAACGTTTTGACCATGTGTTGTCCAAACCACCTAAAGAACTCTCATTGGGATGAACTTTGACATCCAAACTCTCTCGAAAGTCAAACGGAGCAAAGTTTGGACAAACTTCGTCCAAAGTAGATGAAAAACTCTCATTGGGACGAACTTTGGGTTCCGAGCTCTCAAAAACCTAAATTGAGTAACGTTTCTACCATGTGTCGTCCAAACCACCTAAAGAACTCTCATTTGGATGAACTTTGAGATCCAAACTCTCTCGAAAGTCAAACGGAGCAAAGTTTTGACAAACTTTGTCCAAAGTAGATGAAAAACTCTCATTAGGACGAACTTTGGGTTCCGAGCTCTCAAAAACTTAAACAGAGTAACGTTTGGACCATGTGTTGTCCAAACCACCGAAAGAACACTCATTGGGATGAACTTTGAGATCCAAACTCTCTCGAAAGTCAAACGGAGCAAAGTTTGGACAAACTTCGTCCAAAGTAGATGAAAAACTCTCATTGGGACTAACTTTGGGTTCCGAGCTCTCAAAAACTTAAACAGAGTAACGTTTGGACCATGTGTTGTCCAAACCACCGAAAGAACACTCATTGGGATGAACATTGAGATCCAAACTCTCTCGAAAGTCAAACGGAGCAAAGTTTGGACAAACTTCGTTCAAAGTAGATGAAAAACTCTCATTGGGACGAACTTTGGGTTCCGAGCTCTCAGAAACCTAAATTGAGTAACGTTTCTACCATGTGTCGTCCAAACCACCTAAAGAACTCTCATTGGGATGAACTTTGAGATCCAAACTCTCTCGAAAGTCAAACGGAGCAAAGTTTGGACAAACTTCGTCCAAAGTAGATGAAAAACTCTCATTGGGACGAACTTTTGGTTCCGAGCTCTCAAAAACTTAAACAGAGTAACGTTTTGACCATGTGTTGTCCAAACCACCTAAAGAACTCTCATTGGGATGAACTTTGACATCCAAACTCTCTCGAAAGTCAAACGGAGCAAAGTTTGGACAAACTTCGTCCAAAGTAGATGAAAAACTCTCATTGGGACGAACTTTGGGTTCCGAGCTCTCAAAAACCTAAATTGAGTAACGTTTCTACCATGTGTCGTCCAAACCACCTAAAGAACTCTCATTGGGATGAACTTTGAGATCCAAACTCTCTCGAAAGTCAAACGGAGCAAAGTTTGGACAAACTTTGTCCAAAGTAGATGAAAAACTCTCATTGGGACGAACTTTGGGTTCCGAGCTCTCAAAAACTTAAACAGAGTAACGTTTGGACCATGTGTTGTCCAAACCACCGAAAGAACACTCATTGGGATGAACTTTGAGATCCAAACTCTCTCGAAAGTCAAACGGAGCAAAGTTTGGACAAACTTCGTCCAAAGTAGATGAAAAACTCTCATTGGGACTAACTTTGGGTTCCGAGCTCTCAAAAACTTAAACAGAGTAACGTTTGGACCATGTGTTGTCCAAACCACCTAAAGAACTCTCATTGGGATGAACTTTGAGATCATAACTCTCTCGAACGTCAAACAGAGCAAAGTTTGGACAAACTTCGTCCAAAGTAGATGAAAAACTCTCATTGGGACGAACTTTGGGTTCTGAGCTCTCAAAAACTTAAACAGAGTAACGTTTGGACCATGTGTTGTCCAAACCACCTAAAGAACTCTCATTGGGATGAACTTTGAGATCCAAACTCTCTCGAAAGTCAAACGGAGCAAAGTTTGGACAAACTTCGTTCAAAGTAGATGAAAAACTCTCATTGGGACGAACTTTGGGTTCCGAGCTCTCAAAAACCTAAATTGAGTAACGTTTCTACCATGTGTCGTCCAAACCACCTAAAGAACTCTCATTGGGATGAACTTTGAGATCCAAACTCTCTCGAAAGTCAAACGGAGCAAAGTTTGGACAAACTTCGTCCAAAGTAGATGAAAAACTCTCATTGGGACGAACTTTTGGTTCCGAGATCTCAAAAACTTAAACAGAGTAACGTTTTGACCATGTGTTGTCCAAACCACCTAAAGAACTCTCATTGGGATGAACTTTGACATCCAAACTCTCTCGAAAGTCAAACGGAGCAAAGTTTGGACAAACTTCGTCCAAAGTAGATGAAAACTCTCATTGGGACGAACTTTGGGTTCCGAGCTCTCAAAAACTTAAACAGAGTAACGTTTAGACCATGTGTTGTCCAAACCACCGAAAGAACTGTCATTGGGATGAACTTATAGATCCAAACTCTCTCGAAAGTCAAACGGAGCAAAGTTTGGACAAACTTCGTCCAAAGTAGATGAAAAACTCTCATTGGGACGAACTTTGGGTTCCGAGCTCTCAAAAACTTAAACAGAGTAACGTTTGGACCATGTGTTGTCCAAACCACCGAAAGAACTCTCATTGGGATGAACTTTGAGATCCAAACTCTCTCGAAAGTCAAACGGAGCAAAGTTTGGACAAACTTCGTCCAAAGTAGATGAAAAACTCTCATTGGGACGAACTTTGGGTTCCGAGCTCTAAAAAACATAAACAGAGTAACGTTTGGACCATGCGTCGTCCAAACCACCGAAAGAACTCTCATTGGGATGAACTTTGAGATCCAAACTCTCTCGAACGTCAAACGGAGCAAAGTTTGGACAAACTTCGTCCAAAGTAGATGAAAAACTCTCATTGGGACGAACTTTGGGTTCCGAGCTCTAAAAAACTTAAACAGAGTAACGTTTGGACCATGTGTCGTCCAAACCACCGAAAGAACTCTCATTGGGATGAACTTTGAGATCCAAACTCTCTCGAAAGTCAAACGGAGCAAAGTTTGGACAAACTTCGTCCAAAGTAGATGAAAAACTCTCATTGGGACTAACTTTGGGTTCCGAGCTGTCAAAAACTTAAACAGAGTAACGTTTGAACCATGTGTTGTCCCAACCACCTAAAGAACTCTCATTGGGATGAACTTTGAGATCCAAACTCTCTCGAAAGTCAAACGGAGCAATGTTTGGACAAACTTCGTCCAAAGTAGATGAAAAACTCTCATTGGGACGAACTTTGGGTTCCGAGCTCTGAAAAACTTAAACAGAGTAACGTTTGGACCATGTGTTGTACAAACGACCTAAAGAACTCTCATTGGGATGAACTTTGAGATCCAAACTCTCTCGAAAGTCAAATGGAGCAAAGTTTGGACAAACTTCGTCCAAACTAGATGAAAAACTATCTTTGGGACGAACTTTGGGTTCTGAGCTCTCAAAAACCTAAACTGAGTAACGTTTCTACCATGTGTCGTCCAAACCACCTAAATAACTCTCATTGGGCCGAACTTTTTGTTCCAAACTCTCCGAAACTCAAACAGAGCAAAGTTCTGACCAAGTTCGTCCAAACTAGATGAAAAACTCTCATTGTGAAGAACTTTGGGTTCCGAGCTCTCAAAAACTTAAACGGAGTAACGTTTGGACCATGTGTCGTCCAAACACCCTAAAGAACTCTCATTGGGATGAACTTTGAGATCCAAACTCTCTCGAAAGTCAAACGGAGCAAAGTTTGGACAAACTTCGTCCAAACTAGATGAAAAACTCGCATTCGGACGAACTTTGGGTTCCGAGCTCTAAAAAACTTAAACAGAGTAACGTTTGGACCATGTGTTGTACAAACCACCTAAAGAACTCTCATTGGGATGAACTTTGAGATCCAAACTCTCTCGAAAGTCAAACGGAGCAAAGTTTGGACAAACTTCGTCCAAACTAGATGAAAAACTCTCTTTGGGACGAACTTTGGGTTCCGAGCTCTCAAAAACCTAAACTGAGTAACGTTTCTACCATGTGTCGTCCAAACCACCTAAAGAACTCTCATTGGGCCGAACTTTTAGTTCCAAACTCTCCGAAACTCAAACAGAGCAAAGTTTGGACCAAGTTCGTCAAAACTAGATGAAAAACTCTCATTGTGAAGAACTTTGGGTTCTGAGCTCTCAAAAACTTAAACGGTAACGTTTGGACCATGTGTCGTCCAAACACCCTAAAGAACTCTCATTGGGATGAACTTTGAGATCCAAACTCTCTCGAAAGTCAAACGGAGCAAAGTTTGGACAAACTTCGTTCAAAGTAGATGAAAAACTCTCATTGGGACGAACTTTGGGTTCCGAGCTCTCAAAAACCTAAATTGAGTAACGTTTCTACCATGTGTCGTCCAAACCACCTAAAGAACTCTCATTGGGATGAACTTTGAGATCCAAACTCTCTCGAAAGTCAAACGGAGCAAAGTTTGGACAAACTTCGTCCAAAGTAGATGAAAAACTCTCATTGGGACGAACTTTTGGTTCCGAGATCTCAAAAACTTAAACAGAGTAACGTTTTGACCATGTGTTGTCCAAACCACCTAAAGAACTCTCATTGGGATGAACTTTGACATCCAAACTCTCTCGAAAGTCAAACGGAGCAAAGTTTGGACAAACTTCGTCCAAAGTAGATGAAAACTCTCATTGGGACGAACTTTGGGTTCCGAGCTCTCAAAAACTTAAACAGAGTAACGTTTAGACCATGTGTTGTCCAAACCACCGAAAGAACTGTCATTGGGATGAACTTATAGATCCAAACTCTCTCGAAAGTCAAACGGAGCAAAGTTTGGACAAACTTCGTCCAAAGTAGATGAAAAACTCTCATTGGGACGAACTTTGGGTTCCGAGCTCTCAAAAACTTAAACAGAGTAACGTTTGGACCATGTGTTGTCCAAACCACCGAAAGAACTCTCATTGGGATGAACTTTGAGATCCAAACTCTCTCGAAAGTCAAACGGAGCAAAGTTTGGACAAACTTCGTCCAAAGTAGATGAAAAACTCTCATTGGGACGAACTTTGGGTTCCGAGCTCTAAAAAACATAAACAGAGTAACGTTTGGACCATGCGTCGTCCAAACCACCGAAAGAACTCTCATTGGGATGAACTTTGAGATCCAAACTCTCTCGAACGTCAAACGGAGCAAAGTTTGGACAAACTTCGTCCAAAGTAGATGAAAAACTCTCATTGGGACGAACTTTGGGTTCCGAGCTCTAAAAAACTTAAACAGAGTAACGTTTGGACCATGTGTCGTCCAAACCACCGAAAGAACTCTCATTGGGATGAACTTTGAGATCCAAACTCTCTCGAAAGTCAAACGGAGCAAAGTTTGGACAAACTTCGTCCAAAGTAGATGAAAAACTCTCATTGGGACTAACTTTGGGTTCCGAGCTGTCAAAAACTTAAACAGAGTAACGTTTGAACCATGTGTTGTCCAAACCACCTAAAGAACTCTCATTGGGATGAACTTTGAGATCCAAACTCTCTCGAAAGTCAAACGGAGCAATGTTTGGACAAACTTCGTCCAAAGTAGATGAAAAACTCTCATTGGGACGAACTTTGGGTTCCGAGCTCTGAAAAACTTAAACAGAGTAACGTTTGGACCATGTGTTGTACAAACGACCTAAAGAACTCTCATTGGGATGAACTTTGAGATCCAAACTCTCTCGAAAGTCAAATGGAGCAAAGTTTGGACAAACTTCGTCCAAACTAGATGAAAAACTATCTTTGGGACGAACTTTGGGTTCTGAGCTCTCAAAAACCTAAACTGAGTAACGTTTCTACCATGTGTCGTCCAAACCACCTAAATAACTCTCATTGGGCCGAACTTTTTGTTCCAAACTCTCCGAAACTCAAACAGAGCAAAGTTCTGACCAAGTTCGTCCAAACTAGATGAAAAACTCTCATTGTGAAGAACTTTGGGTTCCGAGCTCTCAAAAACTTAAACGGAGTAACGTTTGGACCATGTGTCGTCCAAACACCCTAAAGAACTCTCATTGGGATGAACTTTGAGATCCAAACTCTCTCGAAAGTCAAACGGAGCAAAGTTTGGACAAACTTCGTCCAAACTAGATGAAAAACTCGCATTCGGACGAACTTTGGGTTCCGAGCTCTAAAAAACTTAAACAGAGTAACGTTTGGACCATGTGTTGTACAAACCACCTAAAGAACTCTCATTGGGATGAACTTTGAGATCCAAACTCTCTCGAAAGTCAAACGGAGCAAAGTTTGGACAAACTTCGTCCAAACTAGATGAAAAACTCTCTTTGGGACGAACTTTGGGTTCCGAGCTCTCAAAAACCTAAACTGAGTAACGTTTCTACCATGTGTCGTCCAAACCACCTAAAGAACTCTCATTGGGCCGAACTTTTAGTTCCAAACTCTCCGAAACTCAAACAGAGCAAAGTTTGGACCAAGTTCGTCAAAACTAGATGAAAAACTCTCATTGTGAAGAACTTTGGGTTCTGAGCTCTCAAAAACTTAAACGGTAACGTTTGGACCATGTGTCGTCCAAACACCCTAAAGAACTCTCATTGGGATGAACTTTGAGATCCAAACTCTCTCGAAAGTCAAACGGAGCAAAGTTTGGACAAACTTCGTCCAAAGTAGATGAAAAACTCTCATTCGGACGAACTTTGGGTTCCGAGCTCTCAAAAACTTAAACAGAGTAACGTTTGGACCATGTGTTGTACAAACCACCTAAAGAACTCTCATTTGGATGAACTTTGAGATCCAAACTCTCTCGAATTCAAACGGAGCAAAGTTTGGACAAACTTCGTCCAAACTAGATGAAAAACTATCTTTGGGACGAACTTTGGGTTCCGAGCTCTCAAAAACCTAAACTGAGTAACGTTTCTACCATGTGTCGTCCAAACCACCTAAAGAACTCTCATTGGGCCGAACTTTTTGTTCCAAACTCTCCGAAACTCAAACAGAGCAAAGTTTGGACGAAGTTCGTCAAAACTAGATGAAAAACTCTCATTGTGAAGAACTTTGGGTTCCGAGCTCTCAAAAACTTAAACGGTAACGTTTGGACCATGTGTCGTCCAAACACCCTAAGGAACTCTCAATGTGATGAACTTTGAGATCCAAACTCTCTCGAAAGTCAAACGGAGCAAAGTTTGGACAAACTTCGTCCAAAGTAGATGAAAAACTCTCATTCGGACGAACTTTGGGTTCCGAGCTCTCAAAAACTTAAACAGAGTAACGTTTGGACCATGTGTTGTACAAACCACCTAAAGAACTCTCATTGGGATGAACTTTGAGATCCAAACTCTCTCGAAAGTCAAACGGAGCAAAGTTTGGACAAACTTCGTCCAAACTAGATGAAAAACTATCTTTGGGACGAACTTTGGGTTCCGAGCTCTCAAAAACCTAAACTGAGTAACGTTTCTACCATGTGTTGTCCAAACCACCTAAATAACTCTCATTGGGCCGAACTTTTTGTTCCAAACTCTCCGAAACTCAAACAGAGCAAAGTTCTGACCAAGTTCGTCCAAACTAGATGAAAAACTCTCATTGTGAAGAACTTTGGGTTCCGAGCTCTCAAAAACTTAAACGGAGTAACGTTTGGACCATGTGTCGTCCAAACACCCTAAAGAACTCTCATTGGGATGAACTTTGAGATCCAAACTCTCTCGAAAGTCAAATGGAGCAAAGTTTGGACAAACTTCGTCCAAACTAGATGAAAAACTATCTTTGGGACGAACTTTGGGTTCTGAGCTCTCAAAAACCTAAACTGAGTAACGTTTCTACCATGTGTCGTCCAAACCACCTAAATAACTCTCATTGGGCCGAACTTTTTGTTCCAAACTCTCCGAAACTCAAACAGAGCAAAGTTCTGACCAAGTTCGTCCAAACTAGATGAAAAACTCTCATTGTGAAGAACTTTGGGTTCCGAGCTCTCAAAAACTTAAACGGAGTAACGTTTGGACCATGTGTCGTCCAAACACCCTAAAGAACTCTCATTGGGATGAACTTTGAGATCCAAACTCTCTCGAAAGTCAAACGGAGCAAAGTTTGGACAAACTTCGTCCAAACTAGATGAAAAACTCGCATTCGGACGAACTTTGGGTTCCGAGCTCTAAAAAACTTAAACAGAGTAACGTTTGGACCATGTGTTGTACAAACCACCTAAAGAACTCTCATTGGGATGAACTTTGAGATCCAAACTCTCTCGAAAGTCAAACGGAGCAAAGTTTGGACAAACTTCGTCCAAACTAGATGAAAAACTATCTTTGGGACGAACTTTGGGTTCCGAGCTCTCAAAAACCTAAACTGAGTAACGTTTCTACCATGTGTCGTCCAAACCACCTAAATAACTCTCATTGGGCCGAACTTTTTGTTCCAAACTCTCCGAAACTCAAACAGAGCAAAGTTTGGACGAAGTTCGTCAAAACTAGATGAAAAACTCTCATTGTGAAGAACTTTGGGTTCCGAGCTCTCAAAAACTTAAACGGTAACGTTTGGACCATGTGTCGTCCAAACACCCTAAGGAACTCTCAATGTGATGAACTTTGAGATCCAAACTCTCTCGAAAGTCAAACGGAGCAAAGTTTGGACAAACTTTGTCCAAAGTAGATGAAAAACTCTCATTCGGACGAACTTTGGGTTCCGAGCTCTCAAAAACTTAAACAGAGTAACGTTTGGACCATGTGTTGTACAAACCACCTAAAGAACTCTCATTGGGATGAACTTTGAGATCCAAACTCTCTCGAAAGTCAAACGGAGCAAAGTTTGGACAAACTTCGTCCAAACTAGATGAAAAACTATCTTTGGGACGAACTTTGGGTTCCGAGCTCTCAAAAACCTAAACTGAGTAACGTTTCTACCATGTGTCGTCCAAACCACCTAAAGAACTCTCATTGGGCCGAACTTTTTGTTCCAAACTCTCCGAAACTCAAACAGAGCAAAGTTTGGACCAAGTTCGTCCAAACTAGATGAAAAGCTCTCATTGTGAAGAACTTTGGGTTCCGAGCTCTCAAAAACTTAAACGGAGTAACGTTTGGACCATGTGTCGTCCAAACACCCTAAAGAACTCTCATTGGGATGAACTTTGAGATCCAAACTCTCTCGAAAGTCAAACGGAGCAAAGTTTGGACAAACTTCGTCCAAACTAGATGAAAAACTCGCATTCGGACGAACTTTGGGTTCCGAGCTCTAAAAAACTTAAACAGAGTAACGTTTGGACCATGTGTTGTACAAACCACCTAAAGAACTCTCATTGGGATGAACTTTGAGATCCAAACTCTCTCGAAAGTCAAACGGAGCAAAGTTTGGACAAACTTCGTCCAAACTAGATGAAAAACTATCTTTGGGACGAACTTTGGGTTCCGAGCTCTCAAAAACCTAAACTGAGTAACGTTTCTACCATGTGTCGTCCAAACCACCTAAATAACTCTCATTGGGCCGAACTTTTTGTTCCAAACTCTCCGAAACTCAAACAGAGCAAAGTTCTTACCAAGTTCGTCCAAACTAGATGAAAAACTCTCATTGTGAAGAACTTTGGGTTCCGAGCTCTCAAAAACTTAAACGGAGTAACGTTTGGACCATGTGTCGTCCAAACACCCTAAAGAACTCTCATTGGGATGAACTTTGAGATCCAAACTCTCTCGAAAGTCAAACGGAGCAAAGTTTGGACAAACTTCGTCCAAACTAGATGAAAAACTCGCATTCGGACGAACTTTGGGTTCCGAGCTCTAAAAAACTTAAACAGAGTAACGTTTGGACCATGTGTTGTACAAACCACCTAAAGAACTCTCATTGGGATGAACTTTGAGATCCAAACTCTCTCGAAAGTCAAACGGAGCAAAGTTTGGACAAACTTCGTCCAAACTAGATGAAAAACTATCTTTGGGACGAACTTTGGGTTCCGAGCTCTCAAAAACCTAAACTCAGTAACGTTTCTACCATGTGTCGTCCAAACCACCTAAATAACTCTCATTGGGCCGAACTTTTTGTTCCAAACTCTCCGAAACTCAAACAGAGCAAAGTTCTGACCAAGTTCGTCCAAACTAGATGAAAAACTCTCATTGTGAAGAACTTTGGGTTCCGAGCTCTCAAAAACTTAAACGGAGTAACGTTTGGACCATGTGTCGTCCAAACACCCTAAAGAACTCTCATTGGGATGAACTTTGAGATCCAAACTCTCTCGAAAGTCAAACGGAGCAAAGTTTGGACAAACTTCGTCAAAACTAGATGAAAAACTCGCATTCGGACGAACTTTGGGTTCCGAGCTCTAAAAAACTTAAACAGAGTAACGTTTGGACCATGTGTTGTACAAACCACCTAAAGAACTCTCATTGGGATGAACTTTGAGATCCAAACTCTCTCGAAAGTCAAACGGAGCAAAGTTTGGACAAACTTCGTCCAAACTAGATGAAAAACTATCTTTGGGACGAACTTTGGGTTCCGAGCTCTCAAAAACCTAAACTGAGTAACGTTTCTACCATGTGTCGTCCAAACCACCTAAAGAACTCTCATTGGGCCGAACTTTTTGTTCCAAACTCTCCGAAACTCAAACAGAGCAAAGTTTGGACCAAGTTCGTCCAAACTAGATGAAAAGCTCTCATTGTGAAGAACTTTGGGTTCCGAGCTCTCAAAAACTTAAACGGAGTAACGTTTGGACCATGTGTCGTCCAAACACCCTAAAGAACTCTCATTGGGATGAACTTTGAGATCCAAACTCTCTCGAAAGTCAAACGGAGCAAAGTTTGGACAAACTTCGTCCAAACTAGATGAAAAACTCGCATTCGGACGAACTTTGGGTTCCGAGCTCTAAAAAACTTAAACAGAGTAACGTTTGGACCATGTGTTGTACAAACCACCTAAAGAACTCTCATTGGGATGAACTTTGAGATCCAAACTCTCTCGAAAGTCAAACGGAGCAAAGTTTGGACAAACTTCGTCCAAACTAGATGAAAAACTATCTTTGGGACGAACTTTGGGTTCCGAGCTCTCAAAAACCTAAACTGAGTAACGTTTCTACCATGTGTCGTCCAAACCACCTAAAGAACTCTCATTGGGCCGAACTTTTTGTTCCAAACTCTCCGAAACTCAAACAGAGCAAAGTTTGGACCAAGTTCGTCCAAACTAGATGAAAAGCTCTCATTGTGAAGAACTTTGGGTTCCGAGCTCTCAAAAACTTAAACGGAGTAACGTTTGGACCATGTGTCGTCCAAACACCCTAAAGAACTCTCATTGGGATGAACTTTGAGATCCAAACTCTCTCGAAAGTCAAACGGAGCAAAGTTTGGACAAACTTCGTCCAAACTAGATGAAAAACTCGCATTCGGACGAACTTTGGGTTCCGAGCTCTAAAAAACTTAAACAGAGTAACGTTTGGACCATGTGTTGTACAAACCACCTAAAGAACTCTCATTGGGATGAACTTTGAGATCCAAACTCTCTCGAAAGTCAAACGGAGCAAAGTTTGGACAAACTTCGTCCAAACTAGATGAAAAACTATCTTTGGGACGAACTTTGGGTTCCGAGCTCTCAAAAACCTAAACTGAGTAACGTTTCTACCATGTGTCGTCCAAACCACCTAAAGAACTCTCATTGGGCCGAACTTTTTGTTCCAAACTCTCCGAAACTCAAACAGAGCAAAGTTTGGACCAAGTTCGTCCAAACTAGATGAAAAGCTCTCATTGTGAAGAACTTTGGGTTCCGAGCTCTCAAAAACTTAAACGGAGTAACGTTTGGACCATGTGTCGTCCAAACACCCTAAAGAACTCTCATTGGGATGAACTTTGAGATCCAAACTCTCTCGAAAGTCAAACGGAGCAAAGTTTGGACAAACTTCGTCCAAACTAGATGAAAAACTATCTTTGGGACGAACTTTGGGTTCTGAGCTCTCAAAAACCTAAACTGAGTAACGTTTCTACCATGTGTCGTCCAAACCACCTAAATAACTCTCATTGGGCCGAACTTTTTGTTCCAAACTCTCCGAAACTCAAACAGAGCAAAGTTCTGACCAAGTTCGTCCAAACTAGATGAAAAACTCTCATTGTGAAGAACTTTGGGTTCCGAGCTCTCAAAAACTTAAACGGAGTAACGTTTGGACCATGTGTCGTCCAAACACCCTAAAGAACTCTCATTGGGATGAACTTTGAGATCCAAACTCTCTCGAAAGTCAAACGGAGCAAAGTTTGGACAAACTTCGTCCAAACTAGATGAAAAACTCGCATTCGGACGAACTTTGGGTTCCGAGCTCTAAAAAACTTAAACAGAGTAACGTTTGGACCATGTGTTGTACAAACCACCTAAAGAACTCTCATTGGGATGAACTTTGAGATCCAAACTCTCTCGAAAGTCAAACGGAGCAAAGTTTGGACAAACTTCGTCCAAACTAGATGAAAAACTATCTTTGGGACGAACTTTGGGTTCCGAGCTCTCAAAAACCTAAACTGAGTAACGTCTCTACCATGTGTCGTCCAAACCACCTAAAGAACTCTCATTGGGCCGAACTTTTTGTTCCAAACTCTCCGATACTCAAACAGAGCAAAGTTTGGACCAAGTTCGTCCAAACTAGATGAAAAGCTCTCATTGTGAAGAACTTTGGGTTCCGAGCTCTCAAAAACTTAAACGGACTAACGTTTGGACCATGTGTCGTCCAAACACCCTAAAGAACTCTCATTGGGATGAACTTTGAGATCCAAACTCTCTCGAAAGTCAAACGGAGCAAAGTTTGAACAAACTTCGTCCAAAGTAGATGAAAAACTCTCATTCGGACGAATTTTGGGTTCCGAGCTCTCAAAAACTTAAACAGAGTAACGTTTGGACCATGTGTTGTACAAACCACCTAAAGAACTCTCATTGGGATGAACTTTGAGATCCAAACTCTCTCGAAAGTCAAACGGAGCAAAGTTTGGACAAACTTCGTCCAAACTAGATGAAAAACTATCTTTGGGACGAACTTTGGGTTCCGAGCTCTCAAAAACCTAAACTGAGTAACGTTTCTACCATGTGTCGTCCAAACCACCTAAAGAACTCTCATTGGGCCGAACTTTTTGTTCCAAACTCTCCGAAACTCAAACAGAGCAAAGTTCTGACCAAGTTCGTCCAAACTAGATGAAAAACTCTCATTGTGAAGAACTTTGGGTTCCGAGCTCTCAAAAACTTAAACGGACTAACGTTTGGACCATGTGTCGTCCAAACACCCTAAAGAACTCTCATTGGGATGAACTTTGAGATCCAAACTCTCTCGAAAGTCAAACGGAGCAAAGTTTGGACAAACTTCGTCCAAACTAGATGAAAAACTCGCATTCGGACGAACTTTGGGTTCCGAGCTCTCAAAAACTTAAACAGAGTAACGTTTGGACCATGTGTTGTACAAACCACCTAAAGAACTCTCATTGGGATGAACTTTGAGATCCAAACTCTCTCGAAAGTCAAACGGAGACAAGTTTGGACAAACTTCGTCCAAACTAGATGAAAAACTCTCTTTGGGACGAACTTTGGGTTCCGAGCTCTCAAAAACCTAAACTGAGTAACGTTTCTACCATGTGTCGTCCAAACCACCTAAAGAACTCTCATTGGGCCAAACTTTTAGTTCCAAACTCTCCGAAACTCAAACAGAGCAAAGTTTGGACCAAGTTCGTCAAAACTAGATGAAAAACTCTCATTGTGAAGAACTTTGGGTTCCGAGCTCTACAAAACTTAAACGGTAACGTTTGGACCATGTGTCGTCCAAACACCCTAAAGAACTCTCATTGGGATGAACTTTGAGATCCAAACTCTCTCGAAAGTCAAACGGAGCAAAGTTTGAACAAACTTCGTCCAAAGTAGATGAAAAACTCTCATTCGGACGAATTTTGGGTTCCGAGCTCTCAAAAACTTAAACAGAGTAACGTTTGGACCATGTGTTGTACAAACCACCTAAAGAACTCTCATTGGGATGAACTTTGAGATCCAAACTCTCTCGAAAGTCAAACGGAGCAAAGTTTGGACAAACTTCGTCCAAACTAGATGAAAAACTATCTTTGGGACGAACTTTGGGTTCCGAGCTCTCAAAAACCTAAACTGAGTAACGTTTCTACCATGTGTCGTCCAAACCACCTAAATAACTCTCATTGGGCCGAACTTTTTGTTCCAAACTCTCCGAAACTCAAACAGAGCAAAGTTCTGACCAAGTTCGTCCAAACTAGATGAAAAACTCTCATTGTGAAGAACTTTGGGTTCCGAGCTCTCAAAAACTTAAACGGAGTAACGTTTGGACCATGTGTCGTCCAAACACCCTAAAGAACTCTCATTGGGATGAACTTTGAGATCCAAACTCTCTCGAAAGTCAAACGGAGCAAAGTTTGAACAAACTTCGTCCAAAGTAGATGAAAAACTCTCATTCGGACGAATTTTGGGTTCCGAGCTCTCAAAAACTTAAACAGAGTAACGTTTGGACCATGTGTTGTACAAACCACCTAAAGAACTCTCATTGGGATGAACTTTGAGATCCAAACTCTCTCGAAAGTCAAACAGAGCAAAGTTTGGACAAACTTCGTCCAAATTAGATGAAAAACTATCTTTGGGACGAACTTTGGGTTCCGAGCTCTCAAAAACCTAAACTGAGTAACGTTTCTACCATGTGTCGTCCAAACCACCTAAAGAACTCTCATTGGGCCGAACTTTTTGTTCCAAACTCTCCGAAACTCAAACAGAGCAAAGTTTGGACCAAGTTCGTCCAAACTAGATGAAAAGCTCTCATTGTGAAGAACTTTGGGTTCCGAGCTCTCAAAAACTTAAACGGAGTAACGTTTGGACCATGTGTCGTCCAAACACCCTAAAGAACTCTCATTGGGATGAACTTTGAGATCCAAACTCTCTCGAAAGTCAAACGGAGCAAAGTTTGGACAAACTTCGTCCAAACTAGATGAAAAACTCGCATTCGGACGAACTTTGGGTTCCGAGCTCTCAAAAACTTAAACAGAGTAACGTTTGGACCATGTGTTGTACAAACCACCTAAAGAACTCTCATTGGGATGAACTTTGAGATCCAAACTCTCTCGAAAGTCAAACGGAGCAAAGTTTGGACAAACTTCGTCCAAACTAGATGAAAAACTCTCTTTGGGACGAACTTTGGGTTCCGAGCTCTCAAAAACCTAAACTGAGTAACGTTTCTACCATGTGTCGTCCAAACCACCTAAAGAACTCTCATTGGGCCAAACTTTTAGTTCCAAACTCTCCGAAACTCAAACAGAGCAAAGTTTGGACCAAGTTCGTCAAAACTAGATGAAAAACTCTCATTGTGAAGAACTTTGGGTTCCGAGCTCTCAAAAACTTAAACGGTAACGTTTGGACCATGTGTCGTCCAAACACCCTAAAGAACTCTCATTGGGATGAACTTTGAGATCCAAACTCTCTCGAAAGTCAAACGGAGCAAAGTTTGAACAAACTTCGTCCAAAGTAGATGAAAAACTCTCATTCGGACGAATTTTGGGTTCCGAGCTCTCAAAAACTTAAACAGAGTAACGTTTGGACCATGTGTTGTACAAACCACCTAAAGAACTCTCATTGGGATGAACTTTGAGATCCAAACTCTCTCGAAAGTCAAACGGAGCAAAGTTTGGACAAACTTCGTCCAAACTAGATGAAAAACTATCTTTGGGACGAACTTTGGGTTCCGAGCTCTCAAAAACCTAAACTGAGTAACGTTTCTACCATGTGTCGTCCAAACCACCTAAAGAACTCTCATTGGGCCGAACTTTTTGTTCCAAACTCTCCGAAACTCAAACAGAGCAAAGTTTGGACCAAGTTCGTCCAAACTAGATGAAAAGCTCTCATTGTGAAGAACTTTGGGTTCCGAGCTCTCAAAAACTTAAACGGAGTAACGTTTGGACCATGTGTCGTCCAAACACCCTAAAGAACTCTCATTGGGATGAACTTTGAGATCCAAACTCTCTCGAAAGTCAAACGGAGCAAAGTTTGAACAAACTTCGTCCAAAGTAGATGAAAAACTCTCATTCGGACGAATTTTGGGTTCCGAGCTCTCAAAAACTTAAACAGAGTAACGTTTGGACCATGTGTTGTACAAACCACCTAAAGAACTCTCATTGGGATGAACTTTGAGATCCAAACTCTCTCGAAAGTCAAACAGAGCAAAGTTTGGACAAACTTCGTCCAAATTAGATGAAAAACTATCTTTGGGACGAACTTTGGGTTCCGAGCTCTCAAAAACCTAAACTGAGTAACGTTTCTACCATGTGTCGTCCAAACCACCTAAAGAACTCTCATTGGGCCGAACTTTTTGTTCCAAACTCTCCGAAACTCAAACAGAGCAAAGTTTGGACCAAGTTCGTCCAAACTAGATGAAAAGCTCTCATTGTGAAGAACTTTGGGTTCCGAGCTCTCAAAAACTTAAACGGAGTAACGTTTGGACCATGTGTCGTCCAAACACCCTAAAGAACTCTCATTGGGATGAACTTTGAGATCCAAACTCTCTCGAAAGTCAAACGGAGCAAAGTTTGGACAAACTTCGTCCAAACTAGATGAAAAACTCGCATTCGGACGAACTTTGGGTTCCGAGCTCTCAAAAACTTAAACAGAGTAACGTTTGGACCATGTGTTGTACAAACCACCTAAAGAACTCTCATTGGGATGAACTTTGAGATCCAAACTCTCTCGAAAGTCAAACGGAGCAAAGTTTGGACAAACTTCGTCCAAACTAGATGAAAAACTCTCTTTGGGACGAACTTTGGGTTCCGAGCTCTCAAAAACCTAAACTGAGTAACGTTTCTACCATGTGTCGTCCAAACCACCTAAAGAACTCTCATTGGGCCAAACTTTTAGTTCCAAACTCTCCGAAACTCAAACAGAGCAAAGTTTGGACCAAGTTCGTCAAAACTAGATGAAAAACTCTCATTGTGAAGAACTTTGGGTTCCGAGCTCTCAAAAACTTAAACGGTAACGTTTGGACCATGTGTCGTCCAAACACCCTAAAGAACTCTCATTGGGATGAACTTTGAGATCCAAACTCTCTCGAAAGTCAAACGGAGCAAAGTTTGAACAAACTTCGTCCAAAGTAGATGAAAAACTCTCATTCGGACGAATTTTGGGTTCCGAGCTCTCAAAAACTTAAACAGAGTAACGTTTGGACCATGTGTTGTACAAACCACCTAAAGAACTCTCATTGGGATGAACTTTGAGATCCAAACTCTCTCGAAAGTCAAACGGAGCAAAGTTTGGACAAACTTCGTCCAAACTAGATGAAAAACTATCTTTGGGACGAACTTTGGGTTCCGAGCTCTCAAAAACCTAAACTGAGTAACGTTTCTACCATGTGTCGTCCAAACCACCTAAATAACTCTCATTGGGCCGAACTTTTTGTTCCAAACTCTCCGAAACTCAAACAGAGCAAAGTTCTGACCAAGTTCGTCCAAACTAGATGAAAAACTCTCATTGTGAAGAACTTTGGGTTCCGAGCTCTCAAAAACTTAAACGGAGTAACGTTTGGACCATGTGTCGTCCAAACACCCTAAAGAACTCTCATTGGGATGAACTTTGAGATCCAAACTCTCTCGAAAGTCAAACGGAGCAAAGTTTGGACAAACTTCGTCCAAACTAGATGAAAAACTCGCATTCGGACGAACTTTGGGTTCCGAGCTCTAAAAAACTTAAACAGAGTAACGTTTGGACCATGTGTTGTACAAACCACCTAAAGAACTCTCATTGGGATGAACTTTGAGATCCAAACTCTCTCGAAAGTCAAACGGAGCAAAGTTTGGACAAACTTCGTCCAAACTAGATGAAAAACTATCTTTGGGACGAACTTTGGGTTCCGAGCTCTCAAAAACCTAAACTGAGTAACGTCTCTACCATGTGTCGTCCAAACCACCTAAAGAACTCTCATTGGGCCGAACTTTTTGTTCCAAACTCTCCGATACTCAAACAGAGCAAAGTTTGGACCAAGTTCGTCCAAACTAGATGAAAAGCTCTCATTGTGAAGAACTTTGGGTTCCGAGCTCTCAAAAACTTAAACGGACTAACGTTTGGACCATGTGTCGTCCAAACACCCTAAAGAACTCTCATTGGGATGAACTTTGAGATCCAAACTCTCTCGAAAGTCAAACGGAGCAAAGTTTGAACAAACTTCGTCCAAAGTAGATGAAAAACTCTCATTCGGACGAATTTTGGGTTCCGAGCTCTCAAAAACTTAAACAGAGTAACGTTTGGACCATGTGTTGTACAAACCACCTAAAGAACTCTCATTGGGATGAACTTTGAGATCCAAACTCTCTCGAAAGTCAAACGGAGCAAAGTTTGGACAAACTTCGTCCAAACTAGATGAAAAACTATCTTTGGGACGAACTTTGGGTTCCGAGCTCTCAAAAACCTAAACTGAGTAACGTTTCTACCATGTGTCGTCCAAACCACCTAAAGAACTCTCATTGGGCCGAACTTTTTGTTCCAAACTCTCCGAAACTCAAACAGAGCAAAGTTCTGACCAAGTTCGTCCAAACTAGATGAAAAACTCTCATTGTGAAGAACTTTGGGTTCCGAGCTCTCAAAAACTTAAACGGAGTAACGTTTGGACCATGTGTCGTCCAAACACCCTAAAGAACTCTCATTGGGATGAACTTTGAGATCCAAACTCTCTCGAAAGTCAAACGGAGCAAAGTTTGGACAAACTTCGTCCAAACTAGATGAAAAACTCGCATTCGGACGAACTTTGGGTTCCGAGCTCTCAAAAACTTAAACAGAGTAACGTTTGGACCATGTGTTGTACAAACCACCTAAAGAACTCTCATTGGGATGAACTTTGAGATCCAAACTCTCTCGAAAGTCAAACGGAGACAAGTTTGGACAAACTTCGTCCAAACTAGATGAAAAACTCTCTTTGGGACGAACTTTGGGTTCCGAGCTCTCAAAAACCTAAACTGAGTAACGTTTCTACCATGTGTCGTCCAAACCACCTAAAGAACTCTCATTGGGCCAAACTTTTAGTTCCAAACTCTCCGAAACTCAAACAGAGCAAAGTTTGGACCAAGTTCGTCAAAACTAGATGAAAAACTCTCATTGTGAAGAACTTTGGGTTCCGAGCTCTACAAAACTTAAACGGTAACGTTTGGACCATGTGTCGTCCAAACACCCTAAAGAACTCTCATTGGGATGAACTTTGAGATCCAAACTCTCTCGAAAGTCAAACGGAGCAAAGTTTGAACAAACTTCGTCCAAAGTAGATGAAAAACTCTCATTCGGACGAATTTTGGGTTCCGAGCTCTCAAAAACTTAAACAGAGTAACGTTTGGACCATGTGTTGTACAAACCACCTAAAGAACTCTCATTGGGATGAACTTTGAGATCCAAACTCTCTCGAAAGTCAAACGGAGCAAAGTTTGGACAAACTTCGTCCAAACTAGATGAAAAACTATCTTTGGGACGAACTTTGGGTTCCGAGCTCTCAAAAACCTAAACTGAGTAACGTTTCTACCATGTGTCGTCCAAACCACCTAAATAACTCTCATTGGGCCGAACTTTTTGTTCCAAACTCTCCGAAACTCAAACAGAGCAAAGTTCTGACCAAGTTCGTCCAAACTAGATGAAAAACTCTCATTGTGAAGAACTTTGGGTTCCGAGCTCTCAAAAACTTAAACGGAGTAACGTTTGGACCATGTGTCGTCCAAACACCCTAAAGAACTCTCATTGGGATGAACTTTGAGATCCAAACTCTCTCGAAAGTCAAACGGAGCAAAGTTTGGACAAACTTCGTCCAAACTAGATGAAAAACTCGCATTCGGACGAACTTTGGGTTCCGAGCTCTAAAAAACTTAAACAGAGTAACGTTTGGACCATGTGTTGTACAAACCACCTAAAGAACTCTCATTGGGATGAACTTTGAGATCCAAACTCTCTCGAAAGTCAAACGGAGCAAAGTTTGGACAAACTTCGTCCAAACTAGATGAAAAACTATCTTTGGGACGAACTTTGGGTTCCGAGCTCTCAAAAACCTAAACTGAGTAACGTTTCTACCATGTGTCGTCCAAACCACCTAAAGAACTCTCATTGGGCCGAACTTTTTTTTCCAAACTCTCCGATACTCAAACAGAGCAAAGTTTGGACCAAGTTCGTCCAAACTAGATGAAAAGCTCTCATTGTGAAGAACTTTGGGTTCCGAGCTCTCAAAAACTTAAACGGAGTAACGTTTGGACCATGTGTCGTCCAAACACCCTAAAGAACTCTCATTGGGATGAACTTTGAGATCCAAACTCTCTCGAAAGTCAAACGGAGCAAAGTTTGAACAAACTTCGTCCAAAGTAGATGAAAAACTCTCATTCGGACGAATTTTGGGTTCCGAGCTCTCAAAAACTTAAACAGAGTAACGTTTGGACCATGTGTTGTACAAACCACCTAAAGAACTCTCATTGGGATGAACTTTGAGATCCAAACTCTCTCGAAAGTCAAACAGAGCAAAGTTTGGACAAACTTCGTCCAAATTAGATGAAAAACTATCTTTGGGACGAACTTTGGGTTCCGAGCTCTCAAAAACCTAAACTGAGTAACGTTTCTACCATGTGTCGTCCAAACCACCTAAAGAACTCTCATTGGGCCGAACTTTTTGTTCCAAACTCTCCGAAACTCAAACAGAGCAAAGTTTGGACCAAGTTCGTCCAAACTAGATGAAAAGCTCTCATTGTGAAGAACTTTGGGTTCCGAGCTCTCAAAAACTTAAACGGAGTAACGTTTGGACCATGTGTCGTCCAAACACCCTAAAGAACTCTCATTGGGATGAACTTTGAGATCCAAACTCTCTCGAAAGTCAAACGGAGCAAAGTTTGGACAAACTTCGTCCAAACTAGATGAAAAACTCGCATTCGGACGAACTTTGGGTTCCGAGCTCTCAAAAACTTAAACAGAGTAACGTTTGGACCATGTGTTGTACAAACCACCTAAAGAACTCTCATTGGGATGAACTTTGAGATCCAAACTCTCTCGAAAGTCAAACGGAGCAAAGTTTGGACAAACTTCGTCCAAACTAGATGAAAAACTCTCTTTGGGACGAACTTTGGGTTCCGAGCTCTCAAAAACCTAAACTGAGTAACGTTTCTACCATGTGTCGTCCAAACCACCTAAAGAACTCTCATTGGGCCAAACTTTTAGTTCCAAACTCTCCGAAACTCAAACAGAGCAAAGTTTGGACCAAGTTCGTCAAAACTAGATGAAAAACTCTCATTGTGAAGAACTTTGGGTTCCGAGCTCTCAAAAACTTAAACGGTAACGTTTGGACCATGTGTCGTCCAAACACCCTAAAGAACTCTCATTGGGATGAACTTTGAGATCCAAACTCTCTCGAAAGTCAAACGGAGCAAAGTTTGGACAAACTTCGTCCAAACTAGATGAAAAACTCGCATTCGGACGAACTTTGGGTTCCGAGCTCTAAAAAACTTAAACAGAGTAACGTTTGGACCATGTGTTGTACAAACCACCTAAAGAACTCTCATTGGGATGAACTTTGAGATCCAAACTCTCTCGAAAGTCAAACGGAGCAAAGTTTGGACAAACTTCGTCCAAACTAGATGAAAAACTATCTTTGGGACGAACTTTGGGTTCCGAGCTCTCAAAAACCTAAACTGAGTAACGTCTCTACCATGTGTCGTCCAAACCACCTAAAGAACTCTCATTGGGCCGAACTTTTTGTTCCAAACTCTCCGATACTCAAACAGAGCAAAGTTTGGACCAAGTTCGTCCAAACTAGATGAAAAGCTCTCATTGTGAAGAACTTTGGGTTCCGAGCTCTCAAAAACTTAAACGGACTAACGTTTGGACCATGTGTCGTCCAAACACCCTAAAGGTCTCTCATTGGGATGAACTTTGAGATCCAAACTCTCTCGAAAGTCAAACGGAGCAAAGTTTGAACAAACTTCGTCCAAAGTAGATGAAAAACTCTCATTCGGACGAATTTTGGGTTCCGAGCTCTCAAAAACTTAAACAGAGTAACGTTTGGACCATGTGTTGTACAAACCACCTAAAGAACTCTCATTGGGATGAACTTTGAGATCCAAGCTCTCTCGAAAGTCAAACAGAGCAAAGTTTGGACAAACTTCGTCCAAATTAGATGAAAAACTATCTTTGGGACGAACTTTGGGTTCCGAGCTCTCAAAAACCTAAACTGAGTAACGTTTCTACCATGTGTCGTCCAAACCACCTAAAGAACTCTCATTGGGCCGAACTTTTTGTTCCAAACTCTCCGAAACTCAAACAGAGCAAAGTTTGGACCAAGTTCGTCCAAACTAGATGAAAAGCTCTCATTGTGAAGAACTTTGGGTTCCGAGCTCTCAAAAACTTAAACGGAGTAACGTTTGGACCATGTGTCGTCCAAACACCCTAAAGAACTCTCATTGGGATGAACTTTGAGATCCAAACTCTCTCGAAAGTCAAACGGAGCAAAGTTTGGACAAACTTCATCCAAACTAGATGAAAAACTCGCATTCGGACGAACTTTGGGTTCCGAGCTCTCAAAAACTTAAACAGAGTAACGTTTGGACCATGTGTTGTACAAACCACCTAAAGAACTCTCATTGGGATGAACTTTGAGATCCAAACTCTCTCGAAAGTCAAACGGAGCAAAGTTTGGACAAACTTCGTCCAAACTAGATGAAAAACTCTCTTTGGGACGAACTTTGGGTTCCGAGCTCTCAAAAACCTAAACTGAGTAACGTTTCTACCATGTGTCGTCCAAACCACCTAAAGAACTCTCATTGGGCCAAACTTTTAGTTCCAAACTCTCCGAAACTCAAACAGAGCAAACTTTGGACCAAGTTCGTTAAAACTAGATGAAAAACTCTCATTGTGAAGAACTTTGGGTTCCGAGCTCTCAAAAACTTAAACGGTAACGTTTGGACCATGTGTCGTCCAAACACCCTAAAGAACTCTCATTGGGATGAACTTTGAGATCCAAACTCTCTCGAAAGTCAAACGGAGCAAAGTTTGAACAAACTTCGTCCAAAGTAGATGAAAAACTCTCATTCGGACGAATTTTGGGTTCCGAGCTCTCAAAAACTTAAACAGAGTAACGTTTGGACCATGTGTTGTACAAACCACCTAAAGAACTCTCATTGGGATGAACTTTGAGATCCAAACTCTCTCGAAAGTCAAACGGAGCAAAGTTTGGACAAACTTCGTCCAAACTAGATGAAAAACTATCTTTGGGACGAACTTTGGGTTCCGAGCTCTCAAAAACCTAAACTGAGTAACGTTTCTACCATGTGTCGTCCAAACCACCTAAAGAACTCTCATTGGGCCGAACTTTTTGTTCCAAACTCTCCGAAACTCAAACAGAGCAAAGTTTGGACCAAGTTCGTCCAAACTAGATGAAAAGCTCTCATTGTGAAGAACTTTGGGTTCCGAGCTCTCAAAAACTTAAACGGAGTAACGTTTGGACCATGTGTCGTCCAAACACCCTAAAGAACTCTCATTGGGATGAACTTTGAGATCCAAACTCTCTCGAAAGTCAAACGGAGCAAAGTTTGGACAAACTTCGTCCAAACTAGATGAAAAACTCGCATTCGGACGAACTTTGGGTTCCGAGCTCTCAAAAACTTATACAGAGTAACGTTTGGACCATGTGTTGTACAAACCACCTAAAGAACTCTCATTGGGATGAACTTTGAGATCCAAACTCTCTCGAAAGTCAAACGGAGCAAAGTTTGGACAAACTTCGTCCAAACTAGATGAAAAACTCTCTTTGGGACGAACTTTGGGTTCCGAGCTCTCAAAAACCTAAACTGAGTAACGTTTCTACCATGTGTCGTCCAAACCACCTAAAGAACTCTCATTGGGCCAAACTTTTAGTTCCAAACTCTCCGAAACTCAAACAGAGCAAAGTTTGGACCAAGTTCGTCAAAACTAGATGAAAAACTCTCATTGTGAAGAACTTTGGGTTCCGAGCTCTCAAAAACTTAAACGGTAACGTTTGGACCATGTGTCGTCCAAACACCCTAAAGAACTCTCATTGGGATGAACTTTGAGATCCAAACTCTCTCGAAAGTCAAACGGAGCAAAGTTTGAACAAACTTCGTCCAAAGTAGATGAAAAACTCTCATTCGGACGAATTTTGGGTTCCGAGCTCTCAAAAACTTAAACAGAGTAACGTTTGGACCATGTGTTGTACAAACCACCTAAAGAACTCTCATTGGGATGAACTTTGAGATCCAAACTCTCTCGAAAGTCAAACAGAGCAAAGTTTGGAGAAACTTCGTCCAAATTAGATGAAAAACTATCTTTGGGACGAACTTTGGGTTCCGAGCTCTCAAAAACCTAAACTGAGTAACGTTTCTACCATGTGTCGTCCAAACCACCTAAAGAACTCTCATTGGGCCGAACTTTTTGTTCCAAACTCTCCGAAACTCAAACAGAGCAAAGTTTGGACCAAGTTCGTCCAAACTAGATGAAAAGCTCTCATTGTGAAGAACTTTGGGTTCCGAGCTCTCAAAAACTTAAACGGAGTAACGTTTGGACCATGTGTCGTCCAAACACCCTAAAGAACTCTCATTGGGATGAACTTTGAGATCCAAACTCTCTCGAAAGTCAAACGGAGCAAAGTTTGGACAAACTTCGTCCAAACTAGATGAAAAACTCGCATTCGGACGAACTTTGGGTTCCGAGCTCTCAAAAACTTAAACAGAGTAACGTTTGGACCATGTGTTGTACAAACCACCTAAAGAACTCTCATTGGGAGGAACTTTGAGATCCAAACTCTCTCGAAAGTCAAACGGAGCAAAGTTTGAACAAACTTCGTCCAAAGTAGATGAAAAACTCTCATTCGGACGAATTTTGGGTTCCGAGCTCTCAAAAACTTAAACAGAGTAACGTTTCTACCATGTGTCGTCCAAACCACCTAAAGAACTCTCATTGGGCCGAACTTTTTGTTCCAAACTCTCCGAAACTCAAACAGAGCAAAGTTTGGACCAAGTTCGTCCAAACTAGATGAAAAGCTCTCATTGTGAAGAACTTTGGGTTCCGAGCTCTCAAAAACTTAAACGGAGTAATGATATGAATTCTACCAATAAAGAATTCCAATAGAGTTGAAGGTATTGATTTCAGTTACTTTATTGGTAGAAGAGCTAGTTTGATTCATAACATTTGGTATCAGAGCTACTTTGATTTCATAACATTTGGAATGATATGAATTCTACCAATAAAGAATTCCAATAGAGTTGAAGGTATTGATTTCAGTTACTTTATTGGTAGAAGAGCTAGTTTGATTCATAACAAGTAACGTTTGGACCATGTGTCGTCCAAACACCCTAAAGAACTCTCATTGGGATGAACTTTGAGATCCAAACTCTCTCGAAAGTCAAACGGAGCAAAGTTTGGACAAACTTCGTCCAAACTAGATGAAAAACTCGCATTCGGACGAACTTTGGGTTCCGAGCTCTCAAAAACTTAAACAGAGTAACGTTTGGACCATGTGTTGTACAAACCACCTAAAGAACTCTCATTGGGATGAACTTTGAGATCCAAACTCTCTCGAAAGTCAAACAGAGCAAAGTTTGGAGAAACTTCGTCCAAATTAGATGAAAAACTATCTTTGGGACGAACTTTGGGTTCCGAGCTCTCAAAAACCTAAACTGAGTAACGTTTCTACCATGTGTCGTCCAAACCACCTAAAGAACTCTCATTGGGCCGAACTTTTTGTTCCAAACTCTCCGAAACTCAAACAGAGCAAAGTTTGGACCAAGTTCGTCCAAACTAGATGAAAAGCTCTCATTGTGAAGAACTTTGGGTTCCGAGCTCTCAAAAACTTAAACGGAGTAACGTTTGGACCATGTGTCGTCCAAACACCCTAAAGAACTCTCATTGGGATGAACTTTGAGATCCAAACTCTCTCGAAAGTCAAACGGAGCAAAGTTTGGACAAACTTCGTCCAAACTAGATGAAAAACTCGCATTCGGACGAACTTTGGGTTCCGAGCTCTCAAAAACTTAAACAGAGTAACGTTTGGACCATGTGTTGTACAAACCACCTAAAGAACTCTCATTGGGAGGAACTTTGAGATCCAAACTCTCTCGAAAGTCAAACGGAGCAAAGTTTGAACAAACTTCGTCCAAAGTAGATGAAAAACTCTCATTCGGACGAATTTTGGGTTCCGAGCTCTCAAAAACTTAAACAGAGTAACGTTTGGACCATGTGTTGTACAAACCACCTAAAGAACTCTCATTGGGATGAACTTTGAGATCCAAACTCTCTCGAAAGTCAAACAGAGCAAAGTTTGGACAAACTTCGTCCAAACTAGATGAAAAACTATCTTTGGGACGAACTTTGGGTTCCGAGCTCTCAAAAACCTAAACTGAGTAACGTTTCTACCATGTGTCGTCCAAACCACCTAAAGAACTCTCATTGGGCCGAACTTTTTGTTCCAAACTCTCCGAAACTCAAACAGAGCAAAGTTTGGACCAAGTTCGTCCAAACTAGATGAAAAGCTCTCATTGTGAAGAACTTTGGGTTCCGAGCTCTCAAAAACGTAAACGGAGTAACGTTTGGACCATGTGTCGTCCAAACACCCTAAAGAACTCTCATTGGGATGAACTTTGAGATCCAAACTCTCTCGAAAGTCAAACGGAGCAAAGTTTGGACAAACTTCGTCCAAACTAGATGAAAAACTCGCATTCGGACGAACTTTGGGTTCCGAGCTCTCAAAAACTTAAACAGAGTAACGTTTGGACCATGTGTTGTACAAACCACCTAAAGAACTCTCATTGGGATGAACTTTGAGATCCAAACTCTCTCGAAAGTCAAACGGAGCAAAGTTTGGACAAACTTCGTCCAAACTAGATGAAAAACTCTCTTTGGGACGAACTTTGGGTTCCGAGCTCTCAAAAACCTAAACTGAGTAACGTTTCTACCATGTGTCGTCCAAACCACCTAAAGAACTCTCATTGGGCCAAACTTTTAGTTCCAAACTCTCCGAAACTCAAACAGAGCAAAGTTTGGACCAAGTTCGTCAAAACTAGATGAAAAACTCTCATTGTGAAGAACTTTGGGTTCCGAGCTCTCAAAAACTTAAACGGTAACGTTTGGACCATGTGTCGTCCAAACACCCTAAAGAACTCTCATTGGGATGAACTTTGAGATCCAAACTCTCTCGAAAGTCAAACGGAGCAAAGTTTGAACAAACTTCGTCCAAAGTAGATGAAGAACTCTCATTCGGACGAATTTTGGGTTCCGAGCTCTCAAAAACTTAAATAGAGTAACGTTTGGACCATGTGTCGTCCAAACACCCTAAAGAAATCTCATTGGGATGAACTTTGAGATCCAAACTCTCTCGAAAGTCAAACGGAGCAAAGTTTGGACAAACTTCGTCCAAAGTAGATGAAAAACGGAGCAAAGTTCGTCCAAAGTCAAACGGAGCAAAGTTTTTTTTTTTTTTTTTTTTTTTTTTGAGCGCTAGGTTTTTCTCTGTTCTCTCTCCTTGACGGAATTGGAGATTGGGATTCGGGGATTAGTGCGGCAAGGCGGCGCCGCCGCCGTCTTGTTGGGTTTTGGGGGGTTTTTGCATGTTTTGCGTGTGGCATGTGGGATCAATGGTGATCTTCTCCGTGCGATTTTGATGAGTTCCTCCGTTTGATTTTCTCCGTGGGTGCGATTGTACCAGGTGTGGGTGTGCGATCGTCCTCTGGATTGTTCTTTCTTTTTTTCTTCTTTGTGGACTGCTTTTGCTTGCGTTGATCGTGCTGGTTGGCTATTCTCATTGGACCGATTTGTTTTTGGTGCAATCGGTGGTGCAAGCGGTGATTTTTTCGTTTGCGTGATTGCCGATTGTTCTTTTAGTGCTTCTGGAGTGTTGATGGTGTAGCGGTTAGTGGAGGCTGTCTGGCGGTGTAGCGGTGGAGGTTAGTGGTGGGCATTGTGCGATTGGAAAGAAACGCTCGCCGTTGAAGAAGGCCAATGCGCCGGTGCCTGTTCGGAGGAAAGAAGACCAGAAGGTCTCGTCTACGAAGGTATCATCGGAACCTATAAAATCGAATGATTCTGTTTCGTTAATGCAGCAGGTGAAGCCTGGCGATGATGGGAATTCGGTGGGTAGTGATCAGCCGAATTTGACTGATTTGAAGAATGCTGAGATGAAGGTTGTGCCGGCAGTGGTTGAGACGGAGCTGACGGCTGCGGGACCATCTTCTTCATTCGTTCAGGCGGTGGCTAGGGCTTCACGAACCATGAAATCTCGGGTCCAATTTGGGTCTTTGTTACAGCGGGTGGGTTTGACCCATGTGGAGTGTGACCCGAAGGGGAAGCAGGTGAGGGATGTGGCTGATGGTGATAATGGGCCTGCTACGGTTGGGCTTTGTAAGAAATCCAATAGCAAGCTGGACAAGGGAGGTGGGTCATCCTGGGCTGATTTGTTTGGACCTAGATACTCTCCTTCTCCGGATTTGCTTTTTGTGCCTCCTAAGGAATTAAATGGTAAACGAGTGGTGGTGCCGGATGAGGATATTCTTGAGGAAGGAATTAATTTATGGAGGAGTTCACTTGCGGGACAATTTATTGATGCTCGGGTTCCTTTTTCGGTTTTGTCTCGTATGGTGAATAAGATTTGGGGTCATCTTGAGGAGCCTACAATTACTGTTCTTGAAGATGGCCTTATTATTTTCCAATTCCGCCATTCTTCTTCTTGTGATTGGATTCTTAAGAATGGACCGTGGCATATTGGTGGTAAGCCCCTCCTTCGAAAATGGTCCCCAGGTATTGTTCCAGATTCTTTTTCTTTTGATAGAGTGCCTATTTGGGTCAAATTATCTAAGTTACCGTTAGAATTGTGGACTACTAGAGGTTTGAGTGTGGTTGCTAGTGCCATAGGTAGGCCGGTTTGCCTTGATAAGGCTACTGAGGAGCGTAGGCGGTTGTCTTTTGCCCGTGTTTGTGTGGAGATTGGGCCGAGGGATGATTTACCAAGTACGGTGGAGGTGTGTATTCGTGGCCAGAATTTTGTTGTGGCTGTGGATTATTCGTGGAAGCCTAAGAGGTGTGTGCCTTGTGGGGTGTTTGGTCACTCTAGTGCTAGTTGTCCGAAGTCAGTGGAGGTTCGTGATGAGGTTAGGGTTAAGCCTACTGATCTCCCTTCTACTAGTGTTCCTTCTACTAGTGTTCCTTCTACTAGTGCTCCTTCTGCAAGTGGTCGGCGTGTTTCGACAAGCCCTAGTCCCCGTGGTTCGCCAGTTGCCTCGAAAAGGGTGGGGTCGATTTTGGCTATTAAAGGGGTTGGATCCTCCTTCCCTTCGGATCACTCGAGCTTGGGGAATTCATTTGCTAAGTTGGAGGGTGATGATGAGTCTGCTCTTGCTGTGGTTCCGGCTGTGACAGACCCTCCTCCATTAGCTATGGTGACGCCCCAGTCGAATTTTATCACTTTTGAGCGTGCACCTCAGTTCAGTGTGGACCCTGAGTGGGGGAAGGGTGCCTTTGACCTTCCTTCTGATGACTAGTTGGTGTTCGTGGAATGTGCGGGGGTTGGGCGATCCCGTGAAGGGTCTTGCTGTGCGATCCTTTTTACAGTCGTCTAGTGTTGGTTTCTGTTGTCTCCTGGAGACTAAGGTGAAGCGTAATCGGTTTGTGTCAGTATTTGATGGCTTTGGGTCTGATTGGCAGTGTGCTTGTAGTTATGGCAATAGTGGTTTGGGGAGGATCTGGGTGATGTGGAGAGCGAATCGGTTCTCTTTCGTTCCTATTGCTGTTAGGCCACAAATGATTCATGGTACGGTTTGTGATCTTTCTTCTCAGGTTTCTGTTGAGGTGGTGTGTGTGTATGCCTCCAATTCTGAGGGGGAGAGACGTGTTTTATGGGATGAGATTCTTGCTGTTTGCTCGGCTTGGAGTTCACCTGGTCTTGTGATGGGGGACTTTAATGCTATTCGTTGTTCATCTGAAGGGTTTGGGGGGAGTCCTGTTCTCCCGGAGATGGAGGCTTTTAATGATATGTTGATTCAGGCTGATCTGGTTGAGTTGAAGGTTAGTGGGAGTTGTTCTATTGCTATTATTAGTAGGGAGGTGGTGAAGGCCAGGAGGCGCATGGAGGATGCTCAGGTGGCTGTTGGACTTAACCCTCTCTCGTCGAGTCTTGTGGATCAGTCTACTAGGGCTTCTCAGTCTTTTTGGGAGTGGATTAGGAGGGAGGAGTCCTCCCTTCGCCAGAAGTCTCGAATTCAGTGGCTCTCGCTGGGTGATCATAACTCTGCTTTTTTCCACAGGTGTGTTAAGGCTAGGTTGATTCGTAATGGTCTTCTTTCTTTGGTGGATGGGGAAGGTAATACCCTTACTGGCCAGTCTGATATTGCGAGGGTTGTTGTTGATTATTATAGAGGTATTATGGGGACTCAACTGCTTGGATACAGAGATCTCACAGCCCAGATTGTTGAGATTGTGTGTTGTGAAACTCCCAAGAGATGGATCTAACAACCTTGCTGAAAAACAAGACCTTTAGATCACATAACTGAAAACCCCAAAACCGATTTGAAAATCAACCCAAGGAAAGTAAAAACAATATTGGCTACTGTGATAAGAACCGAGGTGTCTTGTGTTATGCCAAAAACATATTCAAAATTAAGTTGCATTACATGAAGTCAAATGTCAATAAAGTTGAAGTCAACAAGCATTGAAGGAACTCAAGTTGTATTGAATGAACTCAACTACATGTCAAGTTCGGAACCATACTTCAAGCTACTTCAAACTACATCAAGTAGAGCTTCATTTATACTTTGGGAGGTTACAAGACATAGTTTGTTGATGGGATTTTCAATTCTCGGATTTAAGGGAGTTTCTATGTAATTTTCAGTTTTTAAGTTTTGTTATCAATGTTTTAGGTTACAATTTAGCTAGTGGTCATTATGTTATTAATGAGGATGAGAGTTACAACTCTTCAAATGACCATAGGTTACTCTAGAGTTCAATTTTAAGGCTATATAATGCCATGTAATTCCATTGTAAAAAGAAGACATGGAAATGTAGTAAAATAAGCCTTTGAGCTTTTCCTTTAGCCTAAGAGCTAAGTTTCTTTGCAATTCTATGTAGTTTAGGTTGCATGCTTAGAATCATTCAAGCTTGACTTGATCAATCATGCTTGTGGAGTGATTCGAATCTCAAACAAGTTTCCTTGCCTTGAGATATTTGATCGACAAGGTAATCCGGTTTTTACTTTCCTTGGGTTGATTTTCAAATCGGTTTTGGGGTTTTCAGATTTGAGATCTAAAGGTCTTGTTTTTCAGCAAGGTTGTTAGATCCATCTCTTGGGAGTTTCACAACATTTGGTATCAGAGCTTTAGGCTCAAGATCGGATATATGTTTCCTTTGCGTTTCTCTTGAATTTGTTTCTCTTTCTTTAGTTATTTTTTTTAATCTGTCCAGCTTCGTAGTCTGCCTAAATGCTCCAAAAACTCATATTTCCGAAGGGTATTTCATCTTAATGTCTTCTATGTTATTGTAGATCTTTGTTTAAGCTACAACTTTGCCTTCTTCATAAATTTCTAATTCAATTGTCTTGAGGGTGAAACGTTTGAACTTTTACAATTTGTTCTGGAAAACTGCTATACCCGAGAATGTGTGGTTTTGTTTTGTTCATGTCATTTTTGCCTCCAAAGTTTGATAGATCCGAATTTTATTGGTGTAAAATTCATTAATTCTGTTTTAATATGGGTTTTAACTTGCTAATCCTATCAGTTACACATTCAATTTAAGCAAGAGTTGCCCAGAGTCATTATAATTTTGCAGTTACATTTCTGCACAATAACTTTTCTAGCCGTTGGTGCTTTAATTACTTAGGTTCGTTGCTATAAATCCTTTGTCTCCCGCTTGCATATTGCATCAGATTGTAACTCCACTCTTTTACCACCTTAATTGTGGATCCATTCAAAAGACCTATTTGCATCACTTTCTCTTTAAATTCATCTTGGTCAAACCATTTTTTTAAAAGAAATTCATGGAGATTGCTTGTTGTCCATTTTAATCATATATAGACTTTTATTTGAATTTTGAATTTTTCCAAAGCCTAATCTGCTTGCTTGGATTCAAAGTGTGCTGCTACTCATTGGATTGCAAATTATCTTGGCTTTTCCACTTCCAATATTGAGAGATGAGAATGCGAGTTCATACCGAGTGATTTGTGAAAATGAGTGCAAACACAAGTGGCCCAAATTTCCATGAGTGTGAACAACGTAAGAGAGTGTTGTGAGGTTCTTTGTGTTTTCTTAAAGTGTTTTTGCAGCAATGATTCACAAAACAAAATTCGATGACGAATTCTCTTGAAGAAGGGGAGGATGATATGAATCCTACCATACTATCCAAAACTAAAGAAAAGCTTCAAAATGGAGATTCATTAAATGCACTCAAGCTTCATTGAAGACAATTCAAAGTGTCATTTATGGAACATGAACTTCAAGATACTTCAAGTGAGGCTTCATTTATACTTTGGGAGGTTACAAGACATAGTTTGTTGATGGGATTTTCAATTCTCGGATTTAAGGGTGTTTCTATGTAATTTTCAGTTTTTAAGTTTTGTTATCAATGTTTTAGGTTACAATTTAGCTAGTGGTCATTATGGTATTAATGAGGATGAGAGTTACAACTCTTCAAATGACCATAGGTTACTCTAGAGTTTAATTTTCAGGCTATAAAAAGCCATGTATGTTGTATTTGAAAAAAAAGACTTGGAAATGTAGTAAAATAAGCCTTTGAGCTTTTCCTTTAGCCTAGAGCTAAGTTTCTTTGCAATTCTATGTAGTTTAGATTGCATGTTGAGAATCATTCAAGCTTGACTTGATCAATCATGCTTGTGGAGTGATTCGAATCTCAAGCAAGTTTCTTGCCTTGAGATATTTGATTGACAAGGTAATCCGGTTTTTACTTTCCTTGGGTTGATTTTCAAATCGGTTTTGGGGTTTTCAGATTTGAGATCTAAAGGTCTTGTTTTTCAGCAAGGTTGTTAGATACATTTCCTGGGAGTTTCACAACACACCTAAAGAACTCTCATTGGGATGAACTTTGAGAACCAAACTCTCTCGAAAGTCAAACGGAGCAAAGTTTGGACAAACTTCGTCCAAAGTAGATGAAAAACTCTCATTGGGACGAACTTTGGGTTTCGAGCTCTCAAAAACTTAAACAGAGTAACGTTTGGACCATGTGTTGTCCAAACCACCCAAAGAACTCTCATTGGGATGAACTTTGAGATCCAAACTCTCTCGAAAGTCAAACGGAGCAAAGTTTGGACAAACTTCGTCCAAAGTAGATGAAAAATTCTCATTGGGACGAACTTTGGGTTCTGAGCTCTCAAAAACTTAAACAGAGTAACGTTTGGACCATGTGTTGTCCAAACCACCTAAAGAATTCTCATTGGGATGAACTTTGAGATCCAAACTCTCTCGAAAGTCAAACGGAGCAAAGTTTGGACAAACTTCGTCCAAAGTAGATGAAAAACTCTTATTGGGAAGAACTTTGGGTTCCGAGCTCTAAAAAACTTAAACAGAGTAACGTTTGGACCATGTGTCGTCCAAACCACCGAAAGAACTCTCATGGGGATGAACTTTGAGATCCAAACTCTCTCGAAAGTCAAACGGAGCAAAGTTTGGACAAACTTCGTCCAAAGTAGATGAAAAACTCTCATTGGGAAGAACTTTGGGTTCCGAGCTCTAAAAAACTTAAACAGAGTAACGTTTGGACCATGTGTCATCCAAACCACCGAAAGAACTCTCATGGGGATGAACTTTGAGATCCAAACTCTCTCGAAAGTCAAATGGAGCAAAGTTTGGAAAAACTTCGTCCAAAGTAGATGAAAAACTCTCATTGGGACGAACTTTGGGTTCCGAGCTCTCAAAAACCTAAACTGAGTAACGTTTCTACCGTGTGTCGTCCAAACCACCTAAAGAACTCTCATTGGGATGAACTTTGAGAACCAAACTCTCTCGAAAGTCAAACGGAGCAAAGTTTGGACAAACTTCGTCCAAAGTAGATGAAAAACTCTCATTGGGACGAACTTTGGGTTCCGAGCTCTCAAAAACTTAAACAGAGTAACGTTTGGACCATGTGTTGTCCAAACCACCGAAAGAACTCTCATTGGGATGAACTTTGAGATCCAAACTCTGTCGAAAGTAAACGGAGCAAAGTTTGGACAAACTTCGTCCAAAGTAGATGAAAAATTCTCATTGGGACGAACTTTGGGTTCTGAGCTCTCAAAAACTTAAACAGAGTAACGTTTGGACCATGTGTTGTCCAAACCACCTAAAGAACTCTCATTGGGATGAACTTTGAGATCCAAACTCTCTCGAAAGTCAAACGGAGCAAAGTTTGGACAAACTTCGTCCAAAGTAGATGAAAAACTCTCATATGGAAGAACTTTGGGTTCCGAGCTCTAAAAAAGTTAAACAGAGTAACGTTTGGACCATGTGTCGTCCAAACCACCGAAAGAACTCTCATGGGGATGAACTTTGAGATCCAAACTCTCTCGAAAGTCAAACGGAGCAAAGTTTGGACAAATTTCGTCCAAAGTAGATGAAAAACTCTCATTGGGAAGAACTTTGGGTTCCGAGCTCTAAAAAACTTAAACAGAGTAACGTTTGGACCATGTGTCATCCAAACCACCGAAAGAACTCTCATGGGGATGAACTTTGAGATCCAAACTCTCTCGAAAGTCAAATGGAGCAAAGTTTGGACAAACTTCGTCCAAAGTAGATGAAAAACTCTCATTGGGACTAATTTTGGGTTCCGAGCTCTCAAAAACTTAAACAGAGTAACGTTTGGACCATGTGTTGTCCAAACCACCTAAAGAACTCTCATTGGGATGAATGTTGTGAATCAAAGCAGCTCTGATACCAAATGTTGTGAAACTCCCAGGAAATGTATCTAACAACCTTGCTGAAAAACAAGACCTTTAGATCTCAAATCTGAAAACCCCAAAACTGATTAGAAAATCAACCCAAGGAAAGTAAAAACCGGATTACCTTGTCGATCAAATATCTCAAGGCAAGAAACTTGCTTGAGATTCGAATCACTCCACAAGCATGATTGATCAAGTCAAGCTTGAATGATTCTAAGCATGCAACCTAAACTATATAGAATTGCAAAGAAACTTAGCTCTTAGGCTAAAGGAAAAGCTCAAAGGCTTATTTTACTACATTTCCAAGTCTTTTTTTTTACAATGGAATTACATGGTATTATATAGCCTTAAAATTGAACTCTAGACCTTCCATGAGGCATTTGAAGACTTGTAACATTCCAACTTTATGACCATAATCAGCCATTAACTAAATGTAACCTAAGAAGTAAATAAAATGACATAAAACTGAAAATACATTCAAAAGGCACCATAAATCTGAGATTTGAAGTTCTCAATCAGCCAACTTAATGTTTGTAACCTCTCATGAATAAATGAAAGCCTCACTTTGAAGTATCTTGAATTCCATGTTCCATAAATGACGCTTTGACTTGTCTTCAATGAAACTTGAGTGCATTTAATGAATCTCCATTTTGAAGCTTTTCTTTAGTTTTGGATAGTATGGTAGGATTCATATCAATGAACTTTGAGATCCAAACTCACTCGAAAGTCAAACGGAGCAAAGTTTGGACAAACTTCGTCCAAAGTAGATGAAAAACTCTCATTGGGACGAACTTTGGGTTCCGAGCTCTCAAAAACTTAAACAGAGTAACGTTTGGACCATGTGTCGTCCAAGCCACCGAAAGAACTCTCATTGGGATAAACTTTGAGATCCAAACTCTCTCGAAAGTCAAACGGAGCAAAGTTTGGACAAACTTCGTCCAAAGTAGATGAAAAACTCTCATTGGGACGAACTTTGGGTTCCGAGCTCTCAAAAACTTAAACAGAGTAACGTTTGGACCATGTGTTGTCCAAACCACCGACAGATCTCTCATTGGGATGAACTTTGAGATCCAAACTCTCTCGAAAGTCAAACGGAGCAAAGTTTGGACAAACTTCGTCCAAAGTAGATGAAAAACTCTCATTCGGACGAACTTTGGGTTCCGAGCTCTCAAAAACCTAAACTGAGTAACGTTTGGACCATGTGTTGTCCAAACCACCTAAAGAACTCTCATTGGGATGAACTTTGAGATCCAAACTCTCTCGAAAGTCAAACGGAGCAAAGTTTGGACAAACTTCGTCCAAAGTAGATGAAAAACTCTCATTGGGACGAACTTTGGGTTCCGAGCTCTCAAAAACTTAAACAGAGTAACGTTTGGACCATGTGTTGTCCAAACCACCTAAAGAACTCTCATTGGGATGAACTTTGAGATCCAAACTCTCTCGAAAGTCAAACGGAGCAAAGTTTGGACAAACTTCGTCCAAAGTAGATGAAAAACTCTCATTGGGACGAACTTTGGGTTCCGAGCTCTCAAAAACTTAAACAGAGTAACGTTTGGACCATGTGTCGTCCAAGCCACCGAAAGAACTCTCATTGGGATAAACTTTGAGATCCAAACTCTCTCGAAAGTCAAACGGAGCAAAGTTTGGACAAACTTCGTCCAAAGTAGATGAAAAACTCTCATTGGGACGAACTTTGGGTTCCGAGCTCTCAAAAACTTAAACAGAGTAACGTTTGGACCATGTGTTGTCCAAACCACCGACAGATCTCTCATTGGGAAGAACTTTGAGATCCAAACTCTCTCGAAAGTCAAACGGAGCAAAGTTTGGACAAACTTCGTCCAAAGTAGATGAAAAACTCTCATTCGGACGAACTTTGGGTTCCGAGCTCTCAAAAACCTAAACTGAGTAACGTTTGGACCATGTGTTGTCCAAACCACCTAAAGAACTCTCATTGGGATGAACTTTGAGATCCAAACTCTCTCGAAAGTCAAACGGAGCAAAGTTTGGACAAACTTCGTCCAAAGTAGATGAAAAACTCTCATTGGGACGAACTTTGGGTTCCGAGCTCTCAAAAACTTAAACAGAGTAACGTTTGGACCATGTGTTGTCCAAACCACCTAAAGAACTCTCATTGGGATGAACTTTGAGATCCAAACTCTCTCGAAAGTCAAACGGAGCAAAGTTTGGACAAACTTCGTCCAAAGTAGATGAAAAACTCTCATTGGGACGAACTTTGGGTTCCGAGCTCTCAAAAACTTAAACAGAGTAACGTTTGGACCATTTGTTGTCCAAACCACCGACAGATCTCTCATTGGGATGAACTTTGAGATCCAAACTCTCTCGAAAGTCAAACGGAGCAAAGTTTGGACAAACTTCGTCCAAAGTAGATGAAAAACTCTCATTGGGACGAACTTTGGGTTCCGAGCTCTCAAAAACCCAAACTGAGTAACGTTTCTACCGTGTGTCGTCCAAACCACCTAAAGAACTCTCATTGGGATGAACTTTGAGAACCAAACTCTCTCTAAAGTCAAACGGAGCAAAGTTTGGACAAACTTCGTCCAAAGTAGATGAAAAACTCTCATTGGGACGAACTTTGGGTTTCGAGCTCTCAAAAACTTAAACAGAGTAACGTTTGGACCATGTGTTGTCCAAACCACCCAAAGAACTCTCATTGGGATGAACTTTGAGATCCAAACTCTCTCGAAAGTCAAACGGAGCAAAGTTTGGACAAACTTCGTCCAAAGTAGATGAAAAATTCTC
This sequence comes from Luffa aegyptiaca, assembly GCA_017139565.1. Lineage (NCBI taxonomy): Eukaryota > Viridiplantae > Streptophyta > Magnoliopsida > Cucurbitales > Cucurbitaceae > Luffa > Luffa aegyptiaca. The sequence continues at coordinate 1,051 of JAETGN010000113.1, read as the reverse complement.
ATTGGGACGAACTTTGGGTTCTGAGCTCTCAAAAACTTAAACAGAGTAACGTTTGGACCATGTGTTGTCCAAACCACCTAAAGAACTCTCATTGGGATGAACTTTGAGATCCAAACTCTCTCGAAAGTCAAACGGAGCAAAGTTTGGACAAACTTCGTCCAAAGTAGATGAAAAACTCTCATTGGGAAGAACTTTGGGTTCCGAGCTCTCAAAAACTTAAACAGAGTAACGTTTGGACCATGTGTCGTCCAAACCACCGAAAGAACTCTCATGGGGATGAACTTTGAGATCCAAACTCTCTCGAAAGTCAAACGGAGCAAAGTTTGGACAAACTTCGTCCAAAGTAGATGAAAAACTCTCATTGGGAAGAACTTTGGGTTCCGAGCTCTAAAAAACTTAAACAGAGTAACGTTTGGACCATGTGATATGAACCAAGATGTCTTGTGTTATGCCAAAAACATATTCAAAATTAAGTTGTATTGAATGAAGTCAAATGTCAATAAAGTTGAAGTCAACTAGCATTGAAGGAACTCAAGTTGTATCGAATGAACTCAACTACATGTCAAGTTCATTAAGAGCAAGTCAAGCATCGATGATGGAACCACACTTCAAGCTACTTCAAAATACATCATGTAGAGCTTCATTTATTCTTTGGGATGTTACAAGACATAGTTGGTTGATGGGGTTTTTAATTCTCGGATTTAAGGGAGTTTCTATGTAATTTTCAGTTTTTAAGTTTTGTTATCAATGTTTTAGGTTACAATTTAGGTAGTGGTCATTATAGTATTAATGAGGATGAGAGTTACAACTCTTCAAATGACCATAGGTTACTCTAGAGTTTAATTTTGAGGCTATAAAAAGCCATGTATGTTGTATTTGAAAAAAAGACTTGGAAATGTAGTAAAATAAGCCTTTGAGCTTTTCCTTTAGCCTAAGAGCTAAGTTTCTTTGCAATTCTATGTAGTTTAGGTTGCATGCTTAGAATCATTCAAGCTTGACATGATCAATCATGCTTGTGGAGTGATTCGAATCTCAAGCAAGTTTCTTGCCT
>JAETGN010000112.1:0-128281 GCA_017139565.1 Luffa aegyptiaca | reverse complement strand
TGAAAAACTCTCAATCAGACAAACTTTGGGTTCCGAGCTCTCAAAACTGAAACGGAGCAATGTTTGGACCATGTGTCGTCCAAACCAAGTAAAGTACTCTCATTGGGGCGAACTTTCAGTTCCTAACTCTCCAAAAACTCAAACGGAGCAATTTTTCTACCAAGTTCGTCCAAACCATATGAAAAACTCTCATTGGGACGAACTTTGGGTTCCGTGCTCTCAAAAACTGAAACGGAGCAAAGTTTGGACCATGTGTCGTCCAAACCACGTAAAGAACTCTCATTGGGAAGAACTTTGAGTTCCTAACTCGTCAAAAACTCAAACGGAGCAAAGTTTGGACCAATTTCGTCCAAACCATTTGAAAAACTCTCAATCAGACGAACTTTGGGTTCCGAGCTCTCAAAAACTGAAACGGAGCAATGTTTGGACCATGTGTCGTCCAAACCACGTAAAGTACTCTCATTGGGGTGAACTTTCAGTTCCTAACTGTCCAAAAACTCAAACGGAGCAATTTTTCTACCAAGTTCGTCCAAACCATATGAAAAACTCTCATTGGGACGAACTTTGGGTTCCGTGCGCTCAAAAACTGAAACGGAGCAAAGTTTGGACCATGTGTCTTCCAAACCATGTAAAGTACTCTCATTGGGCCGAACTTTGAGTTCCTAACTCTCCAATAACTCAAACTGAGCAAAGTTTGGACCAAGTTTGTCCGAACCATTTGAAAAACTCTCATTCTGAAGAACTTTGGGTTCCGAGCTCTCAAAAATTTTAACGGAGCAAAGTTTTGACCATGTGTCGTCCAAACCACCTAAAGAACTCTCATTGGGAAGAACTTTGAGTTCTTAACTGTCCAAAAACTCAAACGGAGCAAAGTTTGGACAAGGTTCGTCCAAACCATATGAAAAACTCTCATTGGGACGAACTTTGGGTTCCGAGCTCCCAAAAACCGAAACGGAGCAAAGTTTTGACCATGTGTCGTCCAAACCACGTAAAGAACTTTCATTGGGCCGAACTTTGAGTTCCTAACTCTCCAAAAACTCAAACGGAGCAAAGTTTGGACCAAGTTCGTCCAAACCATATGAAAAACTCTAAATGGGACGAACTTTGGGTTCCGACCTCTCAAAAACCGAAACGGAGCAATGTTTTGACAATGTGTCGTCCCAAATACCTAAATAACTCTCATTGGGAAGAACTTTGAGTTCCTAACTCTCCAAAAACTCAAACGGATAAAAGTTTGGACCAAGTTGATCCAAACAATATGAAAAACTCTCATTCGGACGAACTCTGGATTTCGAGCTCTCAAAAACTGAAAGGGAGAAAAGTTGTGAACATGTGTCGTGATGTGAACCAAGCTACATCTATTGTCATGCCTCAAGGTCCAATTACAAGGTCGAGAGCCAAGAAGATACAACAAGCATTAATCACCTATATTCAAGCTATGGTGAGCTCGACAAAGGACGTTCAAGGAGATGTTGGACTATTTCCCTACACTATTTCCAAAATTGAGATTCAAGATGGAGACACGTTAAATGCATTTTCACTTGCATTTAATGAACTATAGTTGGCTTTATGGAACTTAAGCTTAAACTACTCCAAGTGAAGCTTCAATTAATATGGGAGGTTACAAACAACTCAAAGCTGACCATTGGAGTTCAATTCTCGGATTTATGGCCCTCCATTATATAATTTTCAGTTTTTAAGTCTTTTTCATAACTTATAGGTTACATTTGAGTAGTGGCTGATTATGGGCTTTAATATTGTGGAGGTTACACTCTTAAATATGTCATTTAAGCTGAATTTAGGTTATATTTTGAAGGCTATAAAAAGCCATCTTGGATGTAACACAAACCAGAATATTTTGAGTGAAATATATTGGGTTTTCTCTTAGCTTTGTGTTGAGCTGAGTTTTTTTCAAATTGTGCAATTTCTTGTGTTTAGATCTTGCATGCTAGAGTCATTCAAGTGGTGTTGATCAAACCTCTTGTGGAGTGATTCGAATCACGAGTTTAGAAACAAGTTTTCTTTACTCTTGATATTGATCATCAAGGTAATCCGTTTCAAAACTTTTCCTTGGGTTGGTTCCATATTGTTCTTTGGGGTTTTCAGATTTGAGATCTAAAGGTCTTGTTTTTTAGCAAGGTTGTTAGATCCATTTCTTGGGAGTTTTATAACATTTGGTATCAGAGCATTAGGCTCTTTGATCGGACATATGTTTCCTTGCGTTTATCTTTTTGTTCTATTTGTTTTTTTTCTTCAGTTTTCGTAAATCTGGGCATGCTATTCTGCTGTCTTAAAAAAGAAAAAAAAATATATCATTTCCGTTCTTCATTTCATGTTCTTGTCTTCTACAAAGTTTTAGATTGAAGTCTTATCTACAACTTTTCCTTCATTGAGAACTTCTAAATCGGTTTGCTTCAGGGTGATTTAGGCATATTTTGAAAATCTGTCAAAGGAAATCTGTACAGCCCGAGAGCAAATTCTTGCTGACTTCTTTGTATTCATTGTTTGAAAGCATGTTCATCTGAATGTTCTAATGTTAATACTCTCTTCTTAGATTCAGATTTGACCGTTTAAAGTTCCAACATATCAGTTACATCCAGAATTCAAACAAAAGAAAACCGTTGGGCATTAAATGTGGCAGTTACAATTGGGCTTAGTCAATTCTCTTTTGTTGCTGTTATATTTAACTCCTATCTGTTACTAAGGCTGAATTAAACACCATTATTCATCATTTGCCCGGAGTTAACATCATCTTTATCAATTTTTTTGAATTCAACTTAGTAACTACTTTGCATACCATTTCAATTCTGTCCAACTTTGTTTCTCTTTGTTCTAAGTTTGTTTCTTTCTTCCCTAATCATATTCCAATATTTTTTTTTCTTAAACTTGTTTCTTTGTTGTTATTCGGATTGCTCCTTTAATACCTTTGATTGTGTTCTAAGTGTGTGGACTAATCACTTGAATTGCACTGCTTAGCTCTTTAACTTTGCTAGACTTAATACCAATCTGTTTTGGAGTGTGATTTCTGTGTGCCAATTTGTGAGGGTGTGATTGTAAGGGAGTGGTACATTGTTTTGAGTGTTGAGTGTTAAACACGAGTGGTCTTCATTAACGAGTGAAACGTGTGAGGGAGCGCTTGTGAGGTCCATTATTATTTTTTTTGTCACTTAACTTTGTTTTGTAGTATGGCAAATCATGAGAATGATCCTAACATTACTGAAGCACGGATGAGAGAGGCACAACAAGGAACCATGGAAAGAATGATTCGTGGTATAGAAGAGTTGTCCGAACGCATGGGAAGGTTGGAGGCTCAGTACCAACCTCGTGAGAGAGTTCCACCACCACGTATTGACAATGATCGAGAGGATGACTATGAGGATGATGGTTCCGATCAACCAGATGATGACCAAGTTACCTTGGTAGCGGTTCCAAGAGGAAGACAAAGACGTGCTGGTCGTGGCATGGAAAGAGGGCGAGGTCGTGGACGAGGACATCATATTTTCCAACAACGAGTTCCTCAATATGAGGGAGTTGATCGAAATGTGGGTAACATCAAATTGAAGCTTCCAAAGTTCTATGGCAAAACCGATCCGGAGGAATACCTTGAATGGGAGAAGTCAGTGGAGTCCGTATTCAATTGCCATAATTTCAGTGATGAAAAGAAGGTAATATTATGTGTTGCTCAATTTAAACAATATGCTCAAACATGGTGGGATAAGTTGATGTCAAGTAGGAGAAGAAATCTTGAGGCACCGATCGATGATTGGTACGAGTTCAAGGAGGCCATGAGGAAGCGTTTTGTTCCAAAACATTTTCAACGGGACATGGCGCAAAAGCTTCAAGCATTGAAACAAGGAAGTAAGTCCGTGGAGGATTATTACAAGGAGATGGATACGTTGATGGATCGACTTGATATAGATGAAGACATGGAGAATCTCATGGCACGGTTTCTTAATGGGCTAAACACGGAGATTGCGGACAAGGTTGATCTACAACCTTATTTTGACATGGAAGAGATGCTGCATATTGCAATCAAAATTGAGAGGCAACTCCAACGAAAGTCACGACGGTATTCTTCTAAACACTTTTCCAACTCTAGCTCATCATGGAAAAGGGATAGTAAGAGTATTGATTATAAGCCTAGAAATCGAGAGGGGTATGAGAAACCTAAAGAGAAGTTTGAAAAGGGGGAGAGTTCCAAGAAAGGGAAAGAGAAGGTAGATGAATCTAATGTGCGAAATAGGGATTTGAAGTGCTGGAAATGTCAAGGGGTAGGTCATTATAGTAGAGATTGCCCAAATAGGAGAACGATGATCCTTCGAGAGGGAGAGTTTGTGACGGAGGATGAAGAGGAAGATGAGGTCATAGAGGAAGGAAAAGTAGAGTGTGAAAGTGATGAGTTTAGTGAAGAGGATCCTACTTATATGTCCTTAGTCACTAGGAGAGCTTTAAACACCCAAATTAAGGAGGATAGTCTAGACCAACGGGAGAACTTATTTCACACTAGGTGTCTTGTTCAATCTGTACCTTGTAGTGTGGTTATCGATAGTGGTAGTTGTACCAATGTTGTGAGTTCCATTCTGGTCAAGAGACTTAATTTAGAAACCAAACCCCATCCTAAACCATATAGGCTTCAATGGTTGAATGATTGTGGGGAGGTAAGGGTAAGTAGGCAAGCTCTTGTTTCTTTTACCATTGGGAAGTATGCTGATGATGTTTTGTGTGATGTTGTATCCATGCATGCTGGGGATTTATTGTTGGGGAGACCTTGGCAATTTGATCGTCGGGTAGTCTATGATGGGTATGCTAATCGTTACTCTTTTACTCATAATGGGAGAAAAACTACTCTTGTACCTTTGTCTCCAACAGACGTGTATATTGATCAATGTAAACTTGAAAAGAAAAGGCAAGAGGTCGATGCAAAAGCAAAAGGTTCAAAAGAAATGAAAGAAAAAGAATTGAGAGAAAAAAAAGAGTTGAGTGAAAAGCAAGTGACTAGCAATCGGCCTAGAGAGAAAAATGAGAGAAAAGCCAAAATAGTGAGCTTGTATGTTAGATCAAGTGAGGCTAGGAATGTTTTGCTCTCTAACCGGACCATTCTTGTACTTTTGTACAAAGGGTCTTGTTTTCTTACTAACGAGCTTAACCCTTCTTTGCCTAGTGTTTTTGTTACACTTTTGCAGGAGTTTGAAGATTTATTTCCCGAGGAGATGCCAAGTGGTTTGCCACCACTTAGAGGAATTGAGCACAAGATTGACTTCATTCCGGGAGCGACCATTCCAAATCGTCCAGCATATAGGACTAATCCAAAGGAGGCTGAAGAAATACAAAGGCAAGTAAGTGAACTCCTTGATAAAGGGTATGTGCGTGAGAGTTTGAGTCCATGTTCTGTTCCGGTTATTCTTGTGCCTAAGAAAGATGGATCATGGCGGATGTGTGTTGATTGTAGGGCTATAAACAAGATAACTATTAAGTATAGGCATCCAATTCCTAGATTAGATGATATGCTTGATGAGTTGCATGGATGTAGTCTATTTACTAAAATTGATTTGAAATCAGGTTATCATCAAATTCGCATGCATATTGGTGATGAATGGAAAACCGCTTTCAAAACTAAGTATGGCCTTTATGAGTGGTTAGTTATGCCTTTTGGATTGACTAATGCACCTAGTACATTCATGAGGTTAATGAATCATGTCTTGCGTGAATACTTAGGGAAGTTTGTGGTTGTGTATTTTGATGACATACTTGTTTATTCTAAATCCTTAGATGAGCATGTTGAGCATGTGCGTTCTGTTTTGATTACTTTGCGAAAAGAATGCTTGTATGCAAATTTTAAAAAATGTAGCTTTTGTATGGAAAAAGTTAATTTTCTTGGATTTGTCGTTTCATCTAATGGTGTTGAGGTTGACGAGGAGAAGGTAAAGGCAATACGAGATTGGCCTACACCTAAAAGTGTAAGTGAGGTAAGAAGTTTTCATGGTCTTGCAGGATTTTATCGTAGGTTCATAAAGGATTTTAGTACTATTGCTTCACCTTTGAATGAACTTGTTAAAAAAAATGTTTCTTTTGAATGGGGAAAAGACCAAGAACTTGCTTTTAATACTTTGAAAGAAAAATTGAGTTCTGCTCCATTACTGGCATTACCTAATTTTGACTTAACTTTTGAAATTGAATGTGATGCTAGTGGTGTTGGAATAGGGGCTGTTTTAATGCAAAATCAAAGACCTTTAATGTTCTTTAGTGAAAAATTGAATGGTGCTTCTTTGAAGTATCCGACTTATGACAAAGAACTTTATGCTTTGGTTCGTGCATTACAAACTTGGCAACATTATCTTTGGCCTAAAGAGTTTGTTATTCATACTGATCATGAGAGTTTAAAACACTTGAGAGGTCAAGATAAGCTCAATCGTCGCCATGCTAAATGGGTGGAGTTCATCGAGTCATTTCCTTATGTCATTAAGTATAAACAAGGTAAAGAGAATGTTGTTGCTGATGCTTTGTCTCGAAGGTATGCTCTTTTTAACCGATTGAATGCTAAGTTTTTGGGTTTTGAGCATATAAAGTCTTTGTATCATCATGATGTGTTCTTTGCTCCTTTTGTTGAATCTTGTGAAAAAGGACTTGTTGTGGATGATTACATGTTGTTTGATGGATTTTTGTTTAGAAAAGGGAAACTTTGCATACCATTTTGTTCCATTCGTGAGTTACTTGTAAGGGAAGCTCATGGAGGTGGCTTAATGGCTCATTTTGGAGTTTCTAAAACTTATGATATGCTTGCTGAACACTTTTACTGGCCTAAAATGAGACATGATGTTAATAAAGTGTGTGCACGATGCATAACATGTAAACAAGCTAAGTCTAGGCTTCAACCACATGGTTTGTATTCACCTTTGCCCATTCCTAATGGTCCTTGGATTGATATATCAATGGATTTTGTTTTAGGCTTACCTAGAACTAGGAAAGGTAGGGATAGCATCTTTGTTGTGGTTGATAGATTTAGTAAAATGGCTCATTTTATTCCTTGTCACAAAACTGATGATGCAAAGCATATTGCTGATTTATTTTTTAGGGAGGTTGTGAGATTGCATGGTATTCCTAAAAGCATAGTAAGTGATCGTGATGTTAAATTTTTAAGTCACTTTTGGCGTGTTTTGTGGGGTAAATTGGGAACTAAGCTAGTGTATTCAACTACATGTCATCCACAAACGGATGGACAAACTGAGGTTGTTAATCGGACCATGACTACTATGCTTAGAGCTATTATCGACAAGAATCTTAAGACTTGGGAGGATTGTTTGCCATTCATAGAATTTGCATATAATAGGGCTGTACATAGCACTACTAAATGCACTCCTTTTGAAATTGTTTATGGCTTTAATCCTCTAACTCCTATTGATTTATTACCTATGCCCCCTAATGAGTTTGTGAGTTTTGATGCCAATGCAAAGGTTGACTTTGTTCATAAGCTGCACCAAAAAGTGAAAGAGAACATTGAGAAGCATAATTCCAAGGTTGCTTCAAGAATTAATAAGGGACGCAAGCTTTTAGTCTTCAAACCTGGAGATTGGGTTTGGGTGCATTTTCGAAAAGAAAGGTTTCCTACACAAAGAAGATCGAAACTTTTGCCCAGAGGAGATGGTCCTTTCCAAGTTCTTGAGCGCATCAATGACAATGCTTATAAAATTGATTTACCAGGTGAGTATGGTGTTAGTGCAACCTTTAATGTTGCTGACTTGAGTCCTTTTGATGTAGGTGATGGCTATGATTCGAGGACGAATCCTTCTGAAGAGGGAGAAGATGATGTGAACCAAGCTACATCTATTGTCATGCCTCAAGGTCCAATTACAAGGTCGAGAGCCAAGAAGATACAACAAGCATTAATCACCTATATTCAAGCTATGGTGAGCTCGACAAAGGACGTTCAAGGAGATGTTGGACTATTTCCCTACACTATTTCCAAAATTGAGATTCAAGATGGAGACACGTTAAATGCATTTTCACTTGCATTTAATGAACTATAGTTGGCTTTATGGAACTTAAGCTTAAACTACTCCAAGTGAAGCTTCAATTAATATGGGAGGTTACAAACAACTCAAAGCTGACCATTGGAGTTCAATTCTCGGATTTATGGCCCTCCATTATATAATTTTCAGTTTTTAAGTCTTTTTCATAACTTATAGGTTACATTTGAGTAGTGGCTGATTATGGGCTTTAATATTGTGGAGGTTACACTCTTAAATATGTCATTTAAGCTGAATTTAGGTTATATTTTGAAGGCTATAAAAAGCCATCTTGGATGTAACACAAACCAGAATATTTTGAGTGAAATATATTGGGTTTTCTCTTAGCTTTGTGTTGAGCTGAGTTTTTTTCAAATTGTGCAATTTCTTGTGTTTAGATCTTGCATGCTAGAGTCATTCAAGTGGTGTTGATCAAACCTCTTGTGGAGTGATTCGAATCACGAGTTTAGAAACAAGTTTTCTTTACTCTTGATATTGATCATCAAGGTAATCCGTTTCAAAACTTTTCCTTGGGTTGGTTCCATATTGTTCTTTGGGGTTTTCAGATTTGAGATCTAAAGGTCTTGTTTTTTAGCAAGGTTGTTAGATCCATTTCTTGGGAGTTTTATAACATGTCGTCCAAACCACCTAAATAACTCTCAATGGGAAGAACTTTGAGTTCCTAACTGTCCAAAAACTCAAACGGAGCAAAGTTTGGACAAGGTTCGTCCAAACCATATGAAAAACTCTCATCGGGACGAACTTTGGGTTCCGAGCTCCCAAAAACCGAAACGGAGCAAAGTTTGGACCATGTGTCGTCCAAGCCACGTAAAGAACTCTCATTGGGAAGAACTTTGAGTTCCTAACTCTGCAAAAACTCAAACGGAGCAAAGTTTGGACCAAGTTCGTCCAAACCATTTGAAAAACTCTCAATCAGACAAACTTTGGGTTCCGAGCTCTCAAAAACTGAAACGGAGCAATGTTTGGACCATGTGTCGTCCAAACCAAGTAAAGTACTCTCATTGGGGCGAACTTTCAGTTCCTAACTCTCCAAAAACTCAAACGGAGCAATTTTTCTACCAAGTTCGTCCAAACCATATGAAAAACTCTCATTGGGACGAACTTTGGGTTCCGTGCTCTCAAAAACTGAAACGGAGCAAAGTTTGGACCATGTGTCGTCCAAACCACGTAAAGAACTCTCATTGGGAAGAACTTTGAGTTCCTAACTCGTCAAAAACTCAAACGGAGCAAAGTTTGGACCAATTTCGTCCAAACCATTTGAAAAACTCTCAATCAGACGAACTTTGGGTTCCGAGCTCTCAAAAACTGAAACGGAGCAATGTTTGGACCATGTGTCGTCCAAACCACGTAAAGTACTCTCATTGGGGTGAACTTTCAGTTCCTAACTGTCCAAAAACTCAAACGGAGCAATTTTTCTACCAAGTTCGTCCAAACCATATGAAAAACTCTCATTGGGACGAACTTTGGGTTCCGTGCGCTCAAAAACTGAAACGGAGCAAAGTTTGGACCATGTGTCTTCCAAACCATGTAAAGTACTCTCATTGGGCCGAACTTTGAGTTCCTAACTCTCCAATAACTCAAACGGAGCAAAGTTTGGACCAAGTTTGTCCGAACCATTTGAAAAACTCTCATTCTGAAGAACTTTGGGTTCCGAGCTCTCAAAAATTTTAACGGAGCAAAGTTTTGACCATGTGTCGTCCAAACCACCTAAAGAACTCTCATTGGGAAGAACTTTGAGTTCTTAACTGTCCAAAAACTCAAACGGAGCAAAGTTTGGACAAGGTTCGTCCAAACCATATGAAAAACTCTCATTGGGACGAACTTTGGGTTCCGAGCTCCCAAAAACCGAAACGGAGCAAAGTTTTGACCATGTGTCGTCCAAACCACGTAAAGAACTTTCATTGGGCCGAACTTTGAGTTCCTAACTCTCCAAAAACTCAAACGGAGCAAAGTTTGGACCAAGTTCGTCCAAACCATATGAAAAACTCTAAATGGGACGAACTTTGGGTTCCGACCTCTCAAAAACCGAAACGGAGCAATGTTTTGACAATGTGTCGTCCCAACAACCTAAATAACTCTCATTGGGAAGAACTTTGAGTTCCTAACTCTCCAAAAACTCAAACGGATAAAAGTTTGGACCAAGTTGATCCAAACAATATGAAAAACTCTCATTCGGACGAACTCTGGATTTCGAGCTCTCAAAAACTGAAAGGGAGAAAAGTTGTGAACATGTGTCGTCCAAACCACCTAAATAACTCTCAATGGGAAGAACTTTGAGTTCCTAACTGTCCAAAAACTCAAACGGAGCAAAGTTTGGACAAGGTTCGTCCAAACCATATGAAAAACTCTCATTGGGACGAACTTTGGGTTCCGAGCTCCCAAAAACCGAAACGGAGCAAAGTTTGGACCATGTGTCGTCCAAGCCACGTAAAGAACTCTCATTGGGAAGAACTTTGAGTTCCTAACTCTGCAAAAACTCAAACGGAGCAAAGTTTGGACCAAGTTCGTCCAAACCATTTGAAAAACTCTCAATCAGACAAACTTTGGGTTCCGAGCTCTCAAAAACTGAAACGGAGCAATGTTTGGACCATGTGTCGTCCAAACCAAGTAAAGTACTCTCATTGGGGCGAACTTTCAGTTCCTAACTCTCCAAAAACTCAAATGGAGCAATTTTTCTACCAAGTTCGTCCAAACCATATGAAAAACTCTCATTGGGACGAACTTTGGGTTCCGTGCTCTCAAAAACTGAAACGGAGCAAAGTTTGGACCATGTGTCGTCCAAACCACGTAAAGAACTCTCATTGGGAAGAACTTTGAGTTCCTAACTCGTCAAAAACTCAAACGGAGCAAAGTTTGGACCAATTTCATCCAAACCATTTGAAAAACTCTCAATCAGACGAACTTTGGGTTCCGAGCTCTCAAAAACTGAAACGGAGCAATGTTTGGACCATGTGTCGTCCAAACCACGTAAAGTACTCTCATTGGGGTGAACTTTCAGTTCCTAACTGTCCAAAAACTCAAACGGAGCAATTTTTCTACCAAGTTCGTCCAAACCATATGAAAAACTCTCATTGGGACGAACTTTGGGTTCCGTGCGCTCAAAAACTGAAACGGAGCAAAGTTTGGACCATGTGTCTTCCAAACCATGTAAAGTACTCTCATTGGGCCGAACTTTGAGTTCCTAACTCTCCAATAACTCAAACGGAGCAAAGTTTGGACCAAGTTTGTCCGAACCATTTGAAAAACTCTCATTCTGAAGAACTTTGGGTTCCGAGCTCTCAAAAATTTTAACGGAGCAAAGTTTTGACCATGTGTCGTCCAAACCACCTAAAGAACTCTCATTGGGAAGAACTTTGAGTTCTTAACTGTCCAAAAACTCAAACGGAGCAAAGTTTGGACAAGGTTCGTCCAAACCATATGAAAAACTCTCATTGGGACGAACTTTGGGTTCCGAGCTCCCAAAAACCGAAACGGAGCAAAGTTTTGACCATGTGTCGTCCAAACCACGTTAAGAACTTTCATTGGGCCGAACTTTGAGTTCCTAACTCTCCAAAAACTCAAACGGAGCAAAGTTTGGACCAAGTTCGTCCAAACCATATGAAAAACTCTAAATGGGACGAACTTTGGGTTCCGACCTCTCAAAAACCGAAACGGAGCAATGTTTTGACAATGTGTCGTCCCAACAACCTAAATAACTCTCATTGGGAAGAACTTTGAGTTCCTAACTCTCCAAAAACTCAAACGGATAAAAGTTTGGACCAAGTTGATCCAAACAATATGAAAAACTCTCATTCGGACGAACTCTGGATTTCGAGCTCTCAAAAACTGAAAGGGAGAAAAGTTGTGAACATGTGTCGTCCAAACCACCTAAATAACTCTCAATGGGAAGAACTTTGAGTTCCTAACTGTCCAAAAACTCAAACGGAGCAAAGTTTGGACAAGGTTCGTCCAAACCATATGAAAAACTCTCATTGGGACGAACTTTGGGTTCCGAGCTCCCAAAAACCGAAACGGAGCAAAGTTTGGACCATGTGTCGTCCAAGCCACGTAAAGAACTCTCATTGGGAAGAACTTTGAGTTCCTAACTCTGCAAAAACTCAAACGGAGCAAAGTTTGGACCAAGTTCGTCCAAACCATTTGAAAAACTCTCAATCAGACAAACTTTGGGTTCCGAGCTCTCAAAAACTGAAACGGAGCAATGTTTGGACCATGTGTCGTCCAAACCAAGTAAAGTACTCTCATTGGGGCGAACTTTCAGTTCCTAACTCTCCAAAAACTCAAACGGAGCAATTTTTCTACCAAGTTCGTCCAAACCATATGAAAAACTCTCATTGGGACGAACTTTGGGTTCCGTGCTCTCAAAAACTGAAACGGAGCAAAGTTTGGACCATGTGTCGTCCAAACCACGTAAAGAACTCTCATTGGGAAGAACTTTGAGTTCCTAACTCGTCAAAAACTCAAACGGAGCAAAGTTTGGACCAATTTCGTCCAAACCATTTGAAAAACTCTCAATCAGACGAACTTTGGGTTCCGAGCTCTCAAAAACTGAAACGGAGCAATGTTTGGACCATGTGTCGTCCAAACCACGTAAAGTACTCTCATTGGGGTGAACTTTCAGTTCCTAACTGTCCAAAAACTCAAACGGAGCAATTTTTCTACCAAGTTCGTCCAAACCATATGAAAAACTCTCATTGGGACGAACTTTGGGTTCCGTGCGCTCAAAAACTGAAACGGAGCAAAGTTTGGACCATGTGTCTTCCAAACCATGTAAAGTACTCTCATTGGGCCGAACTTTGAGTTCCTAACTCTCCAATAACTCAAACGGAGCAAAGTTTGGACCAAGTTTGTCCGAACCATTTGAAAAACTCTCATTCTGAAGAACTTTGGGTTCCGAGCTCTCAAAAATTTTAACGGAGCAAAGTTTTGACCATGTGTCGTCCAAACCACCTAAAGAACTCTCATTGGGAAGAACTTTGAGTTCTTAACTGTCCAAAAACTCAAACGGAGCAAAGTTTGGACAAGGTTCGTCCAAACCATATGAAAAACTCTCATTGGGACGAACTTTGGGTTCCGAGCTCCCAAAAACCGAAACGGAGCAAAGTTTTGACCATGTGTCGTCCAAACCACGTAAAGAACTTTCATTGGGCCGAACTTTGAGTTCCTAACTCTCCAAAAACTCAAACGGAGCAAAGTTTGGACCAAGTTCGTCCAAACCATATGAAAAACTCTAAATGGGACGAACTTTGGGTTCCGACCTCTCAAAAACCGAAACGGAGCAATGTTTTGACAATGTGTCGTCCCAACAACCTAAATAACTCTCATTGGGAAGAACTTTGAGTTCCTAACTCTCCAAAAACTCAAACGGATAAAAGTTTGGACCAAGTTGATCCAAACAATATGAAAAACTCTCATTCGGACGAACTCTGGATTTCGAGCTCTCAAAAACTGAAAGGGAGAAAAGTTGTGAACATGTGTCGTCCAAACCACCTAAATAACTCTCAATGGGAAGAACTTTGAGTTCCTAACTGTCCAAAAACTCAAACGGAGCATGATATGAATCCTACCATGCTATCCAAAACTAAAGAAAAGCTTCAAAATGGAGATTCATTAAATGCACTCAAGCTTCATTGAAGACAAGTAAAAGTGTCATTTATGGAACATGGACTTCAAGATACTTCAAGTGAGGTTTCAAGCATGGGAGGTTACAAATATTAATTGGCTGATTGCAAACTCCTATTCACGGATTCATGGACCCTTTTGAATGTATTTTCAGTTTTATGTCATTTTAGTTACTTTTTAGGTTACATTTAGTTAATGGCTTATTATGGTCATAAAGTTGGAATGTTACAACTCTTGAAATGCCTCATGGAAGGTCTAGGGTTCAATTTTAAGGCTATATAATGCCATGTAATTCCTTTGTAAAAAAAAAAAAAGAAGACTTGGAAATGTAGTAAAATCAGCCTTTGAGCTTTTCCTTTAGCCTAGAGCTAAGTTTCTTTGCAATTCTATGTAGTTTAGGTTGCATGCTGAGAATCATTCAAGCTTGACTTGATCAATCATGCTTGTGGAGTGATTCGAATCTCAAGCAAGTTTTCTTGCCTTGAGATATTTGATCGACAAGGTAATCCGGTTTTTACTTTCCTTGGGTTGATTTTCAAATCGGTTTTGGGGTTTTCAGATTTGAGATCTAAAGGTTTGCATATCCATAAGGGTTCTTAGATCCAATTGGCCTGGGCTGTCATATCATTTGGTATCAGAGCTGCTTTGTCTTATCATTTGGTATCAGAGCTACTTTGATTTCACAACATTTGGTATCAGAGCTGCTTTGTCTTATCATTTGGTATCAGAGCTTTAGGCTCAAGATCGGATATATGTTTCCTTTGCGTTTCTCTTGAATTTGTTTCTCTTTCTTTAGTTATTTTTTTTTAATCTGTCCAGTTTCGTAGTCTGCCTAAATGCTCCAAAAACTCATATTTCCGAATGGTATTTCATCTTACTATCTTCTATGATATTGTAGATCTTTGTTTAAGCTACAACTTTGCCTTCTTCATAAATTTCTAATTCAATTGTCTTGAGGGTGAAACGTTTGAACTTTTACAATCTGTTCTGGAAAACTGCTATACCCGAGAATGTGTGTTCTTGTTTTTGTTCATGTCATTTTTTCCTCCAAAGCTTGATAGATCTGAATTGGTTGATGTTTAAACTCTCACTTGTGTTAGGATCTGACCGTTGGTATCCATTGGCTTCAGTTACATGTTGAATTTCTCAAATTAATTAACCTGTTATGAAACTCCCAAGAAATGGATCTAACAACCTTGCTAAAAAACAAGACCTTTAGATCTCAAATCTGAAAACCCCAAAGAACAATATGGAACCAACCCAAGGAAAAGTTTTGAAACGGATTACCTTGATGATCAATATCAAGAGTAAAGAAAACTTGTTTCTAAACTCGTGATTCGAATCACTCCACAAGAGGTTTGATCAACACCACTTGAATGACTCTAGCATGCAAGATCTAAACACAAGAAATTGCACAATTTGAAAAAAACTCAGCTCAACACAAAGCTAAGAGAAAACCCAATATATTTCACTCAAAATATTCTGGTTTGTGTTACATCCAAGATGGCTTTTTATAGCCTTCAAAATATAACCTAAATTCAGCTTAAATGACATATTTAAGAGTGTAACCTCCACAATATTAAAGCCCATAATCAGCCACTACTCAAATGTAACCTATAAGTTATGAAAAAGACTTAAAAACTGAAAATTATATAATGGAGGGCCATAAATCCGAGAATTGAACTCCAATGGTCAGCTTTGAGTTGTTTGTAACCTCCCATATTAATTGAAGCTTCACTTGGAGTAGTTTAAGCTTAAGTTCCATAAAGCCAACTATAGTTCATTAAATGCAAGTGAAAATGCATTTAACGTGTCTCCATCTTGAATCTCAATTTTGGAAATAGTGTAGGGAAATAGTCCAACATCTCCTTGATCGTCCTTTGTCGAGCTCACCATAGCTTGAATATAGGTGATTAATGCTTGTTGTATCTTCTTGGCTCTCGACCTTGTAATTGGACCTTGAGGCATGACAATAGATGTAGCTTGGTTCACATCATCTTCTCCCTCTTCAGAAGGATTCGTCCTCGAATCATAGCCATCACCTACATCAAAAGGACTCAAGTCAGCAACATTAAAGGTTGCACTAACACCATACTCACCTGGTAAATCAATTTTATAAGCATTGTCATTGATGCGCTCAAGAACTTGGAAAGGACCATCTCCTCTGGGCAAAAGTTTCGATCTTCTTTGTGTAGGAAACCTTTCTTTTCGAAAATGCACCCAAACCCAATCTCCAGGTTTGAAGACTAAAAGCTTGCGTCCCTTATTAATTCTTGAAGCAACCTTGGAATTATGCTTCTCAATGTTCTCTTTCACTTTTTGGTGCAGCTTATGAACAAAGTCAACCTTTGCATTGGCATCAAAACTCACAAACTCATTAGGGGGCATAGGTAATAAATCAATAGGAGTTAGAGGATTAAAGCCATAAACAATTTCAAAAGGAGTGCATTTAGTAGTGCTATGTACAGCCCTATTATATGCAAATTCTATGAATGGCAAACAATCCTCCCAAGTCTTAAGATTCTTGTCGATAATAGCTCTAAGCATAGTAGTCATGGTCCGATTAACAACCTCAGTTTGTCCATCCGTTTGTGGATGACATGTAGTTGAATACACTAGCTTAGTTCCCAATTTACCCCACAAAACACGCCAAAAGTGACTTAAAAATTTAACATCACGATCACTTACTATGCTTTTAGGAATACCATGCAATCTCACAACCTCCCTAAAAAATAAATCAGCAATATGCTTTGCATCATCAGTTTTGTGACAAGGAATAAAATGAGCCATTTTACTAAATCTATCAACCACAACAAAGATGCTATCCCTACCTTTCCTAGTTCTAGGTAAGCCTAAAACAAAATCCATTGATATATCAATCCAAGGACCATTAGGAATGGGCAAAGGTGAATACAAACCATGTGGTTGAAGCCTAGACTTAGCTTGTTTACATGTTATGCATCGTGCACACACTTTATTAACATCATGTCTCATTTTAGGCCAGTAAAAGTGTTCAGCAAGCATATCATAAGTTTTAGAAACTCCAAAATGAGCCATTAAGCCACCTCCATGAGCTTCCCTTACAAGTAACTCACGAATGGAACAAAATGGTATGCAAAGTTTCCCTTTTCTAAACAAAAATCCATCAAACAACATGTAATCATCCACAACAAGTCCTTTTTCACAAGATTCAACAAAAGGAGCAAAGAACACATCATGATGATACAAAGACTTTATATGCTCAAAACCCAAAAACTTAGCATTCAATCGGTTAAAAAGAGCATACCTTCGAGACAAAGCATCAGCAACAACATTCTCTTTACCTTGTTTATACTTAATGACATAAGGAAATGACTCGATGAACTCCACCCATTTAGCATGGCGACGATTGAGCTTATCTTGACCTCTCAAGTGTTTTAAACTCTCATGATCAGTATGAATAACAAACTCTTTAGGCCAAAGATAATGTTGCCAAGTTTGTAATGCACGAACCAAAGCATAAAGTTCTTTGTCATAAGTCGGATACTTCAAAGAAGCACCATTCAATTTTTCACTAAAGAACATTAAAGGTCTTTGATTTTGCATTAAAACAGCCCCTATTCCAACACCACTAGCATCACATTCAATTTCAAAAGTTAAGTCAAAATTAGGTAATGCCAGTAATGGAGCAGAACTCAATTTTTCTTTCAAAGTATTAAAAGCAAGTTCTTGGTCTTTTCCCCATTCAAAAGAAACATTTTTTTTAACAAGTTCATTCAAAGGTGAAGCAATAGTACTAAAATCCTTTATGAACCTACGATAAAATCCTGCAAGACCATGAAAACTTCTTACCTCACTTACACTTTTAGGTGTAGGCCAATCTCGTATTGCCTTTACCTTCTCCTCGTCAACCTCAACACCATTAGATGAAACGACAAATCCAAGAAAATTAACTTTTTCCATACAAAAGCTACATTTTTTAAAATTTGCATACAAGCATTCTTTTCGCAAAGTAATCAAAACAGAACGCACATGCTCAACATGCTCATCTAAGGATTTAGAATAAACAAGTATGTCATCAAAATACACAACCACAAACTTCCCTAAGTATTCACGCAAGACATGATTCATTAACCTCATGAATGTACTAGGTGCATTAGTCAATCCAAAAGGCATAACTAACCACTCATAAAGGCCATACTTAGTTTTGAAAGCGGTTTTCCATTCATCACCAATATGCATGCGAATTTGATGATAACCTGATTTCAAATCAATTTTAGTAAATAGACTACATCCATGCAACTCATCAAGCATATCATCTAATCTAGGAATTGGATGCCTATACTTAATAGTTATCTTGTTTATAGCCCTACAATCAACACACATCCGCCATGATCCATCTTTCTTAGGCACAAGAATAACCGGAACAGAACATGGACTCAAACTCTCACGCACATACCCTTTATCAAGGAGTTCACTTACTTGCCTTTGTATTTCTTCAGCCTCCTTTGGATTAGTCCTATATGCTGGACGATTTGGAATGGTCGCTCCCGGAATGAAGTCAATCTTGTGCTCAATTCCTCTAAGTGGTGGCAAACCACTTGGCATCTCCTCGGGAAATAAATCTTCAAACTCCTGCAAAAGTGTAACAAAAACACTAGGCAAAGAAGGGTTAAGCTCGTTAGTAAGAAAACAAGACCCTTTGTACAAAAGTACAAGAATGGTCCGGTTAGAGAGCAAAACATTCCTAGCCTCACTTGATCTAACATACAAGCTCACTATTTTGGCTTTTCTCTCATTTTTCTCTCTAGGCCGATTGCTAGTCACTTGCTTTTCACTCAACTCTTTTTTTTCTCTCAATTCTTTTTCTTTCATTTCTTTTGAACCTTTTGCTTTTGCATCGACCTCTTGCCTTTTCTTTTCAAGTTTACATTGATCAATATACACGTCTGTTGGAGACAAAGGTACAAGAGTAGTTTTTCTCCCATTATGAGTAAAAGAGTAACGATTAGCATACCCATCATAGACTACCCGACGATCAAATTGCCAAGGTCTCCCCAACAATAAATCCCCAGCATGCATGGATACAACATCACACAAAACATCATCAGCATACTTCCCAATGGTAAAAGAAACAAGAGCTTGCCTACTTACCCTTACCTCCCCACAATCATTCAACCATTGAAGCCTATATGGTTTAGGATGGGGTTTGGTTTCTAAATTAAGTCTCTTGACCAGAATGGAACTCACAACATTGGTACAACTACCACTATCGATAACCACACTACAAGGTACAGATTGAACAAGACACCTAGTGTGAAATAAGTTCTCCCGTTGGTCTAGACTATCCTCCTTAATTTGGGTGTTTAAAGCTCTCCTAGTGACTAAGGACATATAAGTAGGATCCTCTTCACTAAACTCATCACTTTCACACTCTACTTTTCCTTCCTCTATGACCTCATCTTCCTCTTCATCCTCCGTCACAAACTCTCCCTCTCGAAGGATCATCGTTCTCCTATTTGGGCAATCTCTACTATAATGACCTACCCCTTGACATTTCCAGCACTTCAAATCCCTATTTCGCACATTAGATTCATCTACCTTCTCTTTCCCTTTCTTGGAACTCTCCCCCTTTTCAAACTTCTCTTTAGGTTTCTCATACCCCTCTCGATTTCTAGGCTTATAATCAATACTCTTACTATCCCTTTTCCATGATGAGCTAGAGTTGGAAAAGTGTTTAGAAGAATACCGTCGTGACTTTCGTTGGAGTTGCCTCTCAATTTTGATTGCAATATGCAGCATCTCTTCCATGTCAAAATAAGGTTGTAGATCAACCTTGTCCGCAATCTCCGTGTTTAGCCCATTAAGAAACCGTGCCATGAGATTCTCCATGTCTTCATCTATATCAAGTCGATCCATCAACGTATCCATCTCCTTGTAATAATCCTCCACGGACTTACTTCCTTGTTTCAATGCTTGAAGCTTTTGCGCCATGTCCCGTTGAAAATGTTTTGGAACAAAACGCTTCCTCATGGCCTCCTTGAACTCGTACCAATCATCGATCGGTGCCTCAAGATTTCTTCTCCTACTTGACATCAACTTATCCCACCATGTTTGAGCATATTGTTTAAATTGAGCAACACATAATATTACCTTCTTTTCATCACTGAAATTATGGCAATTGAATACGGACTCCACTGACTTCTCCCATTCAAGGTATTCCTCCGGATCGGTTTTGCCATAGAACTTTGGAAGCTTCAATTTGATGTTACCCACATTTCGATCAACTCCCTCATATTGAGGAACTCGTTGTTGGAAAATATGATGTCCTCGTCCACGACCTCGCCCTCTTTCCATGCCACGACCAGCACGTCTTTGTCTTCCTCTTGGAACCGCTACCAAGGTAACTTGGTCATCATCTGGTTGATCGGAACCATCATCCTCATAGTCATCCTCTCGATCATTGTCAATACGTGGTGGTGGAACTCTCTCACGAGGTTGGTACTGAGCCTCCAACCTTCCCATGCGTTCGGACAACTCTTCTATACCACGAATCATTCTTTCCATGGTTCCTTGTTGTGCCTCTCTCATCCGTGCTTCAGTAATGTTAGGATCATTCTCATGATTTGCCATACTACAAAACAAAGTTAAGTGACAAAAAAAAAAATAATAATGGACCTCACAAGCGCTCCCTCACACGTTTCACTCGTTAATGAAGACCACTCGTGTTTAACACTCAACACTCAAAACAATGTACCACTCCCTTACAATCACACCCTCACAAATTGGCACACAGAAATCACACTCCAAAACAGATTGGTATTAAGTCTAGCAAAGTTAAAGAGCTAAGCAGTGCAATTCAAGTGATTAGTCCACACACTTAGAACACAATCAAAGGTATTAAAGGAGCAATCCGAATAACAACAAAGAAACAAGTTTAAGAAAAAAAAATATTGGAATATGATTAGGGAAGAAAGAAACAAACTTAGAACAAAGAGAAACAAAGTTGGACAGAATTGAAATGGTATGCAAAGTAGTTACTAAGTTGAATTCAAAAAAATTGATAAAGATGATGTTAACTCCGGGCAAATGATGAATAATGGTGTTTAATTCAGCCTTAGTAACAGATAGGAGTTAAATATAACAGCAACAAAAGAGAATTGACTAAGCCCAATTGTAACTGCCACATTTAATGCCCAACGGTTTTCTTTTGTTTGAATTCTGGATGTAACTGATATGTTGGAACTTTAAACGGTCAAATCTGAATCTAAGAAGAGAGTATTAACATTAGAACATTCAGATGAACATGCTTTCAAACAATGAATACAAAGAAGTCAGCAAGAATTTGCTCTCGGGCTGTACAGATTTCCTTTGACAGATTTTCAAAATATGCCTAAATCACCCTGAAGCAAACCGATTTAGAAGTTCTCAATGAAGGAAAAGTTGTAGATAAGACTTCAATCTAAAACTTTGTAGAAGACAAGAACATGAAATGAAGAACGGAAATGATATATTTTTTTTCTTTTTTAAGACAGCAGAATAGCATGCCCAGATTTACGAAAACTGAAGAAAAAAAACAAATAGAACAAAAAGATAAACGCAAGGAAACATATGTCCGATCAAAGAGCCTAATGCTCTGATACCAAATGTTATGAAACTCCCAAGAAATGGATCTAACAACCTTGCTAAAAAACAAGACCTTTAGATCTCAAATCTGAAAACCCCAAAGAACAATATGGAACCAACCCAAGGAAAAGTTTTGAAACGGATTACCTTGATGATCAATATCAAGAGTAAAGAAAACTTGTTTCTAAACTCGTGATTCGAATCACTCCACAAGAGGTTTGATCAACACCACTTGAATGACTCTAGCATGCAAGATCTAAACACAAGAAATTGCACAATTTGAAAAAAACTCAGCTCAACACAAAGCTAAGAGAAAACCCAATATATTTCACTCAAAATATTCTGGTTTGTGTTACATCCAAGATGGCTTTTTATAGCCTTCAAAATATAACCTAAATTCAGCTTAAATGACATATTTAAGAGTGTAACCTCCACAATATTAAAGCCCATAATCAGCCACTACTCAAATGTAACCTATAAGTTATGAAAAAGACTTAAAAACTGAAAATTATATAATGGAGGGCCATAAATCCGAGAATTGAACTCCAATGGTCAGCTTTGAGTTGTTTGTAACCTCCCATATTAATTGAAGCTTCACTTGGAGTAGTTTAAGCTTAAGTTCCATAAAGCCAACTATAGTTCATTAAATGCAAGTGAAAATGCATTTAACGTGTCTCCATCTTGAATCTCAATTTTGGAAATAGTGTAGGGAAATAGTCCAACATCTCCTTGAACGTCCTTTGTCGAGCTCACCATAGCTTGAATATAGGTGATTAATGCTTGTTGTATCTTCTTGGCTCTCGACCTTGTAATTGGACCTTGAGGCATGACAATAGATGTAGCTTGGTTCACATCATAACCACTTGCCATAAATTTTGGGGTTAGAAACTTTTCATATTCAATTTTCCAGCCACTTGCTATTCAATGCCCATGATCTCTATTGATTATAACTTTTCTTTAATGTGAAGCCTGATTTAAATTCCATAAGTTCATTTCAACCTTTGGATATTAATATATGGAGACATACATTTAGACTTTCATTTCCATTTAACCTTGATTTCTTTCTTGACTTGTTTCTTATTTGGTATTCGTTTGACTCCATACTTAAGCTATTTTGATTGTGTTCTATGTGTGCTATCTATCACTTCAATGCAAACTTTGCTCATTGGCTCATGTGAGTGAGATTGAGAGTGTATTTGTCTTTGAGTGAAAACACGTGAGGGATTGCTTGTGAGGTCACTTTTCATTCCTTTGCAGCATGTTTCAAACAAGGAGTTCAAACAAATCCATGTTTCGTCAAGCACAAAAACATTGTGAGAAACACGTTCGTGACGATCCATTTTGGAAGGCTTTTCGTGAAAATATGGATGAAATACATAAATCCATAAAGTACATGTCTGAATTATCTCACGAGTTGAATTTGCGGGATCAAGCAAGAGAGGCACAAATCACAAAATCCATTCAAGAAGAAGAAGATTGTTCCATGCCTCAAGATGATGTTTCAAATGACGATGTTGTTATTGATGACGCGGTGACCAGAAAAGAAAGTGTGCAAATACCAGTTGATCTATGTCCATTTGAGCCAAAACCTAAGGAAAGTGAAAAAGAGAAAGAGTTTGAGAAAGAAATATTTGAAGCTTATATTGAGATTGAAGAGAAAGAGAGTTCAGTTATTAGAGTATGTGAGAAGACCCATGTCTTGTATTCAAAAAGACACATACAAGAACTTGTATCCGAAAGGACTTGTTTTCTGACGGGTGCACTTAAACCAAGTGTACCTACTTTTTCTAATGAGTTCTTGCAGGAAATTAAAATGCTTGTTGAAACGCAAGATTCAAACAATGCTTCAAATACGAGACAAAGCCAAGCACGAGGGAACTTTAATGCCAAAGGGGAACAAATGAAGCGATGTTTGTATTTTGCTTCATCATCCATTCATGGTGGACAGTCAAAGGTGAAGAATTTGAGGAGATCAAGAATGCGAGATGCAAATGATTTCAAGTTTGCACTACAAGGGGATCCTTGGATTCGAGGACGAATCCTCTTGAAGAAGAGGAGGATGATACGAACCGAGGTGTCTTAATCAAGCTACAATAACCCAAGATGCTTCCAAACTTAAGAGTTAGCTTTTTGAAAGATGATTCTCGGATTTAAGGCATTTTTATTGTAACTTTCAGTTTTAAAGTTGTGTTTTTAATGTTTTAAGTTACTTTTAAGTTAGTGGTCATTATAGCATTGATGGGGATGAAAGTTACAACCTTTCATATGACCATAGGTTATGTTTGAAGGCTATAAATAACCATCTATGTAGTTACT
Organism: Luffa aegyptiaca; assembly: GCA_017139565.1. Classification (NCBI taxonomy): domain Eukaryota; kingdom Viridiplantae; phylum Streptophyta; class Magnoliopsida; order Cucurbitales; family Cucurbitaceae; genus Luffa; species Luffa aegyptiaca. The sequence goes on along the minus strand of JAETGN010000112.1, from coordinate 104,717 downwards.
TTGAGGGGAGATTAGTTTTGATGGAATTTCAATGAAAATGAAGTCTTTTGAGCCTAAAGGCCATGAGCAACTTTGCATATCTTGTGTTTAGATTTGCATGCTAGGATCATTCAAGTAGCGTTGATCAAACAACTTGTGGAGTGATTCAAATCTCGAGTTTAGGAACGAGTTTTCTCTACTCTTAATCTTGATCGTCAAGGTAAATCCGTTCTATCTTCTTCCTTGGGATGAAATCATCTTGTTTTGGGGGTCTTAGCATTTGAGATCTAGGGGTTTGCATATCCATAAGGGTTCTTAGATCCAATTGGCCTGGGCTGTCATATCATTTGGTATCAGAGCTGCTTTGTCTTATCAAAGCAAAGTTTGGACAAGGTTCGTCCAAACCATATGAAAAACTCTCATTGGGACGAACTTTGGGTTCCGTGCTCTCAAAAACTGAAACGGAGCAAAGTTTGGACCATGTGTCGTCCAAACCACGTAAAGATCTCTCATTGGGAAGAACTTTGAGTTCCTAAATCTGCAAAAACTCAAACGGAGGAAGTTTGGACCATTTTCGTCCAAACCATTTGAAAAACTCTCAATCAGACGAACTTTGGGTTCCGAGCTCTCAAAAACTGAAACGGAGCAATGTTTGGACCATGTGTCGTCCAAACCACGTAAAGTACTCTCATTGGGGCGAACTTTCAGTTCCTAACTCTCCAAAAACTCAAACGGAGCAATTTTTCTACCAAGTTCGACCAAACCATATGAAAAACTCTCATTGGGACGAACTTTGGGTTCCGTGCTCTCAAAAACTGAAACGGAGCAAAGTTTGGACCATGTGTCTTCCAAACCACCTAAAGAACTCTCAATGGGAAGAACTTTGAGTTCCTAACTGTCCAAAAACTCAAACGGAGCAAAGTTTGGACAAGGTTCGTCAAACCATATGAAAAACTCTCATTGGGACGATCTTTGGGTTCCGAGCTCCCAAAAACCGAAACGGAGAAAAGTTTGGACCATGTGTTGTCCAAACCACGTAAATAACTCTAATTGGGCCGAACTTTGAGTTCCTAACTCTCCAAAAACTCAAACGTTGCAAAAATTGGACTAGGTTCGTCCAAACAATATGAAAAACTCTCATTGGGACGAACTTTGACTTCCGAGCTCTCAAAAACCGAAACGGAGCAAACTTTTGACCATGTGTCGTCCAAACCACGTAAAGAACTTTCATTGGGCCGAACTTTGAGTTCCTAACTCTCCAAAAACTCATACGGAGCAAAGTTTGGACCAAGTTCGTCCAAACCATATGAAAAACTCTAAATGGGACGAACTTTTCGTTCCGACCTCTCAAAAACCGAAACGGAGCAATGTTTTGAGCATGTGTCGTCCCAACAACCTAAATAACTCTCATTGGGAAGAACTTTGAGTTCCTAACTCTCCAAAAACTCAAACGGATAAAAGTTTGGACCAAGTTGATCCAAACAATATGAAAAACTCTCATTCGGACGAACTCTGGATTTCGAGCTCTCAAAAACTGAAAGGGAGAAAAGTTGTGACCATGTGTCGTCCAAACCACCTAAATAACTCTCAATGGGAAGAACATTGAGTTCCTAACTGACCAAAAACTCAAACGGAGCACAGTTTGGACAAGGTTCGTCCAAACCATATGAAAAACTCTCATTGGGACGAACTTTGGGTTCCGAGCTCCCAAAAACCGAAACGGAGCAAAGTTTGGACCATGTGTCGTCCATGCCACGTAAAGAACTCTCATTGGGAAGAACTTTGAGTTCCTAACTCGTCAAAAACTCAAACGGAGCAAAGTTTGGACCAATTTCGTCCAAACCATTTGAAAAACTCTCAATCAGACGAACTTTGGGTTCCGAGCTCTCAAAAACTGAAACGGAGCATTGTTTGGACCATGTGTCGTCCAAACCACGTAAAGTACTCTCATTGGGGTGAACTTTCAGTTCCTAACTCTCCAAAAACTCAAACGGAGCAATTTTTCTACCAAGTTCGTCCAAACCATATGAAAAACTCTCATTGGGACGAACTTTGGGTTCCGTGCGCTCAAAAACTGAAACGGAGCAAAGTTTGGACCATGTGTCTTCCAAACCATGTAAAGTACTCTCATTGGGCCGAACTTTGAGTTCCTAACTCTCCAATAACTCAAACGGAGCAAAGTTTGGACCAAGTTTGTCCAAACCATTTGAAAAACTCTCATTCTGACGAACTTTGGGTTCCGAGCTCTCAAAAATTTTAACGGAGCAAAGTTTTGACCATGTGTCGTCCAAACCACCTAAAGAACTCTCATTGGGAAGAACTATGAGTTCTTAACTGTCCAAAAACTCAAACGGAGCAAAGTTTGGACAAGGTTCGTCCAAACCATATGAAAAACTCTCATTGGGACGAACTTTGGGTTCCGTGCTCTCAAAAACTGAAACGGAGCAAAGTTTGGATCATGTGTCGTCCAAACCACGTAAAGAACTCTCATTGGGAAGAACTTTGAGTTCCTAAATCTGCAAAAACTCAAACGGAGGAAGTTTGGACCAATTTCGTCCAAACCATTTGAAAAACTCTCAATCAGACGAACTTTGGGTTCCGAGCTCTCAAAAACTGAAACGGAGCAATGTTTGGACCATGTGTCGTCCAAACCACGTAAAGTACTCTCATTGGGGCGAACTTTCAGTTCCTAACTCTCCAAAAACTCAAACGGAGCAATTTTTCTACCAAGTTCGACCAAACCATATGAAAAACTCTCATTGGGACGAACTTTGGGTTCCGTGCTCTCAAAAACTGAAACGGAGCAAAGTTTGGACCATGTGTCTTCCAAACCACCTAAAGAACTCTCAATGGGAAGAACTTTGAGTTCCTAACTGTCCAAAAACTCAAACGGAGCAAAGTTTGGACAAGGTTTGTCAAACCATATGAAAAACTCTCATTGGGACGATCTTTGGGTTCCGAGCTCCCAAAAACCGAAACGGAGAAAAGTTTGGACCATGTGTTGTCCAAACCACGTAAATAACTCTAATTGGGCCGAACTTTGAGTTCCTAACTCTCCAAAAACTCAAACGTTGCAAAAATTGGACTAGGTTCGTCCAAACAATATGAAAAACTCTCATTGGGACGAACTTTGACTTCCGAGCTCTCAAAAACCGAAACGGAGCAAACTTTTGACCATGTGTCGTCCAAACCACGTAAAGAACTTTCATTGGGCCGAACTTTGAGTTCCTAACTCTCCAAAAACTCATACGGAGCAAAGTTTGGACCAAGTTCGTCCAAACCATATGAAAAACTCTAAATGGGACGAACTTTTCGTTCCGACCTCTCAAAAACCGAAACGGAGCAATGTTTTGAGCATGTGTCGTCCCAACAACCTAAATAACTCTCATTGGGAAGAACTTTGAGTTCCTAACTCTCCAAAAACTCAAACGGATAAAAGTTTGGACCAAGTTGATCCAAACAATATGAAAAACTCTCATTCGGACGAACTCTGGATTTCGAGCTCTCAAAAACTGAAAGGGAGAAAAGTTGTGACCATGTGTCGTCCAAACCACCTAAATAACTCTCAATGGGAAGAACATTGAGTTCCTAACTGACCAAAAACTCAAACGGAGCACAGTTTGGACAAGGTTCGTCCAAACCATATGAAAAACTCTCATTGGGACGAACTTTGGGTTCCGAGCTCCCAAAAACCGAAACGGAGCAAAGTTTGGACCATGTGTCGTCCATGCCACGTAAAGAACTCTCATTGGGAAGAACTTTGAGTTCCTAACTCTGCAAAAACTCAAACGGAGCAAAGTTTGGACCAAGTTCGTCCAAACCATTTGAAAAACTCTCAATCAGACAAACTTTGGGTTCCGAGCTCTCAAAAACTGAAACGGAGCAATGTTTCGACCATGTGTCGTCCAAACCACGTAAAGTACTCTCATTGGGGCGAACTTTCAGTTCCTAACTCTCCAAAAACTCAAACGGCGCAATTTTTCTACCAAGTTCGTCCAAACCAGATGAAAAACTCTCATTGGGACGAACTTTGGGTTCCGTGCTCTCAAAAACAGAAACGGAGCAAAGTTTGGACCATGTGTCGTCCAAACCACGTAAAGAACTCTCATTGGGAAGAACTTTGAGTTCCTAACTCGTCAAAAACTCAAACGGAGCAAAGTTTGGACCAATTTCGTCCAAACCATTTGAAAAACTCTCAATCAGACGAACTTTGGGTTCCGAGCTCTCAAAAACTGAAACGGAGCATTGTTTGGACCATGTGTCGTCCAAACCACGTAAAGTACTCTCATTGGGGTGAACTTTCAGTTCCTAACTCTCCAAAAACTCAAACGGAGCAATTTTTCTACCAAGTTCGTCCAAACCATATGAAAAACTCTCATTGGGACGAACTTTGGGTTCCGTGCGCTCAAAAACTGAAACGGAGCAAAGTTTGGACCATGTGTCTTCCAAACCATGTAAAGTACTCTCATTGGGCCGAACTTTGAGTTCCTAACTCTCCAATAACTCAAACGGAGCAAAGTTTGGACCAAGTTTGTCCAAACCATTTGAAAAACTCTCATTCTGACGAACTTTGGGTTCCGAGCTCTCAAAAATTTTAACGGAGCAAAGTTTTGACCATGTGTCGTCCAAACCACCTAAAGAACTCTCATTGGGAAGAACTATGAGTTCTTAACTGTCCAAAAACTCAAACGGAGCAAAGTTTGGAACAGGTTCGTCCAAACCATATGAAAAACTCTCATTGGGACGAACTTTGGGTTCCGTGCTCTCAAAAACTGAAACGGAGCAAAGTTTGGATCATGTGTCGTCCAAACCACGTAAAGAACTCTCATTGGGAAGAACTTTGAGTTCCTAAATCTGCAAAACTCAAACGGAGGAAGTTTGGACCAATTTCGTCCAAACCATTTGAAAAACTCTCAATCAGACGAACTTTGGGTTCCGAGCTCTCAAAAACTGAAACGGAGCAATGTTTGGACCATGTGTCTTCCAAACCACCCAAAGAACTCTCAATGGGAAGAACTTTGAGTTCCTAACTGTCCAAAAACTCAAACGGAGCAAAGTTTGGACAAGGTTCGTCCAAACCATATGAAAAACTCTCATTGGGACGATCTTTGGGTTCCGAGCTCCCAAAAACCGAAACGGAGAAAAGTTTGGACCATGTGTTGTCCAAACCACGTAAATAACTCTAATTGGGCCGAACTTTGAGTTCCTAACTCTCCAAAAACTCAAACGGAGCAAAAATTGGACCAAGTTCGTCCAAACAATATGAAAAACTCTCATTGGGATGAACTTTGACTTCCGAGCTCTCAAAATCCCAAACGGAGCAAACTTTTGACCATGTGTCGTCCAAACCACGTAAAGAACTTTCATTGGGCCGAACTTTGAGTTCCTAACTCTCCAAAAACTCATACGGAGCAAAGTTTGGACCAAGTTCGTCCAAACCATATGAAAAACTCTAAATGGGACGAACTTTTCGTTCCGACCTCTCAAAAACCGAAACGGAGCAATTTTTTGAGCATGTGTCGTCCCAACAACCTAAATAACTCTCATTGGGAAGAACTTTGAGTTCCTAACTCTCCAAAAACTCAAACGGATACAAGTTTGGACCAAGTTGATCCAAACAATATGAAAAACTCTCATTCGGACGAACTCTGGATTTCGAGCTCTCAAAAACTGAAAGGGAGCAAAGTTTTGACCATGTGTCGTCCAAACCACCTAAATAACTCTCAATGGGAAGAACTTTGAGTTCCTAACTCTCAAAAAACTCAAACGGAGCAAAATTTGGACCAAGTTCGTCCAAACCATATAAAAAACTCTCATTGGGACGAACTTTGGGTTCCGAGCTCTCAAAAACTGAAACGGAGCAAAGTTTGGACCATGTGTCTTCCAAACCACGTAAAGTACTCTGATTGGGGCGAACTTTGAGTTCCTAACTCTCCAAAAACTCAAACGGAGAAAAGTTTGGACACAGTTCGTCCAAACCATATGAAAACCTCTCATTCGGATTAACTTTGGGTTCCAAGCTCTCAAAAACTGAAACGGAGCAAGGTTTGAGCATGTGTCGTCCAAACAACCTAAAGAACTCTCATTGGGCCAAACTTTGAGTTCCTAACTCTCCAAAAACTCAAACGGAGCAAAGTTCGGACTATGTTCGTCCAAACCATATGTAAAACTCTCATTGGAACGACTTTGGGTTCCGAGCTCTAGAAAACTGAAACGGAGCACAGTTTGGACCATGTGTCTTCCAAACCACGTAAAGTACTCTCATTGCGCCGAACTTTGAGTTCCTAACTCTCCAAACACTCAAACGGAGCAAAGGTTTGACCAAGTTCGTCCAAACCATTTCAAAACCTCTCATTGGGACGAACTTTGGGTTCCGAGCTCTCAAAAACTGAAATGGAGAAAAGTTTTGACCATGTGTCATCCAAACCACCTAACGAACTCTAATTGGGCCGAACTTTTAGTTCCTAACTCTCCAAAAACTCAAACGGAGCAAAGTTTGGACCAAGTTCGTCCAAACCATATGAAAAACTCTCATTGGGACGAACTTTAGGTTTCGAACTCTCAAAAACTGAAACGAAGCAAAGTTTTGACCATGTGTCGTCCAAACCACCTAAAGAACTCTCATTGGGCAAAACATTGAGTTCCTATCTCCCCAGAAACTCAAACGGAGCAAAGTTTGGGCCATGTTCGTCCAAACACTATGAAAAACTCTCATTGGGACGAACTTTGGGTTCCGAGCTCTCAAAAACTGAAACGGAGCAAAGTTTGGACCAAGTGTCGTCCAAACCACGTAAAGTACTCTCATTGGGGCGAACTTTCAGTTCCTAACTCTCCAAAAACTCAAAAGGAGCAATTTTTCTACCAAGTTCGTCCAAACCATATGAAAAAACTCTCATTGGGACGAACTTTGGGTTCCGTGCTCTAAAAAACAGAAACGGAGCAAAGTTTGGACCATGTGTCGTCCAAACCACGTAAAGAACTCTCATTGGGAAGAACTTTGAGTTCCTAACTCGTCAAAAACTCAAACGGAGCAAAGTTTGGACCAATTTCGTCCAAACCATTTGAAAAACTCTCAATCAGACGAACTTTGGGTTCCGAGCTCTCAAAAACTGAAACGGAGCAATGTTTGGACCATGTGTCGTCCAAACCACGTAAAGAACTCTCATTGGGAAGAACTTTGAGTGCCTAACTATCCAAAAACTCAGACGGAGCAAAGTTTGGACTAAGTTTGTCCAAACCATATGAAAAACTCTCATTGGGACGAACTTTGGGTTCCAAGGTCTCAAAAACCGAAATGGAGAAAAGTTTTGACCATGTGTCGTCCAAACCACCTAAAGAACTCTCATTTCGCAGAACTTTGAGTTCCTAACTCTCCAAAAACTCAAACGGAGAAAAGTTTGGACCAAGTTCGTCCTAACCATATGGAAAACTCTTATTGGGTCGAACTTTGCGTTTCGAGCTCTCAAAAACTGCAAGGGAGCAAAGTTTTGACCATGTGTCGTCCAAACCACCTAAAAAACTCTCATTTGGGCGAACTTTGAGTTCCTAACTCTCCAAAAACCCAAACCGAGAAAATTTTGGACCAACTTTGTCCAAACCACGTAAAGAACTCTCATTGGGCTGAACTTGAAGTTCTTAACTCTCCAAAAACTCAAACAGAGAAAAGTTTGGACCAAGTTCGTCAAAACCATATGAAAAACTCTCATCAGGACGAACTTTGGGTTTCGAGCTGTCAAAAGCTGAAAGGGAGCAAAGTTTTGACCATGTGTCGTCCAAACCACCTAAAGAACTCTCATTGGGCTGAACTTTAAGTTCTTAACTCTCAAAAAACTCAAACAGAGAAAAGTTTGGACCAAGTTCGTCCAAACCATATGAAAAACTCTCATTGGGACGAACTTTGGGTTCCGTGCTCTCAAAAACCGAAACGGAGCAACGTTTTGACCATGTGACGTCCCAACAACCTAAATAACTCTCATTCGGAAGAACTTTGAGTTCCTAACTCTCCAAAAACTCAAACACATAAAAGTTTGGACCAAGTTCATCCAAACAATATGAAAAACTCTCATTCGGACGAACTTTGGATTCCGAGCTCTCAAAAACTGAAACCGAGCAAAGTTTTGACCATGTGTCGTCGAAACCACCTAAATAACTCTCATTTTGAAGAACTTTGAGTTCCTAACTCTCCAAAAACAAAAACGGAGCAAAGTTTGGACCAAGTTCGTCCAAACCATATGAAAAACTCTCATTGGGACGAACTTTGGGTTCCGAACTCTCAAAAACCGAAACAGAGCAAACTTTGGACCATGTGTCATCCAAACCACATAAAGAACACTCATTGGGCCGAACTTTGAGTTCCTAACTCTCCAAAAACTCAGACGGAGCAAAGTTTGGACTAAGTTTGTCCAAACCATATGAAAAACTCTCATTGGGACGAACTTTGGGTTCCAAGGTCTCAAAAACCGAAATGGAGCAAAGTTTTGACCATGTGTCGTCCAAACCACCTAAAGAACTCTCATTTTGCAGAACTTTGAGTTCCTAACTCTCCAAAAACTCAAACGGAGAAAAGTTTGGACCAAGTTCGTCCAATCCATATGGAAAACTCTTATTGGGTCTAACTTTGCGTTTCGAGCTCTCAAAAACTGAAAGGGAGCAAAGTTTTGACCATGTGTCATCCAAACCACCTAAAAAACTCTCATTTGGGCGAACTTTGAGTTCCTAACTCTCCAAAAACCCAAATCGAGAAAATTTTGGACCAATTTTGTCCAAACCATATGAAAAACTCTCATTGGGAAGAACTTTGGGTTCCGTTCTCTCAAAAACTTAAAGGGAGCAAAGTTTTGACCATGTGTCGTCCAAACCACGTAAAGAACTCTCATTGGGCCGAACTTTGAGTTCCTAACTCTCCAAAAACTCAAACGGAGAAAAGTTTGGACCAACTTCGTCAAAACCATATGAAAAACTCTCATCAGGACGAACTTTGGGTTTCGAGCTCTCAAAAGCTGAAAGGGAGCAAAGTTTTGACCATGTGTCGTCCAAACCACCTAAAGAACTCTCATTGGGCTGAACTTTAAGTTCTTAACTCTCAAAAAACTCAAACAGCGAAAAGTTTGGACCAAGTTCGTCCAAACCATATGAAAAACTCTCATTGGGACGAACTTTGGGTTCCGAGCTCTCAAAAACCGAAACGGAGCAACGTTTTGACCATGTGTCGTCCCAACAACCTAAATACCTCTCATTCGGAAGAACTTTGAGATCCTAACTCTCCAAAAACTCAAACGGATAAAAGTTTGGACCAAGTTCATCCAAACAATATGAAAAACTCTCATTCGGACGAACTTTGGATTCCGAGCACTCAAAAACTGAAACCGAGCAAAGTTTTGACCATGTGTCGTCGAAACCACCTAAATAACTCTCATTGGGAAGAACTTTGAGTTCCTAACTCTCCAAAAACAAAAACGGAGCAAAGTTTGGACCAAGTTCGTCCAAACCATATGAAAAACTCTCATTGGGACGAACTTTGGGTTCCGAACTCTCAAAAACCGAAACAAAGCAAACTTTGGACCATGTGTCATCCAAACCACGTAAAGAACACTCATTGGGCCGAACTTTGAATTCCTAACTCTCCAAAAACTCAGACGGAGCAAAGTTTGGACTAAGTTTGTCCAAACCATATGAAAAACTCTCATTGGGACGAACTTTGGGTGCCAAGGTCTCAAAAACGAAATGGAGCAAAGTTTTGACCATGTGTCGTCCAAACCACCTAAAGAACTCTCATTTCGCAGAACTTTGAGTTCCTAACTTTCCAAAAACTCAAACGGAGAAAAGTTTGGACCAAGTTCGTCCAAACCATATGAAAAACTCTCATCAGGACGAACTTTGGGTTCCGAGCTCTCAAAAGCTGAAAAGGGAGCAAAGTTTTGACCATGTGTCGTCCAAACCACCTAAAGAACTCTCATTGGGCTGAACTTTAAGTTCTTAACTCTCAAAAAACTCAAACAGAGAAAAGTTTGGACCAAGTTCGTCCAAACCATATGAAAAACTCTCATTAGGACGAACTTTGGGTTCCGAGCTCTCAAAAACCGAAACGGAGCAACGTTTTGACCATGTGTCGTCCCAACAACCTAAATAACTCTCATTCGGAAGAACTTTGAGTTCCTAACTCTCCAAAAACTCAAACGGATAAAAGTTTGGACCAAGTTCATCCAAACAATATGAAAAACTCTCATTCGGACGAACTTTGGATTCCGAGCACTCAAAAACTGAAACCGAGCAAAGTTTTGACCATGTGTCGTCGAAACCACCTAAATAACTCTCATTGGGAAGAACTTTGAGTTCCTAACTCTCCAAAAACAAAAACGGAGCAAAGTTTGGACCAAGTTCGTCCAAACCATATGAAAAACTCTCATTGGGACGAACTTTGGGTTCCGAACTCTCAAAAACCGAAACAAAGCAAACTTTGGACCATGTGTCATCCAAACCACGTAAAGAACACTCATTGGGCCGAACTTTGAATTCCTAACTCTCCAAAAACTCAGACGGAGCAAAGTTTGGACTAAGTTTGTCCAAACCATATGAAAAACTCTCATTGGGACGAACTTTGGGTGCCAAGGTCTCAAAAACGAAATGGAGCAAAGTTTTGACCATGTGTCGTCCAAACCACCTAAAGAACTCTCATTTCGCAGAACTTTGAGTTCCTAACTTTCCAAAAACTCAAACGGAGAAAAGTTTGGACCAAGTTCGTCCAAACCATATGAAAAACTCTCATCAGGACGAACTTTGGGTTCCGAGCTCTCAAAAGCTGAAAAGGGAGCAAAGTTTTGACCATGTGTCGTCCAAACCACCTAAAGAACTCTCATTGGGCTGAACTTTAAGTTCTTAACTCTCAAAAAACTCAAACAGAGAAAAGTTTGGACCAAGTTCGTCCAAACCATATGAAAAACTCTCATTAGGACGAACTTTGGGTTCCGAGCTCTCAAAAACCGAAACGGAGCAACGTTTTGACCATGTGTCGTCCCAACAACCTAAATAACTCTCATTCGGAAGAACTTTGAGTTCCTAACTCTCCAAAAACTCAAACACATAAAAGTTTGGACCAAGTTCATCCAAACAATATGAAAAACTCTCATTCGGACGAACTTTGGATTCCGAGCTCTCAAAAACTGAAACCGAGCAAAGTTTTGACCATGTGTCATCGAAACCACCTAAATAACTCTCATTTTGAAGAACTTTGAGTTCCTAACTCTCCAAAAACAAAAACGGAGCAAAGTTTGGACCAAGTTCGTCCAAACCATATGAAAAACTCTCATTGGGACGAACTTTGGGTTCCGTGCTCTCAAAAACAGAAACGGAGCAAAGTTTGGACCATGTGTCGTCCAAACCACGTAAAGAACTCTCATTGGGAAGAACTTTGAGTTCCTAACTCGTCAAAAACTCAAACGGAGCAAAGTTTGGACCAATTTCGTCCAAACCATTTGAAAAACTCTCAATCAGACGAACTTTGGGTTCCGAGCTCTCAAAAACTGAAACGGAGCAATGTTTGGACCATGTGTCGTCCAAACCACGTAAAGTACTCTCATTGGGGTGAACTTTCAGTTCCTAACTCTCCAAAAACTCAAACGGAGCAATTTTTCTGCCAAGTTCGTCCAAACCATGTGAAAAACTCTCATTGGGACGAACTTTGGGTTCCGTGCGCTCAAAAACTGAAACAGAGCAAAGTTTGGACCATGTGTCTTCCAAACCATGTAAAGTACTCTCATTGGGCCGAACTTTGAGTCCCTAACTCTCCAATAACTCAAACGGAGCAAAGTTTGGACCAAGTTTGTCCAAACCATTTGAAAAACTCTCATTCTGACGAACTTTGGGTTCCGAGCTCTCAAAAATTTTAACGTAGCAAAGTTTTGACCATGTGTCGTCCAAACCACCTAAAGAACTCTCATTGGGAAGAACTTTGAGTTCTTAACTGTCCAAAAACTCAAACGGAGCAAAGTTTGGACAAGGTTCGTCCAAACCATATGAAAAACTCTCATTGGGAAGAACTTTGGGTTCCGAGCTCCCAAAAACCGAAACGGAGCAAAGTTTTGACCATGTGTCGTCCAAACCACGTAAAGAACTTTCATTGGGCCGAACTTTGAGTTCCTAACTCTCCAAAAACTCAAACGGAGCAAAGTTTGGACCAAGTTCGTCCAAACCATATGAAAAACTCTAAATGGGACGAACTTTTCATTCCGACCTCTCAAAAACCGAAACGGAGCAATGTTTTGAGCATGTGTCGTCCCAACAACCTAAATAACTCTCATTGGGAAGAACTTTGAGTTCCTAACTCTCCAAAAACTCAAACGGATAAAAGTTTGGACCAAGTTGATCCAAACAATATGAAAAACTCTCATTCGGACGAACTCTGGATTTCCAGCTCTCAAAAACTGAAAGGGAGAAAAGTTGTGACCATGTGTCGTCCAAACCACCTAAATAACTCTCAATGGGAAGAACTTTGAGTTCCTAACTGACCAAAAACTCAAACGGAGCACAGTTTGGACAAGGTTCGTCCAAACCATATGAAAAACTCTCATTGGGACGAACTTTGGGTTCCGAGCTCCCAAAAACCGAAACGGAGCAAAGTTTGGACCATGTGTCGTCCATGCCACGTAAAGAACTCTCATTGGGAAGAACTTTGAGTTCCTAACTCTGCAAAAACTCAAACGGAGCAAAGTTTGGACCAAGATCGTCCAAACCATTTGAAAAACTCTCAATCAGACAAACTTTGGGTTCCGAGGTCTCAAAAACTGAAACGGAGCAATGTTTCGACCATGTGTCGTCCAAACCACGTAAAGTACTCTCATTGGGGCGAACTTTCAGTTCCTAACTCTCCAAAAACTCAAACGGAGCAATTTTTCTACCAAGTTCGTCCAAACCATATGAAAAACTCTCATTGGGACGAACTTTGGGTTCCGAGCTCCCAAAAACCGAAACGGAGCAAAGTTTGGACCATGTGTCGTCCATGCCACGTAAAGAACTCTCATTGGGAAGAACTTTGAGTTCCTAACTCTGCAAAAACTCAAACGGAGCAAAGTTTGGACCAATTTCGTCCAAACCATTTGAAAAACTCTCAATCAGACGAACTTTGGGTTCCGAGCTCTCCAAAACTGAAACGGAGCATTGTTTGGACCATGTGTCGTTCAAACCACGTAAAGTACTCTCATTGGGGTGAACTTTCAGTTCCTAACTCTCCAAAAACTCAAACGGAGCAATTTTTCTACCAAGTTCGTCCAAACCATATGAAAAACTCTCATTGGGACGAACTTTGGGTTCCGTGCGCTCAAAAACTGAAACGGAGCAAAGTTTGGACCATGTGTCTTCCAAACCATGTAAAGTACTCTCATTGGGCCGAACTTTGAGTTCCTAACTCTCCAATAACTCAAACGGAGCAAAGTTTGGACCAAGTTTGTCCAAACCATTTGAAAAACTCTCATTCTGACGAACTTTGGGTTCCGAGCTCTCAAAAATTTTAACGGAGCAAAGTTTTGACCATGTGTCGTCCAAACCACCTAAAGAACTCTCATTGGGAAGAACTTTGAGTTCTTAACTGTCCAAAAACTCAAACGGAGCAAAGTTTGGACAAGGTTCGTCCAAACCATATGAAAAACTCTCATTGGGACGAACTTTGGGTTCCGAGCTCCCAAAAACCGAAACGGAGCAAAGTTTTGACCATGTGTCGTCCAAACCACGTAAAGAACTTTCATTGGGCCGAACTTTGAGTTCTTAACTCTCCAAAAACTCATACGGAGCAAAGTTTGGACCAAGTTCGTCCAAACCATATGAAAAACTCTAAATGGGACGAACTTTTCATTCCGACCTCTCAAAAACCGAAACGGAGCAATGTTTTGAGCATGTGTCGTCCCAACAACCTAAATAACTCTCATTGGGAAGAACTTTGAGTTCCTAACTCTCCAAAAACTCAAACGGATAAAAGTTTGGACCAAGTTGATCCAAACAATATGAAAAACTCTCATTCGGACGAACTCTGGATTTCCAGCTCTCAAAAACTGAAAGGGAGAAAAGTTGTGACCATGTGTCGTCCAAACCACCTAAATAACTCTCAATGGGAAGAACTTTGAGTTCCTAACTGACCAAAAACTCAAACGGAGCACAGTTTGGACAAGGTTCGTCCAAACCATATGAAAAACTCTCATTGGGACGAACTTTGGGTTCCGAGCTCCCAAAAACCGAAACGGAGCAAAGTTTGGACCATGTGTCGTCCATGCCACGTAAAGAACTCTCATTGGGAAGAACTTTGAGTTCCTAACTCTGCAAAAACTCAAACGGAGCAAAGTTTGGACCAAGTTCGTCCAAACCATTTGAAAAACTCTCAATCAGACAAACTTTGGGTTCCGAGGTCTCAAAAACTGAAACGGAGCAATGTTTCGACCATGTGTCGTCCAAACCACGTAAAGTACTCTCATTGGGGCGAACTTTCAGTTCCTAACTCTCCAAAAACTCAAACGGAGCAATTTTTCTACCAAGTTCGTCCAAACCATATGAAAAACTCTCATTGGGACGAACTTTGGGTTCCGTGCTCTAAAAAACAGAAACGGAGCAAAGTTTGGACCATGTGTCGTCCAAACCACGTAAAGAACTCTCATTGGGAAGAACTTTGAGTTCCTAACTCGTCAAAAACTCAAACGGAGCAAAGTTTGGACCAATTTCGTCCAAACCATTTGAAAAACTCTCAATCAGACGAACTTTGGGTTCCGAGCTCTCCAAAACTGAAACGGAGCATTGTTTGGACCATGTGTCGTCCAAACCACGTAAAGTACTCTCATTGGGGTGAACTTTCAGTTCCTAACTCTCCAAAAACTCAAACGGAGCAATTTTTCTACCAAGTTCGTCCAAACCATATGAAAAACTCTCATTGGGACGAACTTTGGGTTCCGTGCGCTCAAAAACTGAAACGGAGCAAAGTTTGGACCATGTGTCTTCCAAACCATGTAAAGTACTCTCATTGGGCCGAACTTTGAGTTCCTAACTCTCCAATAACTCAAACGGAGCAAAGTTTGGACCAAGTTTGTCCAAACCATTTGAAAAACTCTCATTCTGACGAACTTTGGGTTCCGAGCTCTCAAAAATTTTAACGGAGCAAAGTTTTGACCATGTGTCGTCCAAACCACCTAAAGAACTCTCATTGGGAAGAACTTTGAGTTCTTAACTGTCCAAAAACTCAAACGGAGCAAAGTTTGGACAAGGTTCGTCCAACCCATATGAAAAACTCTCATTGGGACGAACTTTGGGTTCCGAGCTCCCAAAAACCGAAACGGAGCAAAGTTTTGACCATGTGTCGTCCAAACCACGTAAAGAACTTTCATTGGGCCGAACTTTGAGTTCCTAACTCTCCAAAAACTCATACGGAGCAAAGTTTGGACCAAGTTCGTCCAAACCATATGAAAAACTCTAAATGGGACGAACTTTGGGTTCCGACCTCTCAAAAACCGAAACGGAGCAATGTTTTGAGCATGTGTCGTCCAAACCACGTAAAGAACTTTCATTGGGCCGAACTTTGAGTTCTTAACTCTCCAAAAACTCATACGGAGCAAAGTTTGGACCAAGTTCGTCCAAACCATATGAAAAACTCTAAATGGGACGAACTTTTCATTCCGACCTCTCAAAAACCGAAACGGAGCAATGTTTTGAGCATGTGTCGTCCCAACAACCTAAATAACTCTCATTGGGAAGAACTTTGAGTTCCTAACTCTCCAAAAACTCAAACGGATAAAAGTTTGGACCAAGTTGATCCAAACAATATGAAAAACTCTCATTCGGACGAACTCTGGATTTCCAGCTCTCAAAAACTGAAAGGGAGAAAAGTTGTGACCATGTGTCGTCCAAACCACCTAAATAACTCTCAATGGGAAGAACTTTGAGTTCCTAACTGACCAAAAACTCAAACGGAGCACAGTTTGGACAAGGTTCGTCCAAACCATATGAAAAACTCTCATTGGGACGAACTTTGGGTTCCGAGCTCCCAAAAACCGAAACGGAGCAAAGTTTGGACCATGTGTCGTCCATGCCACGTAAAGAACTCTCATTGGGAAGAACTTTGAGTTCCTAACTCTGCAAAAACTCAAACGGAGCAAAGTTTGGACCAAGTTCGTCCAAACCATTTGAAAAACTCTCAATCAGACAAACTTTGGGTTCCGAGGTCTCAAAAACTGAAACGGAGCAATGTTTCGACCATGTGTCGTCCAAACCACGTAAAGTACTCTCATTGGGGCGAACTTTCAGTTCCTAACTCTCCAAAAACTCAAACGGAGCAATTTTTCTACCAAGTTCGTCCAAACCATATGAAAAACTCTCATTGGGACGAACTTTGGGTTCCGTGCTCTAAAAAACAGAAACGGAGCAAAGTTTGGACCATGTGTCGTCCAAACCACGTAAAGAACTCTCATTGGGAAGAACTTTGAGTTCCTAACTCGTCAAAAACTCAAACGGAGCAAAGTTTGGACCAATTTCGTCCAAACCATTTGAAAAACTCTCAATCAGACGAACTTTGGGTTCCGAGCTCTCCAAAACTGAAACGGAGCATTGTTTGGACCATGTGTCGTCCAAACCACGTAAAGTACTCTCATTGGGGTGAACTTTCAGTTCCTAACTCTCCAAAAACTCAAACGGAGCAATTTTTCTACCAAGTTCGTCCAAACCATATGAAAAACTCTCATTGGGACGAACTTTGGGTTCCGTGCTCTAAAAAACAGAAACGGAGCAAAGTTTGGACCATGTTTCGTCCAAACCACGTAAAGAACTCTCATTGGGAAGAACTTTGAGTTCCTAACTCGTCAAAAACTCAAACGGAGCAAAGTTTGGACCAATTTCGTCCAAACCATTTGAAAAACTCTCATTCTGACGAACTTTGGGTTCCGAGCTCTCAAAAATTTTAACGGAGCAAAGTTTTGACCATGTGTCGTCCAAACCACCTAAAGAACTCTCATTGGGAAGAACTTTGAGTTCTTAACTGTCCAAAAACTCAAACGGAGCAAAGTTTGGACAAGGTTCGTCCAACCCATATGAAAAACTCTCATTGGGACGAACTTTGGGTTCCGAGCTCCCAAAAACCGAAACGGAGCAAAGTTTTGACCATGTGTCGTCCAAACCACGTAAAGAACTTTCATTGGGCCGAACTTTGAGTTCCTAACTCTCCAAAAACTCATACGGAGCAAAGTTTGGACCAAGTTCGTCCAAACCATATGAAAAACTCTAAATGGGACGAACTTTGGGTTCCGACCTCTCAAAAACCGAAACGGAGCAATGTTTTGAGCATGTGTCGTCCAAACCACGTAAAGAACTTTCATTGGGCCGAACTTTGAGTTCTTAACTCTCCAAAAACTCATACGGAGCAAAGTTTGGACCAAGTTCGTCCAAACCATATGAAAAACTCTAAATGGGACGAACTTTTCATTCCGACCTCTCAAAAACCGAAACGGAGCAATGTTTTGAGCATGTGTCGTCCCAACAACCTAAATAACTCTCATTGGGAAGAACTTTGAGTTCCTAACTCTCCAAAAACTCAAACGGATAAAAGTTTGGACCAAGTTGATCCAAACAATATGAAAAACTCTCATTCGGACGAACTCTGGATTTCCAGCTCTCAAAAACTGAAAGGGAGAAAAGTTGTGACCATGTGTCGTCCAAACCACCTAAATAACTCTCAATGGGAAGAACTTTGAGTTCCTAACTGACCAAAAACTCAAACGGAGCACAGTTTGGACAAGGTTCGTCCAAACCATATGAAAAACTCTAAATGGGACGAACTTTTCATTCCGACCTCTCAAAAACCGAAACGGAGCAATGTTTTGAGCATGTGTCGTCCCAACAACCTAAATAACTCTCATTGGGAAGAACTTTGAGTTCCTAACTCTCCAAAAACTCAAACGGATAAAAGTTTGGACCAAGTTGATCCAAACAATATGAAAAACTCTCATTCGGACGAACTCTGGATTTCCAGCTCTCAAAAACTGAAAGGGAGAAAAGTTGTGACCATGTGTCGTCCAAACCACCTAAATAACTCTCAATGGGAAGAACTTTGAGTTCCTAACTGACCAAAAACTCAAACGGAGCACAGTTTGGACAAGGTTCGTCCAAACCATATGAAAAACTCTCATTGGGACGAACTTTGGGTTCCGAGCTCCCAAAAACCGAAACGGAGCAAAGTTTGGACCATGTGTCGTCCATGCCACGTAAAGAACTCTCATTGGGAAGAACTTTGAGTTCCTAACTCTGCAAAAACTCAAACGGAGCAAAGTTTGGACCAAGTTCGTCCAAACCATTTGAAAAACTCTCAATCAGACAAACTTTGGGTTCCGAGGTCTCAAAAACTGAAACGGAGCAATGTTTCGACCATGTGTCGTCCAAACCACGTAAAGTACTCTCATTGGGGCGAACTTTCAGTTCCTAACTCTCCAAAAACTCAAACGGAGCAATTTTTCTACCAAGTTCGTCCAAACCATATGAAAAACTCTCATTGGGACGAACTTTGGGTTCCGTGCTCTAAAAAACAGAAACGGAGCAAAGTTTGGACCATGTTTCGTCCAAACCACGTAAAGAACTCTCATTGGGAAGAACTTTGAGTTCCTAACTCGTCAAAAACTCAAACGGAGCAAAGTTTGGACCAATTTCGTCCAAACCATTTGAAAAACTCTCAATCAGACGAACTTTGGGTTCCGAGCTCTCCAAAACTGAAACGGAGCATTGTTTGGACCATGTGTCGTCCAAACCACGTAAAGTACTCTCATTGGGGTGAACTTTCAGTTCCTAACTCTCCAAAAACTCAAACGGAGCAATTTTTCTACCAAGTTCGTCCAAACCATATGAAAAACTCTCATTGGGACGAACTTTGGGTTCCGTGCGCTCAAAAACTGAAACGGAGCAAAGTTTGGACCATGTGTCTTCCAAACCATGTAAAGTACTCTCATTGGGCCGAACTTTGAGTTCCTAACTCTCCAATAACTCAAACGGAGCAAAGTTTGGACCAAGTTTGTCCAAACCATTTGAAAAACTCTCATTCTGACGAACTTTGGGTTCCGAGCTCTCAAAAATTTTAACGGAGCAAAGTTTTGACCATGTGTCGTCCAAACCACCTAAAGAACTCTCATTGGGAAGAACTTTGAGTTCTTAACTGTCCAAAAACTCAAACGGAGCAAAGTTTGGACAAGGTTCGTCCAACCCATATGAAAAACTCTCATTGGGACGAACTTTGGGTTCCGAGCTCCCAAAAACCGAAACGGAGCAAAGTTTTGACCATGTGTCGTCCAAACCACGTAAAGAACTTTCATTGGGCCGAACTTTGAGTTCCTAACTCTCCAAAAACTCATACGGAGCAAAGTTTGGACCAAGTTCGTCCAAACCATATGAAAAACTCTAAATGGGACGAACTTTGGGTTCCGACCTCTCAAAAACCGAAACGGAGCAATGTTTTGAGCATGTGTCGTCCCAACAACCTAAATAACTCTCATTGGGAAGAACTTTGAGTTCCTAACTCTCCAAAAACTCAAACGGATAAAAGTTTGGACCAAGTTGATCCAAACAATATGAAAAACTCTCATTCGGACGAACTCTGGATTTCCAGCTCTCAAAAACTGAAAGGGAGAAAAGTTGTGACCATGTGTCGTCCAAACCACCTAAATAACTCTCAATGGGAAGAACTTTGAGTTCCTAACTGACCAAAAACTCAAACGGAGCACAGTTTGGACAAGGTTCGTCCAAACCATATGAAAAACTCTCATTGGGACGAACTTTGGGTTCCGAGCTCCCAAAAACCGAAACGGAGCAAAGTTTGGACCATGTGTCGTCCATGCCACGTAAAGAACTCTCATTGGGAAGAACTTTGAGTTCCTAACTCTGCAAAAACTCAAACGGAGCAAAGTTTGGACCAAGTTCGTCCAAACCATTTGAAAAACTCTCAATCAGACAAACTTTGGGTTCCGAGGTCTCAAAAACTGAAACGGAGCAATGTTTCGACCATGTGTCGTCCAAACCACGTAAAGTACTCTCATTGGGGCGAACTTTCAGTTCCTAACTCTCCAAAAACTCAAACGGAGCAATTTTTCTACCAAGTTCGTCCAAACCATATGAAAAACTCTCATTGGGACGAACTTTGGGTTCCGTGCTCTAAAAAACAGAAACGGAGCAAAGTTTGGACCATGTTTCGTCCAAACCACGTAAAGAACTGATATGAATCCTACCATGCTATCCAAGACTAAAGAAAAGCTTCAAAATGTTGATGCATTAAATGCACTCAAGCTTCATTGAAGACAATTCAAAGTGTCATTTATGGAACATGAACTTCAAGATACTTCAAGTGAGGCTTCATTTATACTTTGGGAGGTTACAAATATTAATTGGCTGATTGCAAACTCCTATTCACGGATTTATGGACCCTTTTGAATGTATTTTCAGTTTTATGTCATTTTATTTACTTTTTAGGTTATATTGAGTTAATGGTTGATTATGGTCATAAAGTTGGAATGTTACAACTCTTGAAATGCCTCATGGAAGGTCTAGGGTTCAATTTTAAGGCTATATAATGCCATGTAATTCCATTGTAAAAAAAGAAGACTTGGAAATGTAGTAAAATAAGCCTTTGAGCTTTTCCTTTAGCCTAGAGCTAAGTTTCTTTGCAATTCTATGTAGTTTAGGTTGCATGCTGAGAATCATTCAAGCTTGACTTGATCAATCATGCTTGTGGAGTGATTCGAATCTCAAGCAAGTTTCTTGCCTTGAGATATTTGATCGACAAGGTAATCCGGTTTTTACTTTCCTTGGGTTGATTTTCAAATCGGTTTTGGGGTTTTCAGATTTGAGATCTAAAGGTCTTGTTTTTCAGCAAGGTTGTTAGATACATCTCTTGGGAGTTTCACAACATTTGGTATCAGAGCTTTAGGCTCAAGATCGGATATATGTTTCCTTTGCGTTTCTCTTGAATTTATTTTTACTTCTCTGGTTATTTTTTTTAATCTGTCTTATTTCGTAGTCTGTCTAAAAGCTCCAAAAACTTGTATTTCCGTAGGTCTTTTTATCCTTTTGTCTTCTATGATATTTTAGATCAAGATCTAAGCTAAAACTTTGTCTTCTATGATATTCTCAAATTCGTCTTTAGTGAGGGAGAAAATTCTACGTTTTTGTAATCTGTTCTGGAAAACTGTTTTACCCGAGAGCATGTGTTCTAAATTTGTTCTTGTTGTTTTTGCTTCCAGAACATGCCAAATCCGAAATTTTCCCTCTTTGATCTGATCTTGGTGTTTTAATCTTACCTTAGGCATCCAATCTCAGCTGTTACAGTTTGAAATTTGCAAAAGTTGGCTGTTACATAATTAATTTTGACAGTTATATTTCAACAAGTTAAATTTTTAGCCATTGGAAGTTATAACTCTTTATGTTTTACTTTTGTAACTCATTTGTGTTATAAAGGCTATTTTCAACTTCATAATATCTGACATAGCCGTTGGACTTCATTGTTTTTAGAGTTACATTCTTGACTCTTTAAACTCCATTTAACAAAAGCATTGTATGCATCTTTGGTCGTTCATAACATCTTGTCCATCTTCTTACATGTTTGGATTCGGAATATTTCCATAGTTAAGCCAGTTTGCATATTCAAAGTGTGCTACTACTCATTCAATTGCAAACAATCTTGGCTTCCTTATTTCAAAATTTGAGAGGTGCGAAAGAGAGCTTATAAAGAGTGATATGTGAAAATGAGTGAAAACTAGATGCCAAAATTTTCATGAGTGTGAACGCATAAAAGAGTGTTGTGAGGTCCTTTGTGTTTTCTTAACATGTTTTTGCAGCAATGTCACACAAAAAGACTAAAGAAAAGCTTCAAAATGTTGATGCATTAAATGCACTCAAGCTTCATTGAAGACAATTCAAAGTGTCATTTATGGAACATGAACTTCAAGATACTTCAAGTGAGGCTTCATTTATACTTTGGGAGGTTACAAATATTAATTGGCTGATTGCAAACTCCTATTCACGGATTTATGGACCCTTTTGAATGTATTTTCAGTTTTATGTCATTTTATTTACTTTTTAGGTTATATTGAGTTAATGGTTGATTATGGTCATAAAGTTGGAATGTTACAACTCTTGAAATGCCTCATGGAAGGTCTAGGGTTCAATTTTAAGGCTATATAATGCCATGTAATTCCATTGTAAAAAAAGAAGACTTGGAAATGTAGTAAAATAAGCCTTTGAGCTTTTCCTTTAGCCTAGAGCTAAGTTTCTTTGCAATTCTATGTAGTTTAGGTTGCATGCTGAGAATCATTCAAGCTTGACTTGATCAATCATGCTTGTGGAGTGATTCGAATCTCAAGCAAGTTTCTTGCCTTGAGATATTTGATCGACAAGGTAATCCGGTTTTTACTTTCCTTGGGTTGATTTTCAAATCGGTTTTGGGGTTTTCAGATTTGAGATCTAAAGGTCTTGTTTTTCAGCAAGGTTGTTAGATACATCTCTTGGGAGTTTCACAACATTTGGTATCAGAGCTTTAGGCTCAAGATCGGATATATGTTTCCTTTGCGTTTCTCTTGAATTTATTTTTACTTCTCTGGTTATTTTTTTTAATCTGTCTTATTTCGTAGTCTGTCTAAAAGCTCCAAAAACTTGTATTTCCGTAGGTCTTTTTATCCTTTTGTCTTCTATGATATTTTAGATCAAGATCTAAGCTAAAACTTTGTCTTCTATGATATTCTCAAATTCGTCTTTAGTGAGGGAGAAAATTCTACGTTTTTGTAATCTGTTCTGGAAAACTGTTTTACCCGAGAGCATGTGTTCTAAATTTGTTCTTGTTGTTTTTGCTTCCAGAACATGCCAAATCCGAAATTTTCCCTCTTTGATCTGATCTTGGTGTTTTAATCTTACCTTAGGCATCCAATCTCAGCTGTTACAGTTTGAAATTTGCAAAAGTTGGCTGTTACATAATTAATTTTGACAGTTATATTTCAACAAGTTAAATTTTTAGCCATTGGAAGTTATAACTCTTTATGTTTTACTTTTGTAACTCATTTGTGTTATAAAGGCTATTTTCAACTTCATAATATCTGACATAGCCGTTGGACTTCATTGTTTTTAGAGTTACATTCTTGACTCTTTAAACTCCATTTAACAAAAGCATTGTATGCATCTTTGGTCGTTCATAACATCTTGTCCATCTTCTTACATGTTTGGATTCGGAATATTTCCATAGTTAAGCCAGTTTGCATATTCAAAGTGTGCTACTACTCATTCAATTGCAAACAATCTTGGCTTCCTTATTTCAAAATTTGAGAGGTGCGAAAGAGAGCTTATAAAGAGTGATATGTGAAAATGAGTGAAAACTAGATGCCAAAATTTTCATGAGTGTGAACGCATAAAAGAGTGTTGTGAGGTCCTTTGTGTTTTCTTAACATGTTTTTGCAGCAATGTCACACAAAAAGATTCGAGGACGAATCCTCTTGAAGAAGGGGAGAATGATATGAATCCTACCATGCTATCCAAGACTAAAGAAAAGCTTCAAAATGTTGATGCATTAAATGCACTCAAGCTTCATTGAAGACAATTCAAAGTGTCATTTATGGAACATGAACTTCAAGATACTTCAAGTGAGGCTTCATTTATACTTTGGGAGGTTACAAATATTAATTGGCTGATTGCAAACTCCTATTCACGGATTTATGGACCCTTTTGAATGTATTTTCAGTTTTATGTCATTTTATTTACTTTTTAGGTTATATTGAGTTAATGGTTGATTATGGTCATAAAGTTGGAATGTTACAACTCTTGAAATGCCTCATGGAAGGTCTAGGGTTCAATTTTAAGGCTATATAATGCCATGTAATTCCATTGTAAAAAAAGAAGACTTGGAAATGTAGTAAAATAAGCCTTTGAGCTTTTCCTTTAGCCTAGAGCTAAGTTTCTTTGCAATTCTATGTAGTTTAGGTTGCATGCTGAGAATCATTCAAGCTTGACTTGATCAATCATGCTTGTGGAGTGATTCGAATCTCAAGCAAGTTTCTTGCCTTGAGATATTTGATCGACAAGGTAATCCGGTTTTTACTTTCCTTGGGTTGATTTTCAAATCGGTTTTGGGGTTTTCAGATTTGAGATCTAAA
Source organism: Luffa aegyptiaca (assembly GCA_017139565.1). NCBI lineage: Eukaryota > Viridiplantae > Streptophyta > Magnoliopsida > Cucurbitales > Cucurbitaceae > Luffa > Luffa aegyptiaca. The sequence continues at coordinate 80,607 of JAETGN010000112.1, read as the reverse complement.
GGTCTTGTTTTTCAGCAAGGTTGTTAGATACATCTCTTGGGAGTTTCACAACAAATCCTCTTGAAGAAGGGGAGAATGATATGAATCCTACCATGCTATCCAAGACTAAAGAAAAGCTTCAAAATGTTGATGCATTAAATGCACTCAAGCTTCATTGAAGACAATTCAAAGTGTCATTTATGGAACATGAACTTCAAGATACTTCAAGTGAGGCTTCATTTATACTTTGGGAGGTTACAAATATTAATTGGCTGATTGCAAACTCCTATTCACGGATTTATGGACCCTTTTGAATGTATTTTCAGTTTTATGTCATTTTATTTACTTTTTAGGTTATATTGAGTTAATGGTTGATTATGGTCATAAAGTTGGAATGTTACAACTCTTGAAATGCCTCATGGAAGGTCTAGGGTTCAATTTTAAGGCTATATAATGCCATGTAATTCCATTGTAAAAAAAGAAGACTTGGAAATGTAGTAAAATAAGCCTTTGAGCTTTTCCTTTAGCCTAGAGCTAAGTTTCTTTGCAATTCTATGTAGTTTAGGTTGCATGCTGAGAATCATTCAAGCTTGACTTGATCAATCATGCTTGTGGAGTGATTCGAATCTCAAGCAAGTTTCTTGCCTTGAGATATTTGATCGACAAGGTAATCCGGTTTTTACTTTCCTTGGGTTGATTTTCAAATCGGTTTTGGGGTTTTCAGATTTGAGATCTAAAGGTCTTGTTTTTCAGCAAGGTTGTTAGATACATCTCTTGGGAGTTTCACAACAAGAACTCTCATTGGGAAGAACTTTGAGTTCCTAACTCGTCAAAAACTCAAACGGAGCAAAGTTTGGACCAATTTCGTCCAAACCATTTGAAAAACTCTCAATCAGACGAACTTTGGGTTCCGAGCTCTCCAAAACTGAAACGGAGCATTGTTTGGACCATGTGTCGTCCAAACCACGTAAAGTACTCTCATTGGGGTGAACTTTCAGTTCCTAACTCTCCAAAAACTCAAACGGAGCAATTTTTCTACCAAGTTCGTCCAAACCATATGAAAAACTCTCATTGGGACGAACTTTGGGTTCCGTGCGCTCAAAAACTGAAACGGAGCAAAGTTTGGACCATGTGTCTTCCAAACCATGTAAAGTACTCTCATTGGGCCGAACTTTGAGTTCCTAACTCTCCAATAACTCAAACGGAGCAAAGTTTGGACCAAGTTTGTCCAAACCATTTGAAAAACTCTCATTCTGACGAACTTTGGGTTCCGAGCTCTCAAAAATTTTAACGGAGCAAAGTTTTGACCATGTGTCGTCCAAACCACGTAAAGAACTTTCATTGGGCCGAACTTTGAGTTCCTAACTCTCCAAAAACTCAAACGGAGCAAAGTTTGGACCAAGTTCGTCCCAACCATATGAAAAACTCTAAATGGGACGAACTTTGGGTTCCGACCTCTCAAAAACCGAAACGGAGCAATGTTTTGACAATGTGTCGTCCCAACAACCCAAGTAACTCTCATTGGGAAGAACTTTGAGTTCCTAACTCTCCAAAAACTCAAACGGATAAAGGTTTGGACCAAGTTTATCCAAACAATATGAAAAACTCTCATTCGGACGAACTTTGGATTCCGAGCTCTCAAAAACTGAAACCGAGCACAGTTTTGACCATGTGTCGTCGAAACCACCTAAATAACTCTCATTGGGAAGAACTTTGAGTTCCTAACTCTCCAAAAAGAAAAACGGAGCAAAGTTTGGACCAAGTTCGTCCAAACCATATGAAAAACTCTCATTGGGACGAACTTTTGGTTCCGAACTCTCAAAAACCGAAACAGAGCAAACTTTGGACCATGTGTCATCCAAACCACGTAAAGAACACTCATTGGGCCGAACTTTGAATTCCTAACTCTCCAAAAACTCAGACGGAGCAAAGTTTGGACTAAGTTTGTCCAAACCATATGAAAAACTCTCATTGGGACGAACTTTGGGTGCCAAGGTCTCAAAAACGAAATGGAGCAAAGTTTTGACCATGTGTCGTCCAAACCACCTAAAGAACTCTCATTTCGCAGAACTTTGAGTTCCTAACTTTCCAAAAACTCAAACGGAGAAAAGTTTGGACCAAGTTCGTCCAAACCATATGAAAAACTCTCATTGGGATGAACTTTGAGTTCTGAGCTCTCAAAATCTGAAAGGGAGCAAAGTTTTGACCATGTGTCGTCCAAACCACCTAAAGAACTCTCATTGGGCTGAACTTTCAGTTCTTAACTCTCAAAAAACTCAAACGGAGAAAAGTTTGGACCAAGTTCGTCCAAACCATATGAAAAACTCTCATTGGGACGAACTTTGGGTTCCGAGCTCTCAAAAACCGAAACGAAGCAACGTTTTGACCATGTGTCGTCCCAACAACCTAAATAACTCTCATTCGGAAGAACTTTGAGTTCCTAACTCTCCAAAAACTCAAAGGGATAAAAGTTTGGACCAAGTTCGTCCAAACAATATGAAAATCTCTCATTCGGACGAACTTTGGATTCCGAGCAAAGTTTTGACCATGTGTCGTCGAAACCACCTAAATAACTCTCATTGGGAAGAACTTTGAGTTCCTAACTCTCCAAAAACAAAAACGGAGCAAAGTTTGGACCAAGTTCGTCCAAACCATATGAAAAACTCTCATTGGGACGAACTTTGGGTTCCGAACTCTCAAAAACCGAAACAGAGCAAACTTTGGACCATGTGTCATCCAAACCACGTAAAGAACACTCATTGGGCCGAATTTTGAGTTCCTAACTCTCCAAAAACTCAGACGGAGCAAAGTTTGGACTAAGTTTGTCCAAACCATATGAAAAACTCTCATTGGGACGAACTTTGAGTTCCAAGGTCTCAAAAACCGAAATGGAGCAAAGTTTTGACCATGTGTCGTCCAAACCACCTAAAGAACTCTCATTTCGCAGAACTTTGAGTTCCTAACTCTCCAAAAACTCAAACGGAGAAAAGTTTGGACCAAGTTCGTCCAAACAATATGAAAATCTCTCATTCGGACGAACTTTGGATTCCGAGCAAAGTTTTGACCATGTGTCGTCGAAACCACCTAAATAACTCTCATTGGGAAGAACTTTGAGTTCCTAACTCTCCAGAAAGAAAAACGGAGCAAAGTTTGGACCATGTTCGTCCAAACCATATGAAAAACTCTCATTGGGACGAACTTTGGGTTCCGAGCTCTCAAAAACCGAAACGGAGCAACGTTTTGACCATGTGTCGTCCCAACAACCTAAATAACTCTCATTCGGAAGAACTTTGAGTTCCTAACTCTCCAAAAACTCAAACGGATAAAAGTTTGGACCAAGTTCGTCCAAACAATATGAAAAACTCTCATTCAGACGAACTTTGGATTCCGAGCAAAGTTTTGACCATGTGTCGTCGAAACCACCTAAATAACTCTCATTGGGAAGAACTTTGAGTTCCTAACTCTCCAAAAACAAAAACGGAGCAAAGTTTGGACCAAGTTCGTCCAAACCATATGAAAAACTCTCATTGGGACGAACTTTGGGTTCCGAACTCTCAAAAACCGAAACAGAGCAAACTTTGGACCATGTGTCATCCAAACCACGTAAAGAACACTCATTGGGCCGAATTTTGAGTTCCTAACTCTCCAAAAACTCAGACGGAGCAAAGTTTGGACTAAGTTTGTCCAAACCATATGAAAAACTCTCATTGGGACGAACTTTGAGTTCCAAGGTCTCAAAAACCGAAATGGAGCAAAGTTTTGACCATGTGTCGTCCAAACCACCTAAAGAACTCTCATTTCGCAGAACTTTGAGTTCCTAACTCTCCAAAAACTCAAACGGAGAAAAGTTTGGACCAAGTTCGTCCAAACCATATGGAAAACTCTTATTGGGTCGAACTTTGCGTTTCGAGCTCTCAAAAACTAAAAGGGAGCAAAGTTTTGACCATGTGTCGTCCAAACCACCTAAAAAACTCTCATTTGGGCGACCTTTGAGTTCCTAACTCTCCAAAAACCCAAACGGATAAAATTTTGGACCAACTTTGTCCAAACCATATGAAAAACTCTCATTGGGAAGAACTTTGGGTTCCGTTGTCTCAAAAACTTAAAGGGAGCAATGTTTTGACCATGTGTCGTCCAAACCACCTAAAGAACTCTCATTGGGCTGAACTTTGAGTTCCTAACTGATAAGGAAAAAAAAACAATCAAGAAGAGCTAGAAAAAAAATTCCAAGCTCCACCAGCTCAAGAAGATGAATTTGAAGCTCAAGCAGCTCAATCAAGCTCGAATGAAGCTTCATGGATGTCAACTTCATTTAAATCCAATCATGAGGCAATCATTGTGCCACAAGCTCCAATGACGAAGAGTTGCATCCATTCAAGCTTAGAAAGACAACTATTCAACCAAAAGACACAATGAATTTAAAATCCATATTCATTCACATATTTAATGTATTATGTATCTTGTGAATTCATGAACTTGTATTTATGAAGGTTCATGCATGGATTTGAAAAGTTAGGGGTTGAATTTAGACCACATAGATGAAGGGTTGCGTCCTTTCATGGTGTCTTTTCAATTAGTATAAATAGAGATGTAATTTGTCATTTGAACACAAGTTGAATTTGAATGAAACCTTAGATTGAGTTTAGTCTCTCTCAAGCTTTTAAGCTTTCTTTGTATTCTTGTGTTTAGAATGCATGCCTAGGACTTTCAATCTAGTTTGATCAATTAGATTGTGAAGAGTTCGAAATCTTGAAGTTAGGAACGAGTTCTCCTTTCTTCTTGATCTTTGATCATCCTTCCAAGCCAAATCTGTTTAACTTTCTTGGGGTTGTTCTATCATCTTGTTATTGGGGTTATTCTAATTATTGTTGTGGGGGTTCACCTGGAAATAAGGGGAGTTCTCAAGCATAATTGAGGTAGTTCCTTTATCACTAACTCTCCAAAAATTCAAACGGAGCATGGTTTGGACCAAGTTCGTCCAAACCATATGAAAAACTCTCATTGGGACGAACTTTGAGTTCTGAGCTCTCAAAATCTGAAAGGGAGCAAAGTTTTAACCATGTGTCGTCCAAACTACCTAAAGAACTCTCATTTGGCCGAACTTTGAGTTCCTAACTCTCCAAAAACTCAAACGGAGACAAGTTTGGACCAAGTTCGTCCAAACCATATGAAAAACTCTCATTGGGACGAACTTTGAGTTCCGAGCTCTCAAAATCTGAAACGGAGCAAAGTTTTGACCATGTGTTGTCCAAACCACCTAAATAACTCTCATTGGGAAGAACTTTGAGTTCCTAACTCTCCAAAAACTCAAACGGAGCAAAGTTTGGACCAAGTTCGTCCAAACCATATGAAAAACTCTCATCAGGACGAACTTTGGGTTCCGAGCACTCAAAAACAGAAACAGAGCAATGTTTTGACCATGTGTCGTCCAAACCTCCTAAATAACTTTCATTGGGAAGAACTTTGAGTTCCTAACTCTCAAAAAACTCAAACGGAGCAAAGTTTGGACCAAGTTCGTCCAAACCATATGAAAAACTCTCATTGGGACGAACTTTGGGTTCGAGCTCTCAAAAACCGAAACGGAGCAAAGTTTTGACCATGTGTCGTTCAAACCACCTAAAGAACTATCATTTATCCGAACTTTGAGTTCCTAACTCTCCAAAAACTCAAACGGAGCAAAGTTTGGACCAAGGTCGTCCAAACAATATGAAAAACTCTCATCGGAACGAACTTTGGGTTCCGAGCTCTCAAAAACCGAAACGGAGGAAAGTTTTGACCATGTGTCGTCCAAGCCACCTTAAGAACTCTCATTTGGCCGAACTTTGAGTTCATAACTCTCCAAAAACTCAAACGGAGAAAAGTTTGGAACAAGTTCGTCCAAACCATATGAAAAACTCTCATTGGGACGAACTTTTGGTTTCAAGCTCTCAAAAACGGAAAGGGAGCAAAGTTTTGACCATGTGTCATCCAAACCACCTAAAGAACTCTCATTGGGCTGAACTTTGAGTTCCTAACTCTCCAAAAACTCAAACGGAGCATGGTTTGGACCAAGTTCGTCCAAACCATATGAAAAACTCTCATTGGGACGAACTTTGAGTTCTGAGCTCTCAAAATCTGAAAGGGAGCAAAGTTTTGACCATGTGTCGTCCAAACCACCTAAAGAACTCTCATTTGGCCGAACTTTGAGTTCCTAACTCTCCAAAAACATAAACGGAGCAAAGTTTGGACGAAGTTAATCCAATCCATCTGAAAAACTCTCTTTGGGACGAACTTTGGGTTCCGAGCTCTCCAAAACTGAAAGGAAGCAAAGTTTTGACCATGTGTCGTCCAAACCACCTAAAGAACTCTCATTGGGCTGAACTTTGAGTTCCTAACTCTCCAAAAACTCAAACGGAGAAAAGTTTGGACCAAGTTCGTCCACACCATATGAAAAACTCTCATCGGGACGAACTTATGGTTCCGAGGTCTCAAAAACCGAAACGGAGCAAAGTTTTAACCATGTGTCGTCCAAACTACCTAAAGAACTCTCATTTGGCCGAACTTTGAGTTCCTAACTCTCCAAAAACTCAAACGGAGACAAGTTTGGACCAAGTTCGTCCAAACCATATGAAAAACTCTCATTGGGACGAACTTTGAGTTCCGAGCTCTCAAAATCTGAAACGGAGCAAAGTTTTGACCATGTGTTGTCCAAACCACCTAAATAACTCTCATTGGGAAGAACTTTGAGTTCCTAACTCTCCAAAAACTCAAACGGAGCAAAGTTTGGACCAAGTTCGTCCAAACCATATGAAAAACTCTCATCAGGACGAACTTTGGGTTCCGAGCACTCAAAAACCGAAACAGAGCAATGTTTTGACCATGTGTCGTCCAAACCTCCTAAATAACTTTCATTGGGAAGAACTTTGAGTTCCTAACTCTCAAAAAACTCAAACGGAGCAAAGTTTGGACCAAGTTCGTCCAAACCATATGAAAAACTCTCATTGGGACGAACTTTGGGTTCGAGCTCTCAAAAACCGAAACGGAGCAAAGTTTTGACCATGTGTCGTCCAAACCACCTAAAGAACTATCATTTATCCGAACTTTGAGTTCCTAACTCTCCAAAAACTCAAACGGAGCAAAGTTTGGACCAAGGTCGTCCAAACAATATGAAAAACTCTCATCGGAACGAACTTTGGGTTCCGAGCTCTCAAAAACCGAAACGGAGGAAAGTTTTGACCATGTGTCGTCCAAGCCACCTTAAGAACTCTCATTTGGCCGAACTTTGAGTTCATAACTCTCCAAAAACTCAAACGGAGAAAAGTTTGGAACAAGTTCGTCCAAACCATATGAAAAACTCTCATTGGGACGAACTTTTGGTTTCAAGCTCTCAAAAACGGAAAGGGAGCAAAGTTTTGACCATGTGTCGTCCAAACCACCTAAAGAACTCTCATTGGGCTGAACTTTGAGTTCCTAACTCTCCAAAAACTCAAACGGAGCATGGTTTGGACCAAGTTCGTCCAAACCATATGAAAAACTCTCATTGGGACGAACTTTGAGTTCTGAGCTCTCAAAATCTGAAAGGGAGCAAAGTTTTGACCATGTGTCGTCCAAACCACCTAAAGAACTCTCATTTGGCCGAACTTTGAGTTCCTAACTCTCCAAAAACATAAACGGAGCAAAGTTTGGACCAAGTTAATCCAATCCATCTGAAAAACTCTCTTTGGGACGAACTTTGGGTTCCGAGCTCTCCAAAACTGAAAGGAAGCAAAGTTTTGACCATGTGTCGTCCAAACCACCTAAAGAACTCTCATTGGGCTGAACTTTGAGTTCCTAACTCTCCAAAAACTCAAACGGAGAAAAGTTTGGACCAAGTTCGTCCACACCATATGAAAAACTCTCATCGGGACGAACTTATGGTTCCGAGGTCTCAAAAACCGAAACGGAGCAAAGTTTTAACCATGTGTCGTCCAAACTACCTAAAGAACTCTCATTTGGCCGAACTTTGAGTTCCTAACTCTCCAAAAACTCAAACGGAGACAAGTTTGGACCAAGTTCGTGCAAACCATATGAAAAACTCTCATTGGGACGAACTTTGAGTTCCGAGCTCTCAAAATCTGAAACGGAGCAAAGTTTTGACCATGTGTTGTCCAAACCACCTAAATAACTCTCATTGGGAAGAACTTTGAGTTCCTAACTCTCCAAAAACTCAAACGGAGCAAAGTTTGGACCAAGTTCGTCCAAACCATATGAAAAACTCTCATCAGGACGAACTTTGGGTTCCGAGCACTCAAAAACCGAAACAGAGCAATGTTTTGACCATGTGTCGTCCAAACCTCCTAAATAACTTTCATTGGGAAGAACTTTGAGTTCCTAACTCTCAAAAAACTCAAACGGAGCAAAGTTTGGACCAAGTTCGTCCAAACCATATGAAAAACTCTCATTGGGACGAACTTTGGGTTCGAGCTCTCAAAAACCGAAACGGAGCAAAGTTTTGACCATGTGTCGTCCAAACCACCTAAAGAACTATCATTTATCCGAACTTTGAGTTCCTAACTCTCCAAAAACTCAAACGGAGCAAAGTTTGGACCAAGGTCGTCCAAACAATATGAAAAACTCTCATCGGAACGAACTTTGGGTTCCGAGCTCTCAAAAACCGAAACGGAGCAAAGTTTTGACCATGTGTCGTCCAAACCACCTTAAGAACTCTCATTTGGCCGAACTTTGAGTTCATAACTCTCCAAAAACTCAAACGGAGAAAAGTTTGGAACAAGTTCGTCCAAACCATATGAAAAACTCTCATTGGGACGAACTTTTGGTTTCAAGCTCTCAAAAACGGAAAGGGAGCAAAGTTTTGACCATGTGTCGTCCAAACCACCTAAAGAACTCTCATTGGGCTGAACTTTGAGTTCCTAACTCTCCAAAAACTCAAACGGAGCATGGTTTGGACCAAGTTCGTCCAAACCATATGAAAAACTCTCATTGGGACGAACTTTGAGTTCTGAGCTCTCAAAATCTGAAAGGGAGCAAAGTTTTGACCATGTGTCGTCCAAACCACCTAAAGAACTCTCATTTGGCCGAACTTTGAGTTCCTAACTCTCCAAAAACATAAACGGAGCAAAGTTTGGACCAAGTTAATCCAATCCATCTGAAAAACTCTCTTTGGGACGAACTTTGGGTTCCGAGCTCTCCAAAACTGAAAGGAAGCAAAGTTTTGACCATGTGTCGTCCAAACCACCTAAAGAACTCTCATTGGGCTGAACTTTGAGTTCCTAACTCTCCAAAAACTCAAACGGAGAAAAGTTTGGACCAAGTTCGTCCACACCATATGAAAAACTCTCATCGGGACGAACTTATGGTTCCGAGGTCTCAAAAACCGAAACGGAGCAAAGTTTTAACCATGTGTCGTCCAAACTACCTAAAGAACTCTCATTTGGCCGAACTTTGAGTTCCTAACTCTCCAAAAACTCAAACGGAGACAAGTTTGGACCAAGTTCGTGCAAACCATATGAAAAACTCTCATTGGGACGAACTTTGAGTTCCGAGCTCTCAAAATCTGAAACGGAGCAAAGTTTTGACCATGTGTTGTCCAAACCACCTAAATAACTCTCATTGGGAAGAACTTTGAGTTCCTAACTCTCCAAAAACTCAAACGGAGCAAAGTTTGGACCAAGTTCGTCCAAACCATATGAAAAACTCTCATCAGGACGAACTTTGGGTTCCGAGCACTCAAAAACCGAAACAGAGCAATGTTTTGACCATGTGTCGTCCAAACCTCCTAAATAACTTTCATTGGGAAGAACTTTGAGTTCCTAACTCTCAAAAAACTCAAACGGAGCAAAGTTTGGACCAAGTTCGTCCAAACCATATGAAAAACTCTCATTGGGACGAACTTTGGGTTCGAGCTCTCAAAAACCGAAACGGAGCAAAGTTTTGACCATGTGTCGTCCAAACCACCTAAAGAACTATCATTTATCCGAACTTTGAGTTCCTAACTCTCCAAAAACTCAAACGGAGCAAAGTTTGGACCAAGTTCGTCCAAACCATATGAAAAACTCTCATTGGGACGAACTTTGGGTTCGAGCTCTCAAAAACCGAAACGGAGCAAAGTTTTGACCATGTGTCGTCCAAACCACCTAAAGAACTATCATTTATCCGAACTTTGAGTTCCTAACTCTCCAAAAACTCAAACGGAGCAAAGTTTGGACCAAGGTCGTCCAAACAATATGAAAAACTCTCATCGGAACGAACTTTGGGTTCCGAGCTCTCAAAAACAGAAACGGAGCAAAGTTTTGACCATGTGTCGTCCAAACCACCTTAAGAACTCTCATTTGGCCGAACTTTGAGTTCATAACTCTCCAAAAACTCAAACGGAGAAAAGTTTGGAACAAGTTCGTCCAAACCATATGAAAAACTCTCATTGGGACGCACTTTTGGTTTCAAGCTCTCAAAAACGGAAAGGGAGCAAAGTTTTGACCATGTGTCGTCCAAACCACCTAAAGAACTCTCATTGGGCTGAACTTTGAGTTCCTAACTCTCCAAAAACTCAAACGGAGCATGGTTTGGACCAAGTTCGTCCAAACCATATGAAAAACTCTCATTGGGACGAACTTTGAGTTCTGAGCTCTCAAAATCTGAAAGGGAGCAAAGTTTTGACCATGTGTCGTCCAAACCACCTAAAGAACTCTCATTTGGCCGAACTTTGAGTTCCTAACTCTCCAAAAACATAAACGGAGCAAAGTTTGGACCAAGTTAATCCAATCCATCTGAAAAACTCTCTTTGGGACGAACTTTGGGTTCCGAGCTCTCCAAAACTGAAAGGAAGCAAAGTTTTGACCATGTGTCGTCCAAACCACCTAAAGAACTCTCATTGGGCTGAACTTTGAGTTCCTAACTCTCCAAAAACTCAAACGGAGAAAAGTTTGGACCAAGTTCGTCCACACCATATGAAAAACTCTCATCGGGACGAACTTATGGTTCCGAGGTCTCAAAAACCGAAACGGAGCAAAGTTTTAACCATGTGTCGTCCAAACTACCTAAAGAACTCTCATTTGGCCGAACTTTGAGTTCCTAACTCTCCAAAAACTCAAACGGAGACAAGTTTGGACCAAGTTCGTGCCAAACCATATGAAAAACTCTCATTGGGACGAACTTTGAGTTCCGAGCTCTCAAAATCTGAAACGGAGCAAAGTTTTGACCATGTGTTGTCCAAACCACCTAAATAACTCTCATTGGGAAGAACTTTGAGTTCCTAACTCTCCAAAAACTCAAACGGAGCAAAGTTTGGACCAAGTTCGTCCAAACCATATGAAAAACTCTCATCAGGACGAACTTTGGGTTCCGAGCACTCAAAAACCGAAACAGAGCAATGTTTTGACCATGTGTCGTCCAAACCACCTAAATAACTTTCATTGGGAAGAACTTTGAGTTCCTAACTCTCAAAAAACTCAAACGGAGCAAAGTTTGGACCAAGTTCGTCCAAACCATATGAAAAACTCTCATTGGGACGAACTTTGGGTTCGAGCTCTCAAAAACCGAAACGGAGCAAAGTTTTGACCATGTGTCGTCCAAACCACCTAAAGAACTATCATTTATCCGAACTTTGAGTTCCTAACTCTCCAAAAACTCAAACGGAGCAAAGTTTGGACCAAGGTCGTCCAAACAATATGAAAAACTCTCATCGGAACGAACTTTGGGTTCCGAGCTCTCAAAAACCGAAACGGAGCACAGTTTTGACCATGTGTCGTCCAAACCACCTTAAGAACTCTCATTTGGCCGAACTTTGAGTTCATAACTCTCCAAAAACTCAAACGGAGAAAAGTTTGGAACAAGTTCGTCTAAACCATATGAAAAACTCTCATTAGGACGAACTTTTGGTTTCAAGCTCTCAAAAACGGAAAGGGAGCAAAGTTTTGGCCATGTGTCGTCCAAACCACCTAAAGAACTCTCATTGGGCTGAACTTTGAGTTCCTAACTCTCCAAAAACTCAAACGGAGCATGGTTTGGACCAAGTTCGTCCAAACCATATGAAAAACTCTCATTGGGACGAACTTTGAGTTCTGAGCTCTCAAAATCTGAAAGGGAGCAAAGTTTTGACCATGTGTCGTCCAAACCACCTAAAGAACTCTCATTTGGCCTAACTTTGAGTTCCTAACTCTCCAAAAACATAAACGGAGCAAAGTTTGGACCAAGTTAATCCAATCCATATGAAAAACTCTCATTGGGACGAACTTTGGGTTCCGAGCTCTCCAAAACTGAAAGGAAGCAAAGTTTTGACCATGTGTCGTCCAAACCACCTAAAGAACTCTCATTGGGCTGAACTTTGAGTTCCTAACTCTCCAAAAACTCAAACGGAGAAAAGTTTGGACCAAGTTCGTCCACACCATATGAAAAACTCTCATCGGGACGAACTTATGGTTCCGAGGTCTCAAAAACCGAAACGGAGCAAAGTTTTAACCATGTGTCGTCCAAACTACCTAAAGAACTCTCATTTGGCCGAACTTTGAGTTCCTAACTCTCCGAAAACTCAAACGGAGACAAGTTTGGACCAAGTTTGTCCAAACCATATGAAAAACTCTCATTGGGACGAACTTTGAGTTCCGAGCTCTCAAAATCTGAAACGGAGCAAAGTTTTGACCATGTGTTGTCCAAACCACCTAGATAACTCTCATTGGGAAGAACTTTGAGTTCCTAACTCTCCAAAAACTCAAACGGAGCAAAATTTGGGCCAAGTTCGTCCAAACCATATGAAAAACTCTCATCAGGACGAACTTTGGGTTCCGAGCACTCAAAAACCGAAACAGAGCAATGTTTTGACCATGTGTCGTCCAAACCTCCTAAATAACTTTCATTGGGAAGAACTTTGAGTTCCTAACTCTCCAAAACTCAAACGGAGAAAAGTTTGGACCAAGTTTGTCCAAACGATATGAAAAACTCTCACTAGGGACGAACTTTGGGTTCCAAGCTGTCAAAAATCGAAACAGAGAAAAGTTTTGACCATGTGTCGTCCAAACCACCTAAAGAACTCTCATTGGGAAGAACTTTGAGTTCCTAACTCTCCAAAAACTCAAACGGAGCAAAGTTTGGACCAAGTTCGTCCACACCATATGAAAAACTCTCATTGGGACGAACTTTGAGTTCCGAGCTTTCAAAATCTGAAAGGGAGCAAAGTTTTGACCATGTGTCGTCCAAACCACCTAAAAAACTCTCATTTGGCTAAACTTTGAGTTCCTAACTCTCCAAAAACTCAAACTGGGAAAAATTTGGACCAAGTTCGGCCAAACCATATGAAAAACTCTCATTGGGACGAACTTTGGGTTCCGAGCTCTCAAAAACTAAAACGGAGCAAAGTTTTGACCATGTGTCGTTCGAACCACCTAAATAACTCTCATTGGGAAGAACTTTGAGTTCCTAACTCTCCAAAAACTCAAACGGAGAAAAGTTTGGACCAACTTCATCCAAACCATATGAAAAACTCTCATCAGGACGAACTTTGGGTTCCGAGCTCTCAAAACCTGAAACAGAGCAAAGTTTTGACCATGTGTCGTCCAAACCACCTAAATAACTCTCATTGGGAAGAACTTTGAGTTCCTAACTCTCCAAAAACTCAAACAGAGCAAAGTTTAGACCAAGTTCGTCCAAACCATATGAAAAACTCTCATTGGGACGAACTTTCATTGGGACGAACTTTGGGTTCGAGCTCTCAAAAACCGAAACGGAGCAATGTTTTGACCATGTGTCGTCCAAACCACCTAAAGAACTATCATTTATCCGAACTTTGAGTTCCTAACTCTCCAAAAACTCAAACGGAGCAAAGTTTGGACCAAGGTCGTCCAAACAATATGAAAAACTCTCATCGGAACGAACTTTGGGTTCCGAGCTCTCAAAAACCGAAACAGAGCAATGTTTTGACCATGTGTCATCCAAACCTCCTAAATAACTTTCATTGGGAAGAACTTTGAATTCCTAACTCTCCAAAAACTCAAACGGAGCAAAGTTTGGACCAAGTTCGTCCAAACCATATGAAAAACTCTCATTGGGACGAACTTTGGGTTCGAGCTCTCAAAAACCGAAACGGAGCAATGTTTTGACCATGTGTCGTCCAAACCACCAAAAGAACTATCATTTATCTGAACTTTGAGTTCCTAACTCTCCAAAAACTCAAACGGAGCAAAGTTTGGACCAAGGTCGTCCAAAGCATATGAACAACTCTTATTGGGACGAACTTTAGGTTCAGAGCTCTCAAAAACCGAAACAGAGCAAAGTTTTGACCATGTGTCGTCCAAACCACCTTAAGAACTCTCATTTGGCCGAACTTTGAGTTCATAACTCTCCAAAAACTCAAACGCAGAAAATTTTGGAACAAGTTCGTCCAAACCATATAAAAAACTCTCATTGGGACGAACTTTGGGTTTCGAGCTCTCAAAAACGGAAAGGGAGCAAAGTTTTGACCATGTGTCGTCCAAACCAACTAAACAACTCTCATTGGGATGAACTTTGAGTTCCTAACATTCCAAAAACTCAAACGGAGCAAAGTTTGGACCAAGTTCGTCTAAACCATATGAAAAACTCTCATTGGGACGAACTTTGACTTCCGAGCTCTCAAAATCTTAAAGGGAGCAAAGTTTTGACCATGTGTCATCCAAACCACCTAAACAAATCTTATTTGGCCGAACTTTAAGTTCCTAACTGTCCAAAACTCAAACAGAGCAAAGTTTGGACCAAGTTTGTCCAAACCATATGAAAAACTCTCATTGGGACGAACTTTGGGTTCCAAGCTCTCAAAAATCGAAACGGAGAAAAGTTTTGACCATGTGTCGTCCAAACCACCTAAAGAACTCTCATTGGGAAGAACTTTGAGTTCCTAACTCTCCAAAAACTCAAACGGATCAAAGTCTGGACCAAGTTCGTCCACACCATATGAAAAACTCTCATTGGGACGAACTTTGAGTTCTGTGCTCTCAAAATCTGAAAGGGAGCAAAGTTTTGACCATGTGTCGTCCAAACCACCTAAAAAACTCTCATTTGGCTGAACTTTGAGTTCCTAACTCTCCAAAAACCCAAACAGGGAAAAGTTTGGACCAAGTTCGGCCAAACCATATGAAAAACTCTCATTGGGACGAACTCTGGGTTCCGAGCTCTCAAAAACTAAGACGGAGCAAAGTTTTGACCATGTGTCGTCCAAACCACCTAAATAACTCTCATTGGGAAGAAATTGGAGTTCCTAACTCTCCAAAAACTCAAACGGAGAAAAGTTTGGACCAACTTCGTCCAAACCATATGAAAAACTCTCATCAGGACGAACTTTGGGTTCCGAGCTCTCAAAAACTGAAACAGAGCAAAGTTTTGACCATGTGTCGTCCAAACCAAGTAAATAACTCTCATTGGGAAGAACTTTGAGTTCCTAACTCTCCAAAAACTCAAACAGAGCAAAGTTTGGACCAAGTTCGTCCAAACCATATGAAAAACTCTCATTTGGACGAACTTTGGGTTCCAAGCTCTCAAAAACCGAAACGGAGCAAAGTTTTGACCATGTGTCGTCCAAACCACGTAAAGAACTCTCATTTAGCCGAACTTTGAGTTCCTAACTCTCCAAAAACTCAAACGGAGCAAGGTTTGGACCAAGTTCGTCCAAGCCATATGAAAAACTCTCATTGGGACGAACTTTGGATTTCGAGCTCTCAAAAAGCGAAACGGAGCAAACTTTGGACCATGTATCGTCCAAAGCACCTAAAGAACTCTCATTGGGCCAAAGTTTGAGTTCCTAACTCTCCAAAAACTCAAACGGAGCAAAGTTTGGAGCAAGTTCGTCCGAACCATATGAAAAACTCTCATTTGGACGAACTTTGGGTTCCGAGCTCTCAAAAACCGAAACGTACCAAAGTTTTGACCATGTGTCTTCCAAACCACGTAAAGAACTCTCATTGGGCCGAACTTTGAGTTCCTAACTCTCCAAAAACTCAAACGGAGCAAAGTTTGGACCAAGTTCGTCCAAACCATATGAAAAACTCTCATTTGGACGAACTTTGGGTTCCGAGCTCTCAAAAACCGAAACGTAGCAAAGTTTTGACCATGTGTCGTCCAAACCACATAAAGAACTCTCATTGGGCCGAACTTTGAGTTCCTCACAATCCAACAACTCAAAAGGTGCAAAGTTTGGACCAAGTTCGTCCAAACCATATGAAAAACTCTCGTTGGGACGAACTTTGGGTTCCGAGCTCAAAAAAACCGAAACGGAGCAAAGTTTGGACCATGTCTCATCCAAACCACGTAAAGAACTCTCATTGGGCCGAACTTTGAGTTCCTAACTCTCGAAAAGCTCAAAAGGAGCAGAGTTTGGACCAAGTTCGTCCAAACCATATGAAAAACTCTCATTTGGACGAACTTTGGGTTCCAAGCTCTCAAAAACCGAAACGGAGCAAATTTTGACCATGTGTCGTCCAAACCACGTAAAGAACTCTCATTTAGCCGAACTTTGAGTTCCTAACTCTCCAAAAACTCAAACGGAGCAAGGTTTGGACCAAGTTCGTCCAAGCCATATGAAAAACTCTCATTGGGACGAACTTTGGATTTCGAGCTCTAAAAAAGCGAAACGGAGCAAACTTTGGACCATGTATCGTCCAAAGCACTTAAAGAACTCTCATTGGGCCAAAGTTTGAGTTCCTAACTCTCCAAAAACTCAAACGGAGCAAAGTTTGGAGCAAGTTCGTCCGAACCATACGAAAAACTCTCATTTGGACGAACTTTGGGTTCCGAGCTCTCAAAAACCGAAACGTACCAAAGTTTTGACCATGTGTCTTCCAAACCACGTAAAGAACTCTCATTGGGCCGAACTTTGAGTTCCTAACTCTCCAAAAACTCAAACGGAGCAAAGTTTGGAACAAGTTCGTCCAAACCATATGAAAAACTCTCATTTGGACGAACTTTGGGTTCCGAGCTCTCAAAAACCGAAACGTAGCAAAGTTTTGACCATGTGTCGTCCAAACCACATAAAGAACTCTCATTGGGCCGAACTTTGAGTTCCTCACAATCCAAAAACTCAAAAGGTGCAAAGTTTGGACCAAGTTCGTCCAAACCATATGAAAAACTCTCGTTGGGACGAACTTTGGGTTCCGAGCTCAAAAAAACCGAAACGGAGCAAAGTTTGGACCATGTCTCATCCAAACCACGTAAAGAACTCTCATTGGGCCGAACTTTGAGTTCCTAACTCTCGAAAAGCTCAAAAGGAGCAGAGTTTGGACCAAGTTCGTCCAAACCATATGAAAAACTCTCATTTGGACGAACTTTGGGTTCCAAGCTCTCAAAAACCGAAACGGAGCAAATTTTGACCATGTGTCGTCCAAACCACGTAAAGAACTCTCATTTAGCCGAACTTTGAGTTCCTAACTCTCCAAAAACTCAAACGGAGCAAGGTTTGGACCAAGTTCGTCCAAGCCATATGAAAAACTCTCATTGGGACGAACTTTGGATTTCGAGCTCTCAAAAAGCGAAACGGAGCAAACTTTGGACCATGTATCGTCCAAAGCACCTAAAGAACTCTCATTGGGCCAAAGTTTGAGTTCCTAACTCTCCAAAAACTCAAACGGAGCAAAGTTTGGAGCAAGTTCGTCCGAACCATACGAAAAACTCTCATTTGGACGAACTTTGGGTTCCGAGCTCTCAAAAACCGAAACGTACCAAAGTTTTGACCATGTGTCTTCCAAACCACGTAAAGAACTCTCATTGGGCCGAACTTTGAGTTCCTAACTCTCCAAAAACTCAAACGGAGCAAAGTTTGGACCAAGTTCGTCCAAACCATATGAAAAACTCTCATTTGGACGAACTTTGGGTTCCGAGCTCTCAAAAACCGAAACGTAGCAAAGTTTTGACCATGTGTCGTCCAAACCGCATAAAGAACGCTCATTGGGCCGAACTTTGAGTTCCTCACAATCCAAAAACTCAAAAGGTGCAAAGTTTGGACCAAGTTCGTCCAAACCATATGAAAAACTCTCGTTGGGACGAACTTTGGGTTCCGAGCTCAAAAAAACCGAAACGGAGCAAAGTTTGGACCATGTCTCATCCAAACCACGTAAAGAACTCTCATTGGGCCGAACTTTGAGTTCCTAACTCTCGAAAAGCTCAAAAGGAGCAAAGTTTGGACCAAGTTCGTCCAAACCATATGAAAAACTCTCATTTGGACGAACTTTGGGTTCCAAGCTCTCAAAAACCGAAACGGAGCAAAGTTTTGACCATGTGTCGTCCAAACCACGTAAAGAACTCTCATTTAGCCGAACTTTGAGTTCCTAACTCTCCAAAAACTCAAACGGAGCAAGGTTTGGACCAAGTTCGTCCAAGCCATATGAAAAACTCTCATTGGGACGAACTTTGGATTTCGAGCTCTCAAAAAGCGAAACGGAGCAAACTTTGGACCATGTATCGTCCAAAGCACCTAAAGAACTCTCATTGGGCCAAAGTTTGATTTCCTAACTCTCCAAAAACTCAAACGGAGCAAAGTTTGGAGCAAGTTCGTCCGAACCATATGAAAAACTCTCATTTGGACGAACTTTGGGTTCCGAGCTCTCAAAAACCGAAACGTACCAAAGTTTTGACCATGTGTCTTCCAAACCAGGTAAAGAACTCTCATTGGGCCGAACTTTGAGTTCCTAACTCTCCAAAAGCTCAAACGGAGCAAAGTTTGGACCAAGTTCGTCCAAACCATATGAAAAACTCTCATTTGGACGAACTTTGGGTTCCAAGCTCTCAAAAACCGAAACGGAGCAAAGTTTTGACCATGTGTCTTCCAAACCACGTAAAGAACTCTCATTGGGCCGAACTTTGAGTTCCTAACTCTCCAAAAACTCAAACGGAGCAAAGTTTGGACCAAGTTCGTCCAAACCATATGAAAAACTCTCATTTGGACGAACTTTGGGTTCCGAGCTCTCAAAAACCGAAACGTAGCAAAGTTTTGACCATGTGTCGTCCAAACCACATAAAGAACTCTCATTGGGCCGAACTTTGAGTTCCTCACAATCCAAAAACTCAAAAGGTGCAAAGTTTGGACCAAGTTCGTCCAAACCATATGAAAAACTCTCGTTGGGACGAACTTTGGGTTCCGAGCTCAAAAAAACCGAAACGGAGCAAAGTTTGGACCATGTCTCATCCAAACCACGTAAAGAACTCTCATTGGGCCGAACTTTGAGTTCCTAACTCTCGAAAAGCTCAAAAGGAGCAAAGTTTGGACCAAGTTCGTCCAAACCATATGAAAAACTCTCATTTGGACGAACTTTGGGTTCCAAGCTCTCAAAAACCGAAACGGAGCAAAGTTTTGACCATGTGTCGTCCAAACCACGTAAAGAACTCTCATTTAGCCGAACTTTGAGTTCCTAACTCTCCAAAAACTCAACCGGAGCAAGGTTTGGACCAAGTTCGTCCAAGCCATATGAAAAACTCTCATTGGGACGAACTTTGGATTTCGAGCTCTCAAAAAGCGAAACGGAGCAAACTTTGGACCATGTATCGTCCAAAGCACCTAAAGAACTCTCATTGGGCCAAAGTTTGAGTTCCTAACTCTCCAAAAACTCAAACGGAGCAAAGTTTGGAGCAAGTTCGTCCGAACCATATGAAAAACTCTCATTTGGACAAACTTTGGGTTCCGAGCTCTCAAAAACCGAAACGTACCAAAGTTTTGACCATGTGTCTTCCAAACCACGTAAAGAACTCTCATTGGGCCGAACTTTGAGTTCCTAACTCTCCAAAAACTCAAACGGAGCAAAGTTTGGACCAAGTTCGTCCAAACCATATGAAAAACTCTCATTTGGACGAACTTTGGGTTCCGAGCTCTCAAAAACCGAAACGTAGCAAAGTTTTGACCATGTGTCGTCCAAACCACATAAAGAACTCTCATTGGGCCGAACTTTGAGTTCCTCACAATCCAAAAACTCAAAAGGTGCAAAGTTTGGACCAAGTTCGTCCAAACCATATGAAAAACTCTCGTTGGGACGAACTTTGGGTTCCGAGCTCAAAAAAACCGAAACGGAGCAAAGTTTGGACCATGTCTCATCCAAACCACGTAAAGAACTCTCATTGGGCCGAACTTTGAGTTCCTAACTCTCGAAAAGCTCAAAAGGAGCAGAGTTTGGACCAAGTTCGTCCAAACCATATGAAAAACTCTCATTTGGACGAACTTTGGGTTCCAAGCTCTCAAAAACCGAAACGGAGCAAATTTTGACCATGTGTCGTCCAAACCACGTAAAGAACTCTCATTTAGCCGAACTTTGAGTTCCTAACTCTCCAAAAACTCAAACGGAGCAAGGTTTGGACCAAGTTCGTCCAAGCCATATGAAAAACTCTCATTGGGACGAACTTTGGATTTCGAGCTCTAAAAAAGCGAAACGGAGCAAACTTTGGACCATGTATCGTCCAAAGCACCTAAAGAACTCTCATTGGGCCAAAGTTTGAGTTCCTAACTCTCCAAAAACTCAAACGGAGCAAAGTTTGGAGCAAGTTCGTCCGAACCATACGAAAAACTCTCATTTGGACGAAGTTTGGGTTCCGAGCTCTCAAAAACCGAAACGTACCAAAGTTTTGACCATGTGTCTTCCAAACCACGTAAAGAACTCTCATTGGGCCGAACTTTGAGTTCCTAACTCTCCAAAAACTCAAACGGAGCAAAGTTTGGACCAAGTTCGTCCAAACCATATGAAAAACTCTCATTTGGACGAACTTTGGGTTCCGAGCTCTCAAAAACCGAAACGTAGCAAAGTTTTGACCATGTGTCGTCCAAACCGCATAAAGAACTCTCATTGGGCCGAACTTTGAGTTCCTCACAATCCAAAAACTCAAAAGGTGCAAAGTTTGGACCAAGTTCGTCCAAACCATATGAAAAACTCTCGTTGGGACGAACTTTGGGTTCCGAGCTCAAAAAAACCGAAACGGAGCAAAGTTTGGACCATGTCTCATCCAAACCACGTAAAGAACTCTCATTGGGCCGAACTTTGAGTTCCTAACTCTCGAAAAGCTCAAAAGGAGCAAAGTTTGGACCAAGTTCGTCCAAACCATATGAAAAACTCTCATTTGGACGAACTTTGGGTTCCAAGCTCTCAAAAACCGAAACGGAGCAAAGTTTTGACCATGTGTCGTCCAAACCACGTAAAGAACTCTCATTTAGCCGAACTTTGAGTTCCTAACTCTCCAAAAACTCAAACGGAGCAAGGTTTGGACCAAGTTCGTCCTAAGCCATATGAAAAACTCTCATTGGGACGAACTTTGGATTTCGAGCTCTCAAAAAGCGAAACGGAGCAAACTTTGGACCATGTATCGTCCAAAGTACCTAAAGAACTCTCATTGGGCCAAAGTTTGAGTTCCTAACTCTCCAAAAACTCAAACGGAGAAAAGTTTGGAGCAAGTTCGTCCGAACCATATGAAAAACTCTCATTTGGACGAACTTTGGGTTCCGAGCTCTCAAAAACCGAAACGTACCAAAGTTTTGACCATGTGTCTTCCAAACCACGTAAAGAACTCTCATTGGGCCGAACTTTGAGTTCCTAACTCTCCAAAAACTCAAACGGAGCAAAGTTTGGACCAAGTTCGTCCAAACCATATGAAAAACTCTCATTTGGACGAACTTTGGGTTCCGAGCTCTCAAAAACCGAAACGTAGCAAAGTTTTGACCATGTGTCGTCCAAACCACATAAAGAACTCTCATTGGGCCGAACTTTGAGTTCCTCACAATCCAAAAACTCAAAAGGTGCAAAGTTTGGACCAAGTTCGTCCAAACCATACGAAAAACTCTCGTTGGGACGAACTTTGGGTTCCGAGCTCAAAAAAACCGAAACGGAGCAAAGTTTGGACCATGTCTCATCCAAACCACGTAAAGAACTCTCATTGGGCCGAACTTTGAGTTCCTAACTCTCGAAAAGCTCAAAAGGAGCAAAGTTTGGACCAAGTTCGTCCGAACCATATGAAAAACTCTCATTTGGACGAACTTTGGGTTCCAAGCTCTCAAAAACCGAAACGGAGCAAAGTTTTGACCATGTGTCGTCCAAACCACGTAAAGAACTCTCATTTAGCCGAACTTTGAGTTCCTAACTCTCCAAAAACTCAACCGGAGCAAGGTTTGGACCAAGTTCGTCCAAGCCATATGAAAAACTCTCATTGGGACGAACTTTGGATTTCGAGCTCTCAAAAAGCGAAACGGAGCAAACTTTGGACCATGTATCGTCCAAAGCACCTAAAGAACTCTCATTGGGCCAAAGTTTGAGTTCCTAACTCTCCAAAAACTCAAACGGAGCAAAGTTTGGAGCAAGTTCGTCCGAACCATATGAAAAACTCTCATTTGGACGAACTTTGGGTTCCGAGCTCTCAAAAACCGAAACGTACCAAAGTTTTGACCATGTGTCTTCCAAACCACGTAAAGAACTCTCATTGGGCCGAACTTTGAGTTCCTAACTCTCCAAAAACTCAAACGGAGCAAAGTTTGGACCAAGTTCGTCCAAACCATATGAAAAACTCTCATTTGGACAAACTTTGGGTTCCGAGCTCTCAAAAACCGAAACGTAGCAAAGTTTTGACCATGTGTCGTCCAAACCACATAAAGAACTCTCATTGGGCCGAACTTTGAGTTCCTCACAATCCAAAAACTCAAAAGGTGCAAAGTTTGGACCAAGTTCGTCCAAACCATATGAAAAACTCTCGTTGGGACGAACTTTGGGTTCCGAGCTCAAAAAAACCGAAACGGAGCAAAGTTTGGACCATGTCTCATCCAAACCACGTAAAGAACTCTCCTTGGGCCGAACTTTGAGTTCCTAACTCTCGAAAAGCTCAAAAGGAGCAAAGTTTGGACCAAGTTCGTCCAAACCATATGAAAACTCTCATTTGGACGAACTTGGGTTCCAAGCTCTCAAAAAACCGAAACGGAGCAAGTTTTGACCATGTGTCGTCACAAACCGACGTAAAGAACTCTCAGTTAGCCGAACTTTGAAGTTCCTAACGCTCCAAAAACTCAAAAGCGGAGCAGGTTTGGACCAAGTTCGTTCCAAGCATATGAAAAAACCTCGTCATTGGGACCGAACTTTGGATTTCGAGCTCTCAAAGCGAAACGGAGCAAACTTTGGAACCATGATATCGTCCAAAGTACCTAAAGAACTCTCATTGGGCCAAGTTTGAGTTCCTAACTCTCCAAAAACTCAAACGGAGCAAAGTTTGGACAAGTTCGTCCGAACCATATGAAAAACTCTCATTTGGACGAACTTTGGGTTCCGAGCTCTCAAAAACCGAAACGTAGCAAAGTTTTGACCATGTGTCGTCCAAACCACATAAAGAACTCTCATTGGGCCGAACTTTGAGTTCCTCACAATCCAAAAACTCAAAAGGTGCAAAGTTTGGACCAAGTTCGTCCAAACCATATGAAAAACTCTCGTTGGGACGAACTTTGGGTTCCGAGCTCAAAAAAACCGAAACGGAGCAAAGTTTGGACCATGTCTCATCCAAACCACGTAAAGAACTCTCATTGGGCCGAACTTTGAGTTCCTAACTCTCGAAAAGCTCAAAAGGAGCAAAGTTTGGACCAAGTTCGTCCAAACCATATGAAAAACTCTCATTTGGACGAACTTTGGGTTCCAAGCTCTCAAAAACCGAAACGGAGCAAAGTTTTGACCATGTGTCGTCCAAACCACGTAAAGAACTCTCATTTAGCCGAACTTTGAGTTCCTAACTCTCCAAAAACTCAAACGGAGCAAGGTTTGGACCAAGTTCGTCCAAGCCATATGAAAAACTCTCATTGGGACGAACTTTGGATTTCGAGCTCTCAAAAAGCGAAACGGAGCAAACTTTGGACCATGTATCGTCCAAAGCACCTAAAGAACTCTCATTGGGCCAAAGTTTGAGTTCCTAACTCTCCAAAAACTCAAACGGAGCAAAGTTTGGAGCAAGTTCGTCCGAACCATACGAAAAACTCTCATTTGGACGAACTTTGGGTTCCGAGCTCTCAAAAACCGAAACGTACCAAAGTTTTGACCATGTGTCTTCCAAACCACGTAAAGAACTCTCATTGGGCCGAACTTTGAGTTCCTAACTCTCCAAAAACTCAAACGGAGCAAAGTTTGGACCAAGTTCGTCCAAACCATATGAAAAACTCTCATTTGGACGAACTTTGGGTTCCGAGCTCTCAAAAACCGAAACGTAGCAAAGTTTTGACCATGTGTCGTCCAAACCGCATAAAGAACGCTCATTGGGCCGAACTTTGAGTTCCTCACAATCCAAAAACTCAAAAGGTGCAAAGTTTGGACCAAGTTCGTCCAAACCATATGAAAAACTCTCGTTGGGACGAACTTTGGGTTCCGAGCTCAAAAAAACCGAAACGGAGCAAAGTTTGGACCATGTCTCATCCAAACCACGTAAAGAACTCTCATTGGGCCGAACTTTGAGTTCCTAACTCTCGAAAAGCTCAAAAGGAGCAAAGTTTGGACTAAGTTCGTCCAAACCATATGAAAAACTCTCATTTGGACGAACTTTGGGTTCCAAGCTCTCAAAAACCGAAACGGAGCAAAGTTTTGACCATGTGTCGTCCAAACCACGTAAAGAACTCTCATTTAGCCGAACTTTGAGTTCCTAACTCTCCAAAAACTCAAACGGAGCAAGGTTTGGACCAAGTTCGTCCAAGCCATATGAAAAACTCTCATTGGGACGAACTTTGGATTTCGAGCTCTCAAAAAGCGAATCGGAGCAAACTTTGGACCATGTATCGTCCAAAGCACCTAAAGAACTCTCATTGGGCCAAAGTTTGAGTTCCTAACTCTCCAAAAACTCAAACGGAGCAAAGTTTGGAGCAAGTTCGTCCGAACCATATGAAAAACTCTCATTTGGACGAACTTTGGGTTCCGAGCTCTCAAAAACCGAAACGTACCAAAGTTTTGACCATGTGTCTTCCAAACCAGGTAAAGAACTCTCATTGGGCCGAACTTTGAGTTCCTAACTCTCCAAAAGCTCAAACGGAGCAAAGTTTGGACCAAGTTCGTCCAAACCATATGAAAAACTCTCATTTGGACGAACTTTGGGTTCCGAGCTCTCAAAAACCGAAACGTAGAAAAGTTTTGACCATGTGTCGTCCAAACCACATAAAGAACTCTCATTGGGCCGAACTTTGAGTTCCTCACAATCCAAAAACTCAAAAGGTGCAAAGTTTGGACCAAGTTCGTCCAAACCATATGAAAAACTCTCGTTGGGACGAACTTTGGGTTCCGAGCTCAAAAAAACCGAAACGGAGCAAAGTTTGGACCATGTCTCATCCAAACCACGTAAAGAACTCTCCTTGGGCCGAACTTTGAGTTCCTAACTCTCGAAAAGCTCAAAAGGAGCAAAGTTTGGACCAAGTTCGTCCGAACCATATGAAAAACTCTCATTTGGACGAACTTTGGGTTCCAAGCTCTCAAAAACCGAAACGGAGCAAAGTTTTGACCATGTGTCGTCCAAACCACGTAAAGAACTCTCATTTAGCCGAACTTTGAGTTCCTAACTCTCCAAAAACTCAAACGGAGCAAGGTTTGGACCAAGTTCGTCGAGGCCATATGAAAAACTCTCATTGGGACGAACTTTGGATTTCGAGCTCTCAAAAAGCGAAACGGAGCAAACTTTGGACCATGTATCGTCCAAAGCACCTAAAGAACTCTCATTGGGCCAAAGTTTGAGTTCCTAACTCTCCAAAAACTCAAACGGAGCAAAGTTTGGAGCAAGTTCGTCCGAACCATATGAAAAGCTCTCATTTGGACGAACTTTGGGTTCCGAGCTCTCAAAAACCGAAACGTACCAAAGTTTTGACCATGTGTCTTCCAAACCACGTAAAGAACTCTCATTGGGCCGAACTTTGAGTTCCTAACTCTCCAAAAACTCAAACGGAGCAAAGTTTGGACCAAGTTCGTCCAAACCATATGAAAAACTCTCATTTGGACGAACTTTGGGTTCCGAGCTCTCAAAAACCGAAACGTAGCAAAGTTTTGACCATGTGTCGTCCAAACCACATAAAGAACTCTCATTGGGCCGAACTTTGAGTTCCTCACAATCCAAAAACTCAAAAGGTGCAAAGTTTGGACCAAGTTAGTCCAAACCATATGAAAAACTCTCGTTGGGACGAACTTTGGGTTCCGAGCTCAAAAAAACCGAAACGGAGCAAAGTTTGGACCATGTCTCATCCAAACCACGTAAAGAACTCTCATTGGGCCGAACTTTGAGTTCCTAACTCTCGAAAAGCTCAAAAGGAGCAAAGTTTGGACCAAGTTCGTCCAAACCATATGAAAAACTCTCATTTGGACGAACTTTGGGTTCCAAGCTCTCAAAAACCGAAACGGAGCAAAGTTTTGACCATGTGTCGTCCAAACCACGTAAAGAACTCTCATTTAGCCGAACTTTGAGTTCCTAACTCTCCAAAAACTCAAACGGAGCAAGGTTTGGACCAAGTTCGTCCTAGCCATATGAAAAACTCTCATTGGGACGAACTTTGGATTTCGAGCTCTCAAAAAGCGAAACGGAGCAAACTTTGGACCATGTATCGTCCAAAGCACCTAAAGAACTCTCATTGGGCCAAAGTTTGAGTTCCTAACTCTCCAAAAACTCAAACGGAGCAAAGTTTGGAGCAAGTTCGTCCGAACCATATGAAAAACTCTCATTTGGACGAACTTTGGGTTCCGAGCTCTCAAAAACCGAAACGTACCAAAGTTTTGACCATGTGTCTTCCAAACCACGTAAAGAACTCTCATTGGGCCGAACTTTGAGTTCCTAACTCTCCAAAAACTCAAACGGAGCAAAGTTTGGACCAATTTCGTCCAAACCATATGAAAAACTCTCATTTGGACGAACTTTGGGTTCCGAGCTCTCAAAAACCGAAACGTAGCAAAGTTTTGACCATGTGTCGTCCAAACCACATAAAGAACTCTCATTGGGCCGAACTTTGAGTTCCTCACAATCCAAAAACTCAAAAGGTGCAAAGTTTGGACCAAGTTCGTCCAAACCATATGAAAAACTCTCGTTGGGACGAACTTTGGGTTCCGAGCTCAAAAAAACCGAAACGGAGCAAAGTTTGGACCATGTCTCATCCAAACCACGTAAAGAACTCTCCTTGGGCCGAACTTTGAGTTCCTAACTCTCGAAAAGCTCAAAAGGAGCAAAGTTTGGACCAAGTTCGTCCAAACCATATGAAAAACTCTCATTTGGACGAACTTTGGGTTCCAAGCTCTCAAAAACCGAAACGGAGCAAATTTTGACCATGTGTCGTCCAAACCACGTAAAGAACTCTCATTTAGCCGAACTTTGAGTTCCTAACTCTCCAAAAACTCAAACGGAGCAAGGTTTGGACCAAGTTCGTCCAAGCCATATGAAAAACTCTCATTGGGACGAACTTTGGATTTCGAGCTCTCAAAAAGCGAAACGGAGCAAACTTTGGACCATGTATCGTCCAAAGCACCTAAAGAACTCTCATTGGGCCAAAGTTTGAGTTCCTAACTCTCCAAAAACTCAAACGGAGCAAAGTTTGGACAAGTTCGTCCGAACCATATGAAAAACTCTCATTTGGACGAACTTTGGGTTCCGAGCTCTCAAAAACCGAAACGTAGCAAAGTTTTGACCATGTGTCGTCCAAACCACATAAAGAACTCTCATTGGGCCGAACTTTGAGTTCCTCACAATCCAAAAACTCAAAAGGTGCAAAGTTTGGACCAAGTTCGTCCAAACCATATGAAAAACTCTCGTTGGGACGAACTTTGGGTTCCGAGCTCAAAAAAACCGAAACGGAGCAAAGTTTGGACCATGTCTCATCCAAACCACGTAAAGAACTCTCATTGGGCCGAACTTTGAGTTCCTAACTCTCGAAAAGCTCAAAAGGAGCAAAGTTTGGACCAAGTTCGTCCAAACCATATGAAAAACTCTCATTTGGACGAACTTTGGGTTCCAAGCTCTCAAAAACCGAAACGGAGCAAAGTTTTGACCATGTGTCGTCCAAACCACGTAAAGAACTCTCATTTAGCCGAACTTTGAGTTCCTAACTCTCCAAAAACTCAAACGGAGCAAGGTTTGGACCAAGTTCGTCCTAGCCATATGAAAAACTCTCATTGGGACGAACTTTGGATTTCGAGCTCTCAAAAAGCGAAACGGAGCAAACTTTGGACCATGTATCGTCCAAAGCACCTAAAGAACTCTCATTGGCACCAAAGTTTGAGTTCCTAACTATCCAAAAACTCAAACGGAGCAAAGTTTGGAGCAAGTTCGTCCGAACCATATGAAAAACTCTCATTTGCACGAACTTTGGGTTCCGAGCTCTCAAAAACCGAAACGTACCAAAGTTTTGACCATGTGTCTTCCAAACCACGTAAAGAACTCTCATTGGGCCGAACTTTGAGTTCCTAACTCTCCAAAAACTCAAACGGAGCAAAGTTTGGACCAAGTTCGTCCAAACCATATGAAAAACTCTCATTTGGACGAACTTTGGGTTCCGAGCTCTCAAAAACCGAAACGTAGCAAAGTTTTGACCATGTGTCGTCCAAACCACATAAAGAACTCTAATTGGGCCGAACTTTGAGTTCCTCACAATCCAAAAACTCAAAAGGTGCAAAGTTTGGACCAAGTTCGTCCAAACCATATGAAAAACTCTCGTTGGGACGAACTTTGGGTTCCGAGCTCAGAAAAACCGAAACGGAGCAAAGTTTGGACCATGTCTCATCCAAACCACGTAAAGAACTCTCATTGGGCCGAACTTTGAGTTCCTAACTCTCGAAAAGCTCAAAAGGAGCAAAGTTTGGACCAAGTTCCGTCCAAACCATATGAAAAACTCTCATTTGGACGAACTTTGGGTTCCAAGCTCTCAAAAACCGAAACGGAGCAAAGTTTTGACCATGTGTCGTCCAAACCACGTAAAGAACTCTCATTTAGCCGAACTTTGAGTTCCTAACTCTCCAAAAACTCAAACGGAGCAAGGTTTGGACCAAGTTCGTCCAAGCCATATGAAAAACTCTCATTGGGACGAACTTTGGATTTCGAGCTCTCAAAAAGCGAAACGGAGCAAACTTTGGACCATGTATCGTCCAAAGCACCTAAAGAACTCTCATTGGGCCAAAGTTTGAGTTCCTAACTCTCCAAAAACTCAAACGGAGCAAAGTTTGGAGCAAGTTCGTCCGAACCATATGAAAAGCTCTCATTTGGACGAACTTTGGGTTCCGAGCTCTCAAAAACCGAAACGTACCAAAGTTTTGACCATGTGTCTTCCAAACCACGTAAAGAACTCTCATTGGGCCGAACTTTGAGTTCCTAACTCTCCAAAAACTCAAACGGAGCAAAGTTTGGACCAAGTTCGTCCAAACCATATGAAAAACTCTCATTTGGACGAACTTTGGGTTCCGAGCTCTCAAAAACCGAAACGTAGCAAAGTTTTGACCATGTGTCGTCCAAACCACATAAAGAACTCTCATTGGGCCGAACTTTGAGTTCCTCACAATCCAAAAACTCAAAAGGTGCAAAGTTTGGACCAAGTTAGTCCAAACCATATGAAAAACTCTCGTTGGGACGAACTTTGGGTTCCGAGCTCAAAAAAACCGAAACGGAGCAAAGTTTGGACCATGTCTCATCCAAACCACGTAAAGAACTCTCATTGGGCCGAACTTTGAGTTCCTAACTCTCGAAAAGCTCAAAAGGAGCAAAGTTTGGACCAAGTTCGTCCAAACCATATGAAAAACTCTCATTTGGACGAACTTTGGGTTCCAAGCTCTCAAAAACCGAAACGGAGCAAAGTTTTGACCATGTGTCGTCCAAACCACGTAAAGAACTCTCATTTAGCCGAACTTTGAGTTCCTAACTCTCCAAAAACTCAAACGGAGCAAGGTTTGGACCAAGTTCGTCCTAGCCATATGAAAAACTCTCATTGGGACGAACTTTGGATTTCGAGCTCTCAAAAAGCGAAACGGAGCAAACTTTGGACCATGTATCGTCCAAAGCACCTAAAGAACTCTCATTGGGCCAAAGTTTGAGTTCCTAACTCTCCAAAAACTCAAACGGAGCAAAGTTTGGAGCAAGTTCGTCCGAACCATATGAAAAACTCTCATTTGGACGAACTTTGGGTTCCGAGCTCTCAAAAACCGAAACGTACCAAAGTTTTGACCATGTGTCTTCCAAACCACGTAAAGAACTCTCATTGGGCCGAACTTTGAGTTCCTAACTCTCCAAAAACTCAAACGGAGCAAAGTTTGGACCAAGTTCGTCCAAACCATATGAAAAACTCTCATTTGGACGAACTTTGGGTTCCGAGCTCTCAAAAACCGAAACGTAGCAAAGTTTTGACCATGTGTCGTCCAAACCACATAAAGAACTCTCATTGGGCCGAACTTTGAGTTCCTCACAATCCAAAAACTCAAAAGGTGCAAAGTTTGGACCAAGTTCGTCCAAACCATATGAAAAACTCTCGTTGGGACGAACTTTGGGTTCCGAGCTCAAAAAAACCGAAACGGAGCAAAGTTTGGACCATGTCTCATCCAAACCACGTAAAGAACTCTCATTGGGCCGAACTTTGAGTTCCTAACTCTCGAAAAGCTCAAAAGGAGCAAAGTTTGGACCAAGTTCGTCCAAACCATATGAAAAACTCTCATTTGGACGAACTTTGGGTTCCAAGCTCTCAAAAACCGAAACGGAGCAAAGTTTTGACCATGTGATATGAATCCTACCATGCTATCCAAGACTAAAGAAAAGCTTCAAAATGTTGATGCATTAAATGCACTCAAGCTTCATTGAAGACAATTCAAAGTGTCATTTATGGAACATGAACTTCAAGATACTTCAAGTGAGGCTTCATTTATACTTTGGGAGGTTACAAATATTAATTGGCTGATTGCAAACTCCTATTCACGGATTTATGGACCCTTTTGAATGTATTTTCAGTTTTATGTCATTTTATTTACTTTTTAGGTTATATTGAGTTAATGGTTGATTATGGTCATAAAGTTGGAATGTTACAACTCTTGAAATGCCTCATGGAAGGTCTAGGGTTCAATTTTAAGGCTATATAATGCCATGTAATTCCATTGTAAAAAAAAAAAAAGACTTGGAAATGTAGTAAAATAAGCCTTTGAGCTTTTCCTTTAGCCTAGAGCTAAGTTTCTTTGCAATTCTATGTAGTTTAGGTTGCATGCTGAGAATCATTCAAGCTTGACTTGATCAATCATGCTTGTGGAGTGATTCGAATCTCAAGCAAGTTTCTTGCCTTGAGATATTTGATCGACAAGGTAATCCGGTTTTTACTTTCCTTGGGTTGATTTTCAAATCGGTTTTGGGGTTTTCAGATTTGAGATCTAAAGGTCTTGTTTTTCAGCAAGGTTGTTAGATACATCTCTTGGGAGTTTCACAACATTTGGTATCAGAGCTTTAGGCTCAAGATCGGATATATGTTTCCTTTGCGTTTCTCTTGAATTTATTTTTACTTCTCTGGTTATTTTTTTTTAATCTGTCTTATTTCGTAGTCTGTCTAAAAGCTCCAAAAACTTGTATTTCCGTAGGTCTTTTTATCCTTTTGTCTTCTATGATATTTTAGATCAAGATCTAAGCTAAAACTTTGTCTTCTATGATATTCTCAAATTCGTCTTTAGTGAGGGAGAAAATTCTACGTTTTTGTAATCTGTTCTGGAAAACTGTTTTACCCGAGAGCATGTGTTCTAAATTTGTTCTTGTTGTTTTTGCTTCCAGAACATGCCAAATCCGAAATTTTCCCTCTTTGATCTGATCTTGGTGTTTTAATCTTACCTTAGGCATCCAATCTCAGCTGTTACAGTTTGAAATTTGCAAAAGTTGGCTGTTACATAATTAATTTTGACAGTTATATTTCAACAAGTTAAATTTTTAGCCATTGGAAGTTATAACTCTTTATGTTTTACTTTTGTAACTCATTTGTGTTATAAAGGCTATTTTCAACTTCATAATATCTGACATAGCCGTTGGACTTCATTGTTTTTAGAGTTACATTCTTGACTCTTTAAACTCCATTTAACAAAAGCATTGTATGCATCTTTGGTCGTTCATAACATCTTGTCCATCTTCTTACATGTTTGGATTCGGAATATTTCCATAGTTAAGCCAGTTTGCATATTCAAAGTGTGCTACTACTCATTCAATTGCAAACAATCTTGGCTTCCTTATTTCAAAATTTGAGAGGTGCGAAAGAGAGCTTATAAAGAGTGATATGTGAAAATGAGTGAAAACTAGATGCCAAAATTTTCATGAGTGTGAACGCATAAAAGAGTGTTGTGAGGTCCTTTGTGTTTTCTTAACATGTTTTTGCAGCAATGTCACACAAAAAGATTCGAGGACGAATCCTCTTGAAGAAGGGGAGAATGATATGAATCCTACCATGCTATCCAAGACTAAAGAAAAGCTTCAAAATGTTGATGCATTAAATGCACTCAAGCTTCATTGAAGACAATTCAAAGTGTCATTTATGGAACATGAACTTCAAGATACTTCAAGTGAGGCTTCATTTATACTTTGGGAGGTTACAAATATTAATTGGCTGATTGCAAACTCCTATTCACGGATTTATGGACCCTTTTGAATGTATTTTCAGTTTTATGTCATTTTATTTACTTTTTAGGTTATATTGAGTTAATGGTTGATTATGGTCATAAAGTTGGAATGTTACAACTCTTGAAATGCCTCATGGAAGGTCTAGGGTTCAATTTTAAGGCTATATAATGCCATGTAATTCCATTGTAAAAAAAAAAAAAGACTTGGAAATGTAGTAAAATAAGCCTTTGAGCTTTTCCTTTAGCCTAGAGCTAAGTTTCTTTGCAATTCTATGTAGTTTAGGTTGCATGCTGAGAATCATTCAAGCTTGACTTGATCAATCATGCTTGTGGAGTGATTCGAATCTCAAGCAAGTTTCTTGCCTTGAGATATTTGATCGACAAGGTAATCCGGTTTTTACTTTCCTTGGGTTGATTTTCAAATCGGTTTTGGGGTTTTCAGATTTGAGATCTAAAGGTCTTGTTTTTCAGCAAGGTTGTTAGATACATCTCTTGGGAGTTTCACAACACCATGTGTCGTCCAAACCACGTAAAGAACTCTCATTTAGCCGAACTTTGAGTTCCTAACTCTCCAAAAACTCAAACGGAGCAAGGTTTGGACCAAGTTCGTCCTAGCCATATGAAAAACTCTCATTGGGACGAACTTTGGATTTCGAGCTCTCAAAAAGCGAAACGGAGCAAACTTTGGACCATGTATCGTCCAAAGCACCTAAAGAACTCTCATTGCACCAAAGTTTGAGTTCCTAACTATCCAAAAACTCAAACGGAGCAAAGTTTGGAGCAAGTTCGTCCGAACCATATGAAAAACTCTCATTTGCACGAACTTTGGGTTCCGAGCTCTCAAAAACCGAAACGTACCAAAGTTTTGACCATGTGTCTTCCAAACCACGTAAAGAACTCTCATTGGGCCGAACTTTGAGTTCCTAACTCTCCAAAAACTCAAACGGAGCAAAGTTTGGACCAAGTTCGTCCAAACCATATGAAAAACTCTCATTTGGACGAACTTTGGGTTCCGAGCTCTCAAAAACCGAAACGTAGCAAAGTTTTGACCATGTGTCGTCCAAACCACATAAAGAACTCTAATTGGGCCGAACTTTGAGTTCCTCACAATCCAAAAACTCAAAAGGTGCAAAGTTTGGACCAAGTTCGTCCAAACCATATGAAAAACTCTCGTTGGGACGAACTTTGGGTTCCGAGCTCAGAAAAACCGAAACGGAGCAAAGTTTGGACCATGTCTCATCCAAACCACGTAAAGAACTCTCATTGGGCCGAACTTTGAGTTCCTAACTCTCGAAAAGCTCAAAAGGAGCAAAGTTTGGACCAAGTTCCCGTCCAAACCATATGAAAAACTCTCATTTGGACGAACTTTGGGTTCCAAGCTCTCAAAAACCGAAACGGAGCAAAGTTTTGACCATGTGTCGTCCAAACCACGTAAAGAACTCTCATTTAGCCGAACTTTGAGTTCCTAACTCTCCAAAAACTCAAACGGAGCAAGGTTTGGACCAAGTTCGTCCAAGCCATATGAAAAACTCTCATTGGGACGAACTTTGGATTTCGAGCTCTCAAAAAGCGAAACGGAGCAAACTTTGGACCATGTATCGTCCAAAGCACCTAAAGAACTCTCATTGGGCCAAAGTTTGAGTTCCTAACTCTCCAAAAACTCAAACGGAGCAAAGTTTGGAGCAAGTTCGTCCGAACCATATGAAAAGCTCTCATTTGGACGAACTTTGGGTTCCGAGCTCTCAAAAACCGAAACGTACCAAAGTTTTGACCATGTGTCTTCCAAACCACGTAAAGAACTCTCATTGGGCCGAACTTTGAGTTCCTAACTCTCCAAAAACTCAAACGGAGCAAAGTTTGGACCAAGTTCGTCCAAACCATATGAAAAACTCTCATTTGGACGAACTTTGGGTTCCGAGCTCTCAAAAACCGAAACGTAGCAAAGTTTTGACCATGTGTCGTCCAAACCACATAAAGAACTCTCATTGGGCCGAACTTTGAGTTCCTCACAATCCAAAAACTCAAAAGGTGCAAAGTTTGGACCAAGTTAGTCCAAACCATATGAAAAACTCTCGTTGGGACGAACTTTGGGTTCCGAGCTCAAAAAAACCGAAACGGAGCAAAGTTTGGACCATGTCTCATCCAAACCACGTAAAGAACTCTCATTGGGCCGAACTTTGAGTTCCTAACTCTCGAAAAGCTCAAAAGGAGCAAAGTTTGGACCAAGTTCGTCCAAACCATATGAAAAACTCTCATTTGGACGAACTTTGGGTTCCAAGCTCTCAAAAACCGAAACGGAGCAAAGTTTTGACCATGTGTCGTCCAAACCACGTAAAGAACTCTCATTTAGCCGAACTTTGAGTTCCTAACTCTCCAAAAACTCAAACGGAGCAAGGTTTGGACCAAGTTCGTCCTAGCCATATGAAAAACTCTCATTGGGACGAACTTTGGATTTCGAGCTCTCAAAAAGCGAAACGGAGCAAACTTTGGACCATGTATCGTCCAAAGCACCTAAAGAACTCTCATTGGGCCAAAGTTTGAGTTCCTAACTCTCCAAAAACTCAAACGGAGCAAAGTTTGGAGCAAGTTCGTCCGAACCATATGAAAAACTCTCATTTGGACGAACTTTGGGTTCCGAGCTCTCAAAAACCGAAACGTACCAAAGTTTTGACCATGTGTCTTCCAAACCACGTAAAGAACTCTCATTGGGCCGAACTTTGAGTTCCTAACTCTCCAAAAACTCAAACGGAGCAAAGTTTGGACCAAGTTCGTCCAAACCATATGAAAAACTCTCATTTGGACGAACTTTGGGTTCCGAGCTCTCAAAAACCGAAACGTAGCAAAGTTTTGACCATGTGTCGTCCAAACCACATAAAGAACTCTCATTGGGCCGAACTTTGAGTTCCTCACAATCCAAAAACTCAAAAGGTGCAAAGTTTGGACCAAGTTCGTCCAAACCATATGAAAAACTCTCGTTGGGACGAACTTTGGGTTCCGAGCTCAAAAAAACCGAAACGGAGCAAAGTTTGGACCATGTCTCATCCAAACCACGTAAAGAACTCTCATTGGGCCGAACTTTGAGTTCCTAACTCTCGAAAAGCTCAAAAGGAGCAAAGTTTGGACCAAGTTCGTCCAAACCATATGAAAAACTCTCATTTGGACGAACTTTGGGTTCCAAGCTCTCAAAAACCGAAACGGAGCAAAGTTTTGACCATGTGTCGTCCAAACCACGTAAAGAACTCTCATTTAGCCGAACTTTGAGTTCCTAACTCTCCAAAAACTCAAACGGAGCAAGGTTTGGACCAAGTTCGTCCTAGCCATATGAAAAACTCTCATTGGGACGAACTTTGGATTTCGAGCTCTCAAAAAGCGAAACGGAGCAAACTTTGGACCATGTATCGTCCAAAGCACCTAAAGAACTCTCATTGGCACCAAAGTTTGAGTTCCTAACTATCCAAAAACTCAAACGGAGCAAAGTTTGGAGCAAGTTCGTCCGAACCATATGAAAAACTCTCATTTGCACGAACTTTGGGTTCCGAGCTCTCAAAAACCGAAACGTACCAAAGTTTTGACCATGTGTCTTCCAAACCACGTAAAGAACTCTCATTGGGCCGAACTTTGAGTTCCTAACTCTCCAAAAACTCAAACGGAGCAAAGTTTGGACCAAGTTCGTCCAAACCATATGAAAAACTCTCATTTGGACGAACTTTGGGTTCCGAGCTCTCAAAAACCGAAACGTAGCAAAGTTTTGACCATGTGTCGTCCAAACCACATAAAGAACTGCTAATTGGGCCGAACTTTGAGTTCCTCACAATCCAAAAACTCAAAAGGTGCAAAGTTTGGACCAAGTTCGTCCAAACCATATGAAAAACTCTCGTTGGGACGAACTTTGGGTTCCGAGCTCAGAAAAACCGAAACGGAGCAAAGTTTGGACCATGTCTCATCCAAACCACGTAAAGAACTCTCATTGGGCCGAACTTTGAGTTCCTAACTCTCGAAAAGCTCAAAAGGAGCAAAGTTTGGACCAAGTTCCCGTCCAAACCATATGAAAAACTCTCATTTGGACGAACTTTGGGTTCCAAGCTCTCAAAAACCGAAACGGAGCAAAGTTTTGACCATGTGTCGTCCAAACCACGTAAAGAACTCTCATTTAGCCGAACTTTGAGTTCCTAACTCTCCAAAAACTCAAACGGAGCAAGGTTTGGACCAAGTTCGTCCAAGCCATATGAAAAACTCTCATTGGGACGAACTTTGGATTTCGAGCTCTCAAAAAGCGAAACGGAGCAAACTTTGGACCATGTATCGTCCAAAGCACCTAAAGAACTCTCATTGGGCCAAAGTTTGAGTTCCTAACTCTCCAAAAACTCAAACGGAGCAAAGTTTGGAGCAAGTTCGTCCGAACCATATGAAAAGCTCTCATTTGGACGAACTTTGGGTTCCGAGCTCTCAAAAACCGAAACGTACCAAAGTTTTGACCATGTGTCTTCCAAACCACGTAAAGAACTCTCATTGGGCCGAACTTTGAGTTCCTAACTCTCCAAAAACTCAAACGGAGCAAAGTTTGGACCAAGTTCGTCCAAACCATATGAAAAACTCTCATTTGGACGAACTTTGGGTTCCGAGCTCTCAAAAACCGAAACGTAGCAAAGTTTTGACCATGTGTCGTCCAAACCACATAAAGAACTCTCATTGGGCCGAACTTTGAGTTCCTCACAATCCAAAAACTCAAAAGGTGCAAAGTTTGGACCAAGTTAGTCCAAACCATATGAAAAACTCTCGTTGGGACGAACTTTGGGTTCCGAGCTCAAAAAAACCGAAACGGAGCAAAGTTTGGACCATGTCTCATCCAAACCACGTAAAGAACTCTCATTGGGCCGAACTTTGAGTTCCTAACTCTCGAAAAGCTCAAAAGGAGCAAAGTTTGGACCAAGTTCCCGTCCAAACCATATGAAAAACTCTCATTTGGACGAACTTTGGGTTCCAAGCTCTCAAAAACCGAAACGGAGCAAAGTTTTGACCATGTGTCGTCCAAACCACGTAAAGAACTCTCATTTAGCCGAACTTTGAGTTCCTAACTCTCCAAAAACTCAAACGGAGCAAGGTTTGGACCA
Source organism: Luffa aegyptiaca (assembly GCA_017139565.1). Taxonomy (NCBI): domain Eukaryota; kingdom Viridiplantae; phylum Streptophyta; class Magnoliopsida; order Cucurbitales; family Cucurbitaceae; genus Luffa; species Luffa aegyptiaca. The sequence continues at coordinate 43,022 of JAETGN010000112.1, read as the reverse complement.
AGTTCGTCGAGGCCATATGAAAAACTCTCATTGGGACGAACTTTGGATTTCGAGCTCTCAAAAAGCGAAACGGAGCAAACTTTGGACCATGTATCGTCCAAAGCACCTAAAGAACTCTCATTGGGCCAAAGTTTGAGTTCCTAACTCTCCAAAAACTCAAACGGAGCAAAGTTTGGAGCAAGTTCGTCCGAACCATATGAAAAACTCTCATTTGGACGAACTTTGGGTTCCGAGCTCTCAAAAACCGAAACGTACCAAAGTTTTGACCATGTGCCTTCCAAACCACGTAAAGAACTCTCATTGGGCCGAACTTTGAGTTCCTAACTCTCCAAAAACTCAAACGGAGCAAAGTTTGGACCAAGTTCGTCCAAACCATATGCAAAACTCTCATTTGGACGAACTTTGGGTTCCGAGCTCTCAAAAACCGAAACGTAGCAAAGTTTTGACCATGTGTCGTCCAAACCACATAAAGAACTCTCATTGGGCCGAACTTTGAGTTCCTCACAATCCAAAAACTCAAAAGGTGCAAAGTTTGGACCAAGTTCGTCCAAACCATATGAAAAACTCTCGTTGGGACGAACTTTGGGTTCCGAGCTCAAAAAAACCGAAACGGAGCAAAGTTTGGACCATGTCTCATCCAAACCACGTAAAGAACTCTCATTGGGCCGAACTTTGAGTTCCTAACTCTCGAAAAGCTCAAAAGGAGCAAAGTTTGGACCAAGTTCGTCCAAACCATATGAAAAACTCTCATTTGGACGAACTTTGGGTTCCAAGCTCTCAAAAACCGAAACGGAGCAAAGTTTTGACCATGTGTCGTCCAAACCACGTAAAGAACTCTCATTTAGCCGAACTTTGAGTTCCTAACTCTCCAAAAACTCAAACGGAGCAAGGTTTGGACCAAGTTCGTCCTAGCCATATGAAAAACTCTCATTGGGACGAACTTTGGATTTCGAGCTCTCAAAAAGCGAAACGGAGCAAACTTTGGACCATGTATCGTCCAAAGCACCTAAAGAACTCTCATTGCACCAAAGTTTGAGTTCCTAACTATCCAAAAACTCAAACGGAGCAAAGTTTGGAGCAAGTTCGTCCGAACCATATGAAAAACTCTCATTTGCACGAACTTTGGGTTCCGAGCTCTCAAAAACCGAAACGTACCAAAGTTTTGACCATGTGTCTTCCAAACCACGTAAAGAACTCTCATTGGGCCGAACTTTGAGTTCCTAACTCTCCAAAAACTCAAACGGAGCAAAGTTTGGACCAAGTTCGTCCAAACCATATGAAAAACTCTCATTTGGACGAACTTTGGGTTCCGAGCTCTCAAAAACCGAAACGTAGCAAAGTTTTGACCATGTGTCGTCCAAACCACATAAAGAACTCTCATTGGGCCGAACTTTGAGTTCCTCACAATCCAAAAACTCAAAAGGTGCAAGTTTGGACCAAGTTCGTCCAAACCATATGAAAAACTCTCGTTGGGACGAACTTTGGGTTCCGAGCTCAGAAAAACCGAAACGGAGCAAAGTTTGGACCATGTCTCATCCAAACCACGTAAAGAACTCTCATTGGGCCGAACTTTGAGTTCCTAACTCTCGAAAAGCTCAAAAGGAGCAAAGTTTGGACCAAGTTCCCGTCCAAACCATATGAAAAACTCTCATTTGGACGAACTTTGGGTTCCAAGCTCTCAAAAACCGAAACGGAGCAAAGTTTTGACCATGTGTCGTCCAAACCACGTAAAGAACTCTCATTTAGCCGAACTTTGAGTTCCTAACTCTCCAAAAACTCAAACGGAGCAAGGTTTGGACCAAGTTCGTCGAGGCCATATGAAAAACTCTCATTGGGACGAACTTTGGATTTCGAGCTCTCAAAAAGCGAAACGGAGCAAACTTTGGACCATGTATCGTCCAAAGCACCTAAAGAACTCTCATTGGGCCAAAGTTTGAGTTCCTAACTCTCCAAAAACTCAAACGGAGCAAAGTTTGGAGCAAGTTCGTCCGAACCATATGAAAAACTCTCATTTGGACGAACTTTGGGTTCCGAGCTCTCAAAAACCGAAACGTACCAAAGTTTTGACCATGTGTCTTCCAAACCACGTAAAGAACTCTCATTGGGCCGAACTTTGAGTTCCTAACTCTCCAAAAACTCAAACGGAGCAAAGTTTGGACCAAGTTCGTCCAAACCATATGCAAAACTCTCATTTGGACGAACTTTGGGTTCCGAGCTCTCAAAAACCGAAACGTAGCAAAGTTTTGACCATGTGTCGTCCAAACCACATAAAGAACTCTCATTGGGCCGAACTTTGAGTTCCTCACAATCCAAAAACTCAAAAGGTGCAAAGTGTGGACCAAGTTCGTCCAAACCATATGAAAAACTCTCGTTGGGACGAACTTTGGGTTCCGAGCTCAAAAAAACCGAAACGGAGCAAAGTTTGGACCATGTCTCATCCAAACCACGTAAAGAACTCTCATTGGGCCGAACTTTGAGTTCCTAACTCTCGAAAAGCTCAAAAGGAGCAAAGTTTGGACCAAGTTCGTCCAAACCATATGAAAAACTCTCATTTGGACGAACTTTGGGTTCCAAGCTCTCAAAAACCGAAACGGAGTAAAGTTTTGACCATGTGTCGTCCAAACCACGTAAAGAACTCTCATTTAGCCGAACTTTGAGTTCCTAACTCTCCAAAAACTCAAACGGAGCAAGGTTTGGACCAAGTTCGTCCAAGCCATATGAAAAACTCTCATTGGGACGAACTTTGGATTTCGAGCTCTCAAAAAGCGAAACAGAGCAAACTTTGGACCATGTATCGTCCAAAGCACCTAAAGAACTCTCATTGGGCCAAAGTTTGAGTTCCTAACTCTCCAAAAACTCAAACGGAGCAAAGTTTGGAGCAAGTTCGTCCGAACCATATGAAAAACTCTCATTTGGACGAACTTTGGGTTCCGAGCTCTCAAAAACCGAAACGTAGCAAAGTTTTGACCATGTGTCGTCCAAACCACATAAAGAACTCTCATTGGGCCGAACTTTGAGTTCCTCACAATCCAAAAACTCAAAAGGTGCAAAGTTTGGACCAAGTTCGTCCAAACCATATGAAAAACTCTCGTTGGGACGAACTTTGGGTTCCGAGCTCAAAAAAACCGAAACGGAGCAAAGTTTGGACCATGTCTCATCCAAACCACGTAAAGAACTCTCATTGGGCCGAACTTTGAGTTCCTCACAATCTCGAAAAGCTCAAAAGGAGCAAAGTTTGGACCAAGTTCGTCCAAACCATATGAAAAACTCTCATTTGGACGAACTTTGGGTTCCAAGCTCTCAAAAACCGAAACGGAGTAAAGTTTTGACCATGTGTCGTCCAAACCACGTAAAGAACTCTCATTTAGCCGAACTTTGAGTTCCTAACTCTCCAAAAACTCAAACGGAGCAAGGTTTGGACCAAGTTCGTCCAAGCCATATGAAAAACTCTCATTGGGACGAACTTTGGATTTCGAGCTCTCAAAAAGCGAAACGGAGCAAACTTTGGACCATGTATCGTCCAAAGCACCTAAAGAACTCTCATTGGTCCAAAGTTTGAGTTCCTAACTCTCCAAAAACTCAAACGGAGCAAAGTTTGGAGCAAGTTCGTCCGAACCATATGAAAAACTCTCATTTGGACGAACTTTGGGTTCCGAGCTCTCAAAAACTGAAACGTACCAAAGTTTTGACCATGTGTCTTCCAAACCACGTAAAGAACTCTCATTGGGCCGAACTTTGAGTTCCTAACTCTCCAAAAACTCAAACGGAGCAAAGTTTGGACCAAGTTCGTCCAAACCATATGAAAAACTCTCATTTGGACGAACTTTGGGTTCCGAGCTCTCAAAAACCGAAACGTAGCAAAGTTTTGACCATGTGTCGTCCAAACCACATAAAGAACTCTCATTGGGCCGAACTTTGAGTTCCTCACAATCCAAAAACTCAAAAGGTGCAAAGTTTGGACCAAGTTCGTCCAAACCATATGAAAAACTCTCGTTGGGACGAACTTTGGGTTCCGAGCTCAAAAAAACCGAAACGGAGCAAAGTTTGGACCATGTCTCATCCAAACCACGTAAAGAACTCTCATTGGGCCGAACTTTGAGTTCCTAACTCTCGAAAAGCTCAAAAGGAGCAAAGTTTGGACCAAGTTCGTCCAAACCATATGAAAAACTCTCATTTGGACGAACTTTGGGTTCCAAGCTCTCAAAAACCGAAACGGAGCAAAGTTTTGACCATGTGTCGTCCAAACCACGTAAAGAACTCTCATTTAGCCGAACTTTGAGTTCCTAACTCTCCAAAAACTCAAACGGAGCAAGGTTTGGACCAAGTTCGTCCAAGCCATATGAAAAACTCTCATTGGGACGAACTTTGGATTTCGAGCTCTCAAAAAGCGAAACGGAGCAAACTTTGGACCATGTATCGTCCAAAGCACCTAAAGAACTCTCATTGGGCCAAAGTTTGAGTTCCTAACTCTCCAAAAACTCAAACGGAGCAAAGTTTGGAGCAAGTTCGTCCGAACCATATGAAAAACTCTCATTTGGACGAACTTTGGGTTCCGAGCTCTCAAAAACCGAAACGTACCAAAGTTTTGACCATGTGTCTTCCAAACCACGTAAAGAACTCTCATTGGGCCGAACTTTGAGTTCCTAACTCTCCAAAAACTCAAACGGAGCAAAGTTTGGACCAAGTTCGTCCAAACCATATGAAAAACTCTCATTTGGACGAACTTTGGGTTCCGAGCTCTCAAAAACCGAAACGTAGCAAAGTTTTGACCATGTGTCGTCCAAACCACATAAAGAACTCTCATTGGGCCGAACTTTGAGTTCCTCACAATCCAAAAACTCAAAAGGTGCAAAGTTTGGACCAAGTTCGTCCAAACCATATGAAAAACTCTCGTTGGGACGAACTTTGGGTTCCGAGCTCAAAAAAACCGAAACGGAGCAAAGTTTGGACCATGTCTCATCCAAACCACGTAAAGAACTCTCATTGGGCCGAACTTTGAGTTCCTAACTCTCGAAAAGCTCAAAAGGAGCAAAGTTTGGACCAAGTTCGTCCGAACCATATGAAAAACTCTCATTTGGACGAACTTTGGGTTCCAAGCTCTCAAAAACCGAAACGGAGCAAAGTTTTGACCATGTGTCGTCCAAACCACGTAAAGAACTCTCATTTAGCCGAACTTTGAGTTCCTAACTCTCCAAAAACTCAAACGGAGCAAGGTTTGGACCAAGTTCGTCAGAGCCATATGAAAAACTCTCATTGGGACGAACTTTGGATTTCGAGCTCTCAAAAAGCGAAACGGAGCAAACTTTGGACCATGTATCGTCCAAAGCACCTAAAGAACTCTCATTGGGCCAAAGTTTGAGTTCCTAACTCTCCAAAAACTCAAACGGAGCAAAGTTTGGAGCAAGTTCGTCCGAACCATATGAAAAACTCTCATTTGGACGAACTTTGGGTTCCGAGCTCTCAAAAACCGAAACGTACCAAAGTTTTGACCATGTGTCTTCCAAACCACGTAAAGAACTCTCATTGGGCCGAACTTTGAGTTCCTAACTCTCCAAAAACTCAAACGGAGCAAAGTTTGGACCAAGTTCGTCCAAACCATATGAAAAACTCTCATTTGGACGAACTTTGGGTTCCGAGCTCTCAAAAACCGAAACGTACCAAAGTTTTGACCATGTGTCGTCCAAACCACATAAAGAACTCTCATTGGGCCGAACTTTGAGTTCCTCACAATCCAAAAACTCAAAAGGTGCAAAGTTTGGACCAAGTTCGTCCAAACCATATGAAAAACTCTCGTTGGGACGAACTTTGGGTTCCGAGCTCAAAAAAACCGAAACGGAGCAAAGTTTGGACCATGTCTCATCCAAACCACGTAAAGAACTCTCATTGGGCCGAACTTTGAGTTCCTAACTCTCGAAAAGCTCAAAAGGAGCAAAGTTTGGACCAAGTTCGTTCAAACCATATGAAAAACTCTCATTTGGACGAACTTTGGGTTCCAAGCTCTCAAAAACCGAAACGGAGCAAAGTTTTGACCATGTGTCGTCCAAACCACGTAAAGAACTCTCATTTAGCCGAACTTTGAGTTCCTAACTCTCCAAAAACTCAAACGGAGCAAGGTTTGGACCAAGTTCGTCCAAGCCATATGAAAAACTCTCATTGGGACGAACTTTGGTTTTCGAGCTCTCAAAAAGCGAAACGGAGCAAACTTTGGACCATGTATCGTCCAAAGCACCTAAAGAACTCTCATTGGGCCAAAGTTTGAGTTCCTAACTCTCCAAAAACTCAAACGGAGCAAAGTTTGGAGCAAGTTCGTCCGAACCATATGAAAAACTCTCATTTGGACGAACTTTGGGTTCCGAGCTCTCAAAAACCGAAACGTACCAAAGTTTTGACCATGTGTCTTCCAAACCACGTAAAGAACTCTCATTGGGCCGAACTTTGAGTTCCTAACTCTCCAAAAACTCAAACGGAGCAAAGTTTGGACCAAGTTCGTCCAAACCATATGAAAAACTCTCATTTGGACGAACTTTGGGTTCCGAGCTCTCAAAAACCGAAACGTAGCAAAGTTTTGACCATGTGTCGTCCAAACCACATAAAGAACTCTCATTGGGCCGAACTTTGAGTTCCTCACAATCCAAAAACTCAAAAGGTGCAAAGTTTGGACCAAGTTCGTCCAAACCATATGAAAAACTCTCGTTGGGACGAACTTTGGGTTCCGAGCTCAGAAAAACCGAAACGGAGCAAAGTTTGGACCATGTCTCATCCAAACCACGTAAAGAACTCTCATTGGGCCGAACTTTGAGTTCCTAACTCTCGAAAAGCTCAAAAGGAGCAAAGTTTGGACCAAGTTCGTCAAAACCATATGAAAAACTCTCATTTGGACGAACTTTGGGTTCCGAGCTCTCAAAAACCGAAACGTACCAAAGTTTTGACCATGTGTCTTCCAAACCACGTAAAGAACTCTCATTTAGCCGAACTTTGAGTTCCTAACTCTCCAAAAACTCAAACGGAGCAAGGTTTGGACCAAGTTCGTCAGAGCCATATGAAAAACTCTCATTGGGACGAACTTTGGATTTCGAGCTCTCAAAAAGCGAAACGGAGCAAACTTTGGACCATGTATCGTCCAAAGCACCTAAAGAACTCTCATTGGGCCAAAGTTTGAGTTCCTAACTCTCCAAAAACTCAAACGGAGCAAAGTTTGGAGCAAGTTCGTCCGAACCATATGAAAAACTCTCATTTGGACGAACTTAGGGTTCCGAGCTCTCAAAAACCGAAACGTACCAAAGTTTTGACCATGTGTCTTCCAAACCACGTAAAGAACTCTCATTGGGCCGAACTTTGAGTTCCTAACTCTCCAAAAACTCAAACGGAGCAAAGTTTGGACCAAGTTCGTCCAAACCATATGAAAAACTCTCATTTGGACGAACTTTGGGTTCCGAGCTCTCAAAAACCGAAACGTACCAAAGTTTTGACCATGTGTCTTCCAAACCACGTAAAGAACTCTCATTTAGCCGAACTTTGAGTTCCTAACTCTCCAAAAACTCAAACGGAGCAAGGTTTGGACCAAGTTCGTCAGAGCCATATGAAAAACTCTCATTGGGACGAACTTTGGTTTTCGAGCTCTCAAAAAGCGAAACGGAGCAAACTTTGGACCATGTATCGTCCAAAGCACCTAAAGAACTCTCATTGGGCCAAAGTTTGAGTTCCTAACTCTCCAAAAACTCAAACGGAGCAAAGTTTGGAGCAAGTTCGTCCGAACCATATGAAAAACTCTCATTTGGACGAACTTTGGGTTCCGAGCTCTCAAAAACCGAAACGTACCAAAGTTTTGACCATGTGTCGTCCAAACCACGTATAGAACTCTCATTTAGCCGAACTTTGAGTTCCTAACTCTTCAAAAACTCAAACGGAGCAAGGTTTGGACCAAGTTCGTCCAAGCCATATGAAAAACTCTCATTGGGACGAACTTTGGATTTCGAGCTCTCAAAAAGCGAAACGGAGCAAACTTTGGACCATGTATCGTCCAAAGCACCTAAAGAAATCTCATTGGGCCAAAGTTTGAGTTCCTAACTCTCCAAAAACTCAAACGGAGCAAAGTTTGGAGCAAGTTCGTCCAAACCATATGAAAAACTCTCATTTGGACAAACTTTGGGTTCCGAGCTCTCAAAAACCGAAACGTACCAAAGTTTTGACCATGTGTCTTCCAAACCACGTAAAGAACTCTCAGTGGGCCAAACTTTGAGTTCCTAACTCTCCAAAAACTCAGAAGGAGCAAAGTTTGGACCAAGTTCGTCCAAACCATATGAAAAACTCTCATTTGGACGAACTTTGGGTTCCGAGCTCTCAAAAACCGAAACGTACCAAAGTTTTGACCATGTGTCTTCCAAACCACGTAAAGAACTCTCATTGGGCCGAACTTTGAGTTCCTAACTCTCCAAAAACTCAAACGGAGCAAAGTTTGGACCAAGTTCGTCCAAACCATATGAAAAACTCTCATTTGGACGAACTTTGGGTTCCGAGCTCTCAAAAACCGAAACGTAGCAAAGTTTTGACCATGTGTCGTCCAAACCACATAAAGAACTCTCATTGGGCCGAACTTTGAGTTCCTAACTCTCCAAAAACTCAAACGGAGCAAAGTTTGGACCAAGTTCGTCCAAACCATATGATAAACTCTCATTGAGACGAACTTTGTGCTCCGAGCTCTCAAAAACCGAAACGGAGCAAAGTTTTGACCATGTGTCGTCCAAAGCACCTAAAGAACTCTCACTGGGCCGAACTTTTAGTTCCTAACTCTCCAAAAACTCAAACGGAGCAAAATTTGGACCAAGTTCGTCCAAACCATATGAAAAACTCTCATTCGGACGAACTTTCGGTTTCGAGCACTCAAAAACCGAAACGGAGAGAAGTTTGGACCATGTCTCATCCAAACCACGTAAAGAACTCTCATTGGGCCGAACTTTGAGTTCCTAACTCTCCAAAAACTCAAAAGGAGCAAAGTTTGGACCAAGTTCGTCCAATCCATATGAAAAACTCTCATTGGGACGAACTTTGGGTTCCGACCTCTAAAAAACCGAAACGGAGATAAGTTTTGACCATGTGTCGTCCAAACATCGTAAAGAACTCTCATTGGGCCGAACTTTAAGTTCCTAACTCTCCAAAAACTCAAACGGAGCAAAGTTTGGACCAAGTTCGTCCAAACCATATGAAAAACTCTCATTGGGACGAACTTTGGGTTCCGACCTCTCAAAACCGAAACGGACATAAGTTTTGACCATGTGTCGTCCAAACCACGTATAGAACTCTCATTTGGCCGAACATTGAGTTCCTAACTCTCTAAAAACTCAAAAGGAGCAAAGTTTGGACCAAGTTCGTCCAAACCATATGAAAAACACTCATTGGGACGAACTTTGGGTTCCGAGCTCTCAAAAATCGAAACGGAGCAAAGTTTTGACAATGTGTCGTCCAAACCACGTAAAGAACTCTCATTTAGCCGAACTTTGAGTTCCTAACTCTCCAAAAACTCAAACGGAGCAAGGTTTGGACCAAGTTGGTCCAAGCCATATGAAAAACTCTCATTAGGACGAACTTTGGATTTTGAGCTGTCAAAAACCGAAACGGAGCAAACTTTGGACCATGTGTCGTCCAAAGCACCTAAAGAACTCTCATTGGGCCGAAGTTTGAGTTCCTAACTCTCCAAAAACTCAAACAGAGCAAAATTTGGACCAAGTTCGTCCAAACCATATGAAAAACTCTCATTCGGATGAACTTTGGGTTTCGAGCACTCAAAAACCGAAACGGAGCAAAGTTTGGACCATGTCTCATCCAAACGACGTAAAGAACTCTCATTGGGCCGAACTTTGAGTTCCTAACTCTCCAAAAACTCAAACGGAGCAAAGTTTGAACGAAGTTCGTTCAAACCATATCAAAAACTCTCATTGGGACAAACTTTGAGTTCCAAGCTCTCAAAAACCGAAACGGAGCAAAGTTTGGACCATGTCTCATCCAAACCACTTAAAGAACTCTCATTGGGCCGAACTTTGAGTTCCTAACTCTCCAAAAAGTCAAACGCAGCAAAGTTTGGACCAAGTTCGTCCAAACCATATGACAAACTCTCATTGGGACGAACTTTGGGTTCTGAGCTCTCAAAAACCGAAACGCAGCAAAGTTTTTACCATGTGTCATCCAAATCAGCTAAAAAACTCTCATTTGGCCGAACTTTGAGTTCCTGACTCTCCAAAAACTCAAACGGAGCAAAGTTTGGACGAGGTTCGTCAAAACCATATGAAAAACTCTCATTGGGACGTACTTTGCGTTTCGAGCTTTCAAAAACGGAAAGGGAGCAAACTTTTGAGCATGTGTCGTCCAAACCACCTAAAGAACTCTCATTGGGCCGAACTTTGAGTTCCTAACTCTCCAAAAACTCAAACGGAGAAAAGTTTGGACCAGGTTCGTCCAAACCATATGAAAAACTCTCATTGGGACGAACTTTTGATTTCGAGCTCTCAAAAACGGAGACGGAGCAAACTTTGGACCATGTGTCGTCCACAGCACCTATATAACTCTCATTGGGCCGAACTTTGAGTTCCTAACTCTCCAAAAACTCAAACGGAGAAAAGTTTCTACCAAGTTCGTCCAAACCATATGAAAAACTCTCATTGGGACGAACTTTGGATTCCGAGCTCTCAAAACCGAAACGGAGCAAATTTTGAACCATGTGTCGTCCTAACCATGTAAAGAACTCTCATTGGGCTGTACTTTGAGTTCCTAACTCTCCAAAAACTCAAACAGAGCAAAGTTGGGACCAAGTTCGTCCAAACCATATGATAAACTCTCATTGGGATGAACTTTGGGCTCCGATACCAAATGTTGTGAAATCAAAGCAGCTCTGATACCAAATGTTGTGAAATCAAAGTAGCTCTGATACCAAATGTTATGAAACTCCCAGGAAATGTATCTAACAACCTTGCTGAAAAACAAGACCTTTAGATCTCAAATCTGAAAACCCCAAAACCGATTTGAAATTCAACCCAAGGAAAGTAAAAACCGGATTACCTTGTCGATCAAATATCTCAAGGCAAGAAAACTTGCTTGAGATTCGAATCACTCCACAAGCATGATTGATCAAGTCAAGCTTGAATGATTCTCAGCATGCAACCTAAACTACATAGAATTGCAAAGAAACTTAGCTCTAGGCTAAAGGAAAAGCTCAAAGGCTTATTTTACTACATTTCCAAGTCTCCTTTTTACAATGGAATTACATGGCATTATATAGCCTTAAAATTGAACTCTAGAGTAACCTATGGTCATTTGAAGAGTTGTAACTCTCATCCTCATTAATACTATAATGACCACTACCTAAATTGTAACCTAAAACATTGATAACAAAACTTAAAAACTGAAAATTACATAGAAACTCCCTTAAATCCGAGAATTGAAAACCCATCAACCAACAATGTCTTGTAACCTCCCAAAGTTTAAATGAAGCTCTACTTGATGTAGTTTGAAGTAGCTTGAAGTGTGGTTCCATCATTGATGCTTGACTTGCACTAAATGAACTTGACATGTAGTTGAGTTCATTCAATACAACTTGAGTTCCTTCAATGCTAGTTGACTTCAACTTTATTGACATTTGACTTCATTTAATGCAACGTAATTTTGAATATGTTTTTGGCATAACACAAGACATCTTGGTTCATATCATCCTCCCCTTCTTCAAGAGGATTCGTCCTCGAATCTTGTTGTGAGACATTGCTGTAAAAATATGTTAAGAAAAGAAAACACAAAGGACCTCACAACACTCTTTTATGTGCTCACACTCATGAAAATTTAGGCCACTTGTGTTTGCACTCGTTTTCACAAATCACTCGGTATGAACTCGCATTCTCATCTCTCAATATTGGAAGTGGAAAAGCCAATGATAATTTGCAATTCTTGTAATTGAAAGCATATATCAAACAAGCTAAACCTAGAAGGATTCCAAAACTAAATTATGAAATGAGAGAAATAAATGGACAGAATGTGATAATATGGAGGATGGAATTCTGTCAATATTGAATGCAAGTGTATGGTTGATTTATAACACTTTGGAAAGTGGAAGACCGAATTTAAGACCATTGGCTAGACTTTAAACAAAGGAGTTACAATCTGAAACTAATGGCTGTAAAATTCAATGAGCAGAAATGTAACTGTCCATATTTAATGCATAACAGCCAACTCTTGCTTAAATTGAATGTGTAACTGATATAATCAGCAAGTGAAAAGCCATATTAAAACACAATTGATGAATTTATACCAATGCAATTCGGATCTATAAGGCTTTGGAGGCAAAAATGACAAGAACAAAACAAGAACACACATTCTCGGGTATAGCAGTTTTTCCAGAACAGATTTCAAAACTTCAGACGTTTCACCCTCAAGACATTTGAATTAGAAATCCATGAAGAAGACAAAGTTGTAGCTTAAACAAAGATCTACAATATAATAGAAGACATTAAGATGAAAAGACCTACGGAAATATGAGTTTTCAGAGCGTTTAGGAAGACTACGAAACTGGACAGATTAAAAAAAAAAATAACTAAAGAAAGAGAAACAAATGCAAAGGAAACATATATCCGATCTTGAGCCTAAAGCTCTGATACCAAATGATATGAATCAAAGCAGCTCTGATACCAAATGTTGTGAAATCAAAGTAGCTCTGATACCAAATGTTATGAAACTCCCAGGAAATGTATCTAACAACCTTGCTGAAAAACAAGACCTTTAGATCTCAAATCTGAAAACCCCAAAACCGATTTGAAAATCAACCCAAGGAAAGTAAAAACCGGATTACCTTGTCGATCAAATATCTCAAGGCAAGAAAACTTGCTTGAGATTCGAATCACTCCACAAGCATGATTGATCAAGTCAAGCTTGAATGATTCTCAGCATGCAACCTAAACTACATAGAATTGCATAGAAACTTAGCTCTAGGCTAAAGGAAAAGCTCAAAGGCTTATTTTACTACATTTCCAAGTCTCCTTTTTACAATGGAATTACATGGCATTATATAGCCTTAAAATTGAACTCTAGAGTAACCTATGGTCATTTGAAGAGTTGTAACTCTCATCCTCATTAATACTATAATGACCACTACCTAAATTGTAACCTAAAACATTGATAACAAAACTTAAAAACTGAAAATTACATAGAAACTCCCTTAAATCCGAGAATTGAAAACCCATCAACCAACAATGTCTTGTAACCTCCCAAAGTTTAAATGAAGCTCTACTTGATGTAGTTTGAAGTAGCTTGAAGTGTGGTTCCATCATTGATGCTTGACTTGCACTAAATGAACTTGACATGTAGTTGAGTTCATTCAATACAACTTGAGTTCCTTCAATGCTAGTTGACTTCAACTTTATTGACATTTGACTTCATTTAATGCAACGTAATTTTGAATATGTTTTTGGCATAACACAAGACATCTTGGTTCATATCAGTTAGGAACTCAAACTTCGGCCCAATGAGAGTTCTTTACGTGGTTTGGAAGAGACATGGTCCAAACTTTGCTCCGTTTCGGTTTTTTTGAGCTCGGAACCCAAAGTTCGTCCCAACGAGAGTTTTTCATATGGTTTGGACGAACTTGGTCCAAACTTTGCACCTTTTGAGTTTTTGGATTGTGAGGAACTCAAAGTTCGGCCCAATGAGAGTTCTTTATGTGGTTTGGACGACACATGGTCAAAACTTTGCTACGTTTCGGTTTTTGAGAGCTCGGAACCCAAAGTTCGTCCAAATGAGAGTTTTTCATATGGTTTCGACGAACTTGGTCCAAACTTTGCTCCGTTTGAGTTTTTGGAGAGTTAGGAACTCAAAGTTCGGCCCAATGAGAGTTCTTTACGTGGTTTGGAAGACACATGGTCAAAACTTTGGTACGTTTCGGTTTTTGAGAGCTCGGAACCCAAAGTTTGTCCAAATGAGAGTTTTTCATATGGTTCGGACGAACTTGCTCCAAACTTTGCTCCGTTTGAGTTTTTGGAGAGTTAGGAACTCAAACTTTGGCCCAATGAGAGTTCTTTAGGTGCTTTGGACGATACATGGTCCAAAGTTTGCTCCGTTTCGCTTTTTGAGAGCTCGAAATCCAAAGTTCGTCCCAATGAGAGTTTTTCATATGGCTTGGACGAACTTGGTCCAAACCTTGCTCCGTTTGAGTTTTTGGAGAGTTAGGAACTCAAAGTTCGGCTAAATGAGAGTTCTTTACGTGGTTTGGACGACACATGGTCAAAACTTTGCTCCGTTTCGGTTTTTGAGAGCTTGGAACCCAAAGTTCGTCCAAATGAGAGTTTTTCATATGGTTTGGACGAACTTGGTCCAAACTTTGCTCCTTTTGAGCTTTTCGAGAGTTAGGAACTCAAAGTTCGGCCCAATGAGAGTTCTTTACGTGGTTTGGAAGACACATGGTCAAAACTTTGGTACGTTTCGGTTTTTGAGAGCTCGGAACCCAAAGTTCGTCCAAATGAGAGTTTTTCATATGGTTTGGACGAACTTGCTCCAAACTTTGCTCCGTTTGAGTTTTTGGAGAGTTAGGAACTCAAACTTTGGCCCAATGAGAGTTCTTTAGGTGCTTTGGACGATACATGGTCCAAAGTTTGCTCCGTTTCGCTTTTTGAGAGCTCGAAATCCAAAGTTCGTCCCAATGAGAGTTTTTCATATGGCTTGGACGAACTTGGTCCAAACCATATGTTGTGAATCAAAGCAGCTCTGATACCAAATGTTTTGAATCAAAGCAGCTCTGATACCAAATGTTATGAATCAAAGCAGCTCTGATACCAAATGTTATGAATCAAAGCAGCTCTGATACCAAATGTTAAGAATCAAAGCAGCTCTGATACCAAATGTTGTGAAACTCCCAGGAAATGTATCTAACAACCTTGCTGAAAAACAAGACCTTTAGATCACATAACTGAAAACCCCAAAACCAATTTGAAAATCAACCCAAGGAAAGTAAAAACAGGATTACCTTGTCGATCAAATATCTCAAGGCAAGAAACCTTGTTTGAGATTCGAATCACTCCACAAGCATGATTGATCAAGTCAAGCTTGAATGATTCTAAGCATGCAACCTAAACTACATAGAATTGCAAAGAAACTTAGCTCTTAGGCTAAAGGAAAAGCTCAAAGGCTTATTTTACTACATTTTCCAAGTCTCTTTTCAAATACAACATACATGGCTTTTTATAGCCTCAAAATTAAACTCTAGAGTAACCTATGGTCATTTGAAGAGTTGTAACTCTCATCCTCATTAATACTATAATATCCACTACCTAAATTGTAACCTAAAACATTGATAACAAAACTTAAAAACTGAAAGTTACATAGAAACTCCCTTAAATCCGATAATTGAAAACCCATCAACCAAAAATGTCTTGTAACCTCCCAAAGTTTAAATGAAGCTCTACTTGATGTAGTTTGAAGTAGCTTTGGACAAAGTTCGTCCAAACCATATGAAAAACTCTCATCAGGACGAATTTTGGTTTTCGAGCTCTCAAAAACTGAAAGGAAGCAAAGTTTTGGCCATGTGTCGTCCAAACCACCTAAAGAACTCTCATTGGGCCGAACTTTGAGTTCCAAACTCTCTAAAAAATCAGACGGAGTAAAGTTTGGGCCAAGTTCGTCCAAACCATATGAAAAACTCTCATTGGGACGAACTTATGGTTCCGAGCTCTCAAAAACCGAAATGGAGAAAAGTTTTGACCTTGTGTCGTCCAAACCACCTAAAGAACTCTGATTTCACCGAACTTTGAGTTCCTAACTCTCCAAAAACTCAAACGGAGCAAAGTTTGGACAAAGTTCATGAAAACCATATGAAAACCTCTCATTGGGACGAACTTTGGGTTCCGAGCTCTCAAAAACTGAAACGGAGAAAAGTTTGGACCATGTGTCGTCCAAACCACCCGAAGAACTCTCATTTGGCCGAACTTTGAGTTCCTAACTCTCCAAAAATTGAAGCGGAGGAAAGTTTGGACCAAGTTCGTCCAAACCATATGAAAACCTCTCATTGGGACGAACTTTCGGTTCCGAGCTCTCAAAAACTGAAAGGGCGCAAAGTTTTGACCATGTGTCGTCCAAACCACCTAAAGAACTCTCATTGGGAAGAACTTTGAGTTCCTAACTCTCCAAAAACTCAAACAGAGAAAAGTTTGGACCAAGTTCGTCCAAACCATATGAAAAACTCTCATTGGGAAGAACTTTCGGTTCCGTTCTCTCAACAACTTAAAGGGAGCAAAGTTTTGACCATGTGTCGTCCAAACCACCTAAAGAACTCTAATTGGGCTGAACTTTTAGTTCCTAACTCTCCAAAAACTAAAATGGAGCAAAGTTTGGACAAAGTTCATCCACACCATATGAAAAACACTCATTGGGACGAACTTTGGGTTTCGAGCTTTAAAAAACCGTAACGGAGAAATATTTTAACTTCTGGCCTAAACGGAGCAAAGTTTTGACCGTGTGTCGTCCAAACCACCTAAAGAACTCTGATTGGGAAGAACTTTGAGTTCCTAACTGTCCAAAAACTCAAACGGAGCAAAGTTTGGACAAGGTTCGTCCAAACCATATGAAAAACTCTCATTGGGACGAAGTTTGGGTTCCGAGCTCCCAAAAAACGAAATGGAGCAAAGTTTGGACCATGTGTCGTCCAAACCACGTAAAGAACTCTCATTGGGAAGAACTTTGAGTTCCTAACTCTGCAAAAACTCAAACGGAGCAAAGTTTGGACCAAGTTCTTCCAAACCATTTGAAAAACTCTCAATCAGACGAACTTTGGGTTCCGAGCTCTCAAAAATTGAAACGGAGCAATGTTTGGACCATGTGTCGTCCAAACCACGTAAAGTACTCTCATTGGGGCGAACTTTCAGTTCCTAACTCTCCAAAAACTCAAACGGAGCAATTTTTCTACCAAGTTCGTCCAAACCATATGAAAAACTCTCATTGGGACGAACTTTGGGTTCCGTGCTCTCTAAAACTGAAACGGAGCAAAGTTTGGACCATGTGTCGTCCAAACCACGTAAAGAACTCTCATTTGGAAGAACTTTGAGTTCCTAACTCTGCAAAAACTCAAACGGAGCAAAGTTTGGACCAATTTCGTCCAAACCATTTGAAAAACTCTCAATCAGACGAACTTTGGGTTCCGTGCTCTCAAAAACTGAAACGGAGCAATGTTTGTACCATGTGTCGTCCAAACCACGTAAAGTACTCTCATTGGGGTGAACTTTCAGTTCCTAACTCTCCAAAAACTCAAACGGAGCAATTTTTCTACCAAGTTCGTCCAAATCATATGAAAAACTCTCATTGGGACGAACTTTGGGTTCCGTGCTCTCAAAAACTGAAACGGAGCAAAGTTTGGACCATGTGTCTTCCAAACCATGTAAAGTACTCTCATTGGGCCGAACTTTGAGTTTCTAACTCTCCAATAACTCAAACGGACCAAAGTTTTGACCAAGTTTGTCCAAACCATGTGAAAAACTCTCATTCTGACGAACTTTGGGTTCCCAGCTCTCAAAAATTTTAACGGAGCAAAGTTTTGACCATGTGTCGTCCAAACCACCTAAAGAACTCTCATTGGGAAGAACTTTGAGTTCTTAACTGTCCAAAAACTCAAACGGAGCAAAGTTTGGACAAGGTTCGTCCAAACCATATGAAAAACTCTCATTGGGACGAACTTTGGGTTCCGAGCTCCCAAAAACCGAAACGGAGCAAAGTTTTGACCATGTGTCGTCCAAACCACGTAAAGAACTTTCATTGGGCCGAACTTTGAGTTCCTAACTCTCCAAAAACTCAAACGGAGCAAAGTTTGGACCAAGTTCGTCCAAACCATATGTAAAACTCTAAATGGGACGAACTTTGGGTTCCGACCTCTCAAAAACCGAAACGGAGCAATGTTTTGACCATGTGTCGTCCCAACAACCTAAATAACTCTCATTGGGAAGAACTTTGAGTTCCTAACTCTCCAAAAACTCGAACGGATAAAAGTTTGGACCAAGTTGATCCAAACAATATGAAAAACTCTCATTCGGACGAACTCTGGATTTCGAGCTCTCAAAAACTGAAAGGGAGAAAAGTTGTGACCATGTGTCGTCCAAACCACCTAAATAACTCTCAATGGGAAGAACTTTGAGTTCCTAACTGTCCAAAAACTCAAACGGAGCAAAGTTTGGACAAGGTTCTTCCAAACCATATGAAAAACTCTCATTGGGACGAACTTTGGGTTCCGAGCTCCCAAAAACCGAAACGGAGCAAAGTTTGGACCATGTGTCGTCCAAACCACGTAAAGAACTCTCATTGGGAAGAACTTTGAGTTCCTAACTCTGCAAAAACTCAAACGGAGCAAAGTTTGGACCAAGTTCGTCCAAACCATATGAAAAACTCTCATTGGGACGAACTTTGGGTTCCGAGCTCTCAAAAACTTAAACGGAGCAAGGTTTTGACCATGTGTCGTCCAAACCACGTAAAGTACTCTCATTGGGGTGAACTTTCAATTCCTAACTCTCCAAAAACTCTAACGGAGCAATTTTTCTACCAAGTTCGTCCAAATCATATGAAAAACTCTCATTGGGACGAACTTTGGGTTCCGTGCTCTCAAAAACTGAAACGGAGCAAAGTTTGGACCAATTTCGTCCAAACCATTTGAAAAACTCTCAATCAGACGAACTTTGGGTTCTGAGCTCTCAAAAACTGAAACGGAGCAATGTTTGGACCATGTGTCGTCCAAACCACATAAAGTACTCTCATTGGGGCGAACTTTCAGTTCCTAACTCTCCAAAAACTCAAACGGAGAAATTTTTCTACCAAGTTCGTCCAAACCATATGAAAAACTCTCATTGGGACGAACTTTGGGTTCCGTGCTCTCAAAAACTGAAACGGAGCAAAGTTTGGACCATGTGTCTTCCAAACCACGTAAAGTACTCTCATTGGGCCGAACTTTGAGTTCCTAACTCTCCAATAACTCAAACGGAGCAAAGTTTGGACCAAGTTTGTCGAAACCATTTGAAAAACTCTCATTCTGACGAACTATGGGTTCCGAGCTCTCAAAAATTTTAACGGAGCAAAGTTTTGACCATGTGTCGTCCAAACCACCTAAAGAACTCTCATTGGGAAGAACTTTGAGTTCTTAACTGTCCAAAAACTCAAACGGAGCAAAGTTTGGACAAGGTTCGTCCAAAGCAGATGAAAAACTCTCATTGGGACGAACTTTGGGTTCCGAGCTCCCAAAAACCGAAACGGAGCAAAGTTTTGACCATGTGTCGTCCAAACCACGTAAAGAACTTTCATTGGGCCGAACTTTGAGTTCCTAACTCTCCAAAAACTCAAACGGAGCAAAGTTTGGACCAAGTTCGTCCAAACCATATGAAAAACTCTAAATGGGACGAACTTTGGGTTCCGAAATCTCAAAAACCGAAACGGAGCAATGTTTTGACAATGTGTCGTCCCAACAACCTAAATAACTCTCATTGGGAAGAACTTTGAGTTCCTAACTCTCAAAACTCAAACGGATAAAAGTTTGGACCAAGTTGATCGAAAAAATATGAAAAACTCTCATTCGGACGAACTCTGGATTTCGAGCTCTCAAAAACTGAAAGGGAGAAAAGTTGTGACCATGTGTCGTCCAAACCACCTAAATAACTCTCAATGGGAAGAACTTTGAGTTCCTAACTGTCCAAAAACTCAAACGGAGCAAAGTTTGGACAAGGTTCGTCCAAACCATATTAAAAACTCTCATTGGGACGAACTTTGGGTTCCGAGCTCCCAAAAACCGAAACGGAGCAAAGTTTGGACCATGTGTCGTCCAAGCCACGTAAAGAACTCTCATTGGGAAGAACTTTGAGTTCCTAACTCTGCAAAAACTCAAACGGAGCAAAGTTTGGACCAAGTTCGTCCAAACCATTTGAAAAACTCTCAATCAGACAAACTTTGGGTTCCGAGCTCTCAAAAACTGAAACGGAGCAATGTTTGGACCATGTGTCGTCCAAACCACGTAAAGTACTCTCATTGGGGCGAACCTTGAGTTCCTAACTCTGCAAAAACTCAAACGGAGCAAAGTTTGGACCAATTTCGTCCAAACCATTTGAAAAACTCTCATTGGGACGAACTTTGGGTTCCGTGCGCTCAAAAACTGAAACGGAGCAAAGTTTGGACCATGTGTCTTCCAAACCATGTAAAGTACTCTCATTGGGCCGAACTTTGAGTTCCTAACTCTCTAATAACTCAAACGGAGCAAAGTTTGGACCAAGTTTGTCCAAACCATTTGAAAAACTCTCATTCTGACGAACTTTGGGTTCCGAGCTCTCAAAAATTTTAACGGAGCAAAGTTTTGACCATGTGACGTCCAAACCACCTAAAGAACTCTCATTGGGAAGAACTTTGAGTTCTTAACTGTCCAAAAACTCAAACGGAGCAAAGTTTGGACAAGGTTCGTCCAAACAATATGAAAAACTCTCATTGGGACGAACTTTGGGTTCCGAGCTCCCAAAAACCGAAACGGAGCAAAATTTGGACCATGTGTCGTCCAAGCCACGTAAAGAACTCTCATTGGGAAGAACTTTGAGTTCCTAAATCTGCAAAAACTCAAACGGAGCAAAGTTTTGACCAAGTTCGTCCAAACCACTTGAAAAACTCTCAATCAGACAAACTTTGGGTTCCGAGCTCTCAAAAACTGAAACGGAGCAATGTTTGGACCATGTGTCGTCGAAACCACGTAAAGTACTCTCATTGGGGCGAACTTTCAGTTACTAACTCTCCAAAAACTCAAACGGAGCAATTTTTCTACCAAGTTCGTCCAAACCATATGAAAAACTCTCATTGGGACGAACTTTGGGTTCCGTGCTCTCAAAAACTGAAACGGAGCAAAGTTTGGACCATGTGTCGTCCAAACCACGTAAAGAACTCTCATTGGGAAGAACTTTGAGTTCCTAACTCGTCAAAAACTCAAACGGAGCAAAGTTTGGACCAATTTCGTCCAAACCATTTGAAAAACTCTCAATCAGACGAACTTTGGGTTCCGAGCTCTCAAAAACTGAAACGGAGCAATGTTTGGACCATGTGTCGTCCAAACCACGTAAAGTACTCTCATTGGGGTGAACTTTCAGTTCCTAACTGTCCAAAAACTCAAACGGAGCAATTTTTCTACCAACTTCGTCCAAACCATATGAAAAACTCTCATTGGGACGAACTTTGGGTTCCGTGCGCTCAAAAACTGAAACGGAGCAAAGTTTGGACCATGTGTCTTCCAAACCATGTAAAGTACTCTCATTGGGCCGAACTTTGAGTTCCTAACTCTCCAATAACTCAAACGGAGCAAAGTTTGGACCAAGTTTGTCCAAACCATTTGAAAAACTCTCATTCTGACGAACTTTGGGTTCCGAGCTCTCAAAAATTTTAACAGAGCAAAGTTTTGACCATGTGTCGTCCAAACCACCTAAAGAACTCTCATTGGGAAGAACTTTGAGTTCTTAACTGTCCAAAAACTCAAACGGAGCAAAGTTTGGACAAGGTTCGTCCAAACCATATGAAAAACTCTCATTGGGACGAACTTTGGGTTCCGAGCTCCCAAAAACCGAAACGGAGCAAAGTTTTGACCATGTGTCGTCCAAACCACGTAAAGAACTTTCATTGGGCCGAACTTTGAGTTCCTAACTCTCCAAAAACTCAAACGGAGCAAAGTTTGGACAAAGTTCGTCCAAACCATATGAAAAACTCTAAATGGGACGAACTTTGGGTTCCGACCTCTCAAAAACCGAAACGGAGCAATGTTTTGACAATGTGTCGTCCCAACAACCTAAATAACTCTCAATTGGAAGAACTTTGAGTTCCTAACTCTCCAAAAACTCAAACGGATAAAAGTTTGGACCAAGTTGATCCAAACAATATGAAAAACTCTCATTCGGACGAACTCTGGATTTCGAGCTCTCAAAAACTGAAAGGGAGAAAAGTTGTGACCATGTGTCGTCCAAACCACCTAAATAACTCTCAATGGGAAGAACTTTGAGTTCCTAACTGTCCAAAAACTCAAACGGAGCAAAGTTTGGACAAGGTTCTTCCAAACCATATGAAAAACTCTCATTGGGACGAACTTTGGGTTCCGAGCTCCCAAAAACCGAAACGGAGCAAAGTTTGGACCATGTGTCGTCCAAACCACGTAAAGAACTCTCATTGGGAAGAACTTTGAGTTCCTAACTCTGCAAAAACTCAAACGGAGCAAAGTTTGGACCAAGTTCGTCCAAACCATATGAAAAACTCTCATTGGGACGAACTTTGGGTTCCGAGCTCTCAAAAACTTAAACGGAGCAAGGTTTTGACCATGTGTCGTCCAAACCACGTAAAGTACTCTCATTGGGGTGAACTTTCAATTCCTAACTCTCCAAAAACTCTAACGGAGCAATTTTTCTACCAAGTTCGTCCAAATCATATGAAAAACTCTCATTGGGACGAACTTTGGGTTCCGTGCTCTCAAAAACTGAAACGGAGCAAAGTTTGGACCAATTTCGTCCAAACCATTTGAAAAACTCTCAATCAGACGAACTTTGGGTTCTGAGCTCTCAAAAACTGAAACGGAGCAATGTTTGGACCATGTGTCGTCCAAACCACATAAAGTACTCTCATTGGGGCGAACTTTCAGTTCCTAACTCTCCAAAAACTCAAACGGAGAAATTTTTCTACCAAGTTCGTCCAAACCATATGAAAAACTCTCATTGGGACGAACTTTGGGTTCCGTGCTCTCAAAAACTGAAACGGAGCAAAGTTTGGACCATGTGTCTTCCAAACCACGTAAAGTACTCTCATTGGGCCGAACTTTGAGTTCCTAACTCTCCAATAACTCAAACGGAGCAAAGTTTGGACCAAGTTTGTCTGAACCATTTGAAAAACTCTCATTCTGACGAACTTTGGGTTCCGAGCTCTCAAAAATTTTAACGGAGCAAAGTTTTGACCATGTGTCGTCCAAACCACCTAAAGAACTCTCATTGGGAAGAACTTTGAGTTCCTAACTGTCCAAAAACTCAAACGGAGCAAAGTTTGGACAAGGTTCGTCCAAACCATATGAAAAACTCTCATTGGGACGAACTTTGGGTTCCGAGCTCCGAAAAACCGAAACGGAGCAAAGTTTTGACCATGTGTCGTCCAAACCACGTAAAGAACTTTCATTGGGCCGAACTTTGAGTTCCTAACTCTCCAAAAACTCAAACGGAGCAAAGTTTGGACCAAGTTCGTCCAAACCATATGAAAAACTCTAAATGGGACGAACTTTGGGTTCCGAACTCTCAAAAACCGAAACGGAGCAATGTTTTGACCATGTGTCGTCCCAACAACCTAAATAACTCTCATTGGGAAGAACTTTGAGTTCCTAACTCTCCAAAAACTCAAACGGATAAAATTTTGGACCAAGTTGATCCAAACAATATGAAAAACTCTCATTCGGACGAACTCTGGATTTCGAGCTCTCAAAAACTGAAAGGGAGAATAGTTTTGACCATGTGTCGTCCAAACCACCTAAATAACTCTCAATGGGAAGAACTTTGAGTTCCTAACTCTCCAAAAACTCAAACGGAGCAAAGTTTGGACCAAGTTCGTCCGAACCATTTGAAAAACTCTTATTCGGAAGAACTTTGGGTTCCGAGCTCTCAAAAACCTAAACGGAGACAAGTTTTTACCATGTGTCGTCCAAACCACCTAAAGAACTCTGATTGGGAAGAACTTTGAGTTCCTAACTGTCCAAAAACTCAAACGGAGCAAAGTTTGGACAAGGTTCGTCCAAACCATATGAAAAACTCTCATTGGGACGAACTTTGGGTTCCGAGCTCCCAAAAACCGAAACGGAGAAAAGTTTGGACCATGTGTCGTCCAAGCCACGTAAAGAACTCTCATTGGGAAGAACTATGAGTTCCTAACTCTGCAAAAATTCAAACGGAGCAAAGTTTGGACCAAGTTCGTCCAAACCATTTGAAAAACTCTCAATCAAACAAACTTTGGGTTCCGAGCTCTAAAAAACTGAAACGGAGCAATGTTTGGACCATGTGTCGTCCAAACCACGTAAAGTACTCTCATTGGGGCGAACTTTCAGTTCCTAACTCTCCAAAAAGTCAAACGGAGCAATTTTTCTACCAAGTTCGTCCAAACCATATGAAAAACTCTCATTGGGACGAACTTTGGGTTCCGTGCTCTAAAAAACTGAAACGGAGCAAAGTTTGGACCATGTGTCGGCCAAACCACGTAAAGAACTCTCATTGGGAAGAACTTTGAGTTCCTAACTCTGCAAAAACTCAAACGGAGCAAAGTTTGGACCAATTTCGTCCAAACCATTTGAAAAACTTTCAATCAGACGAACTTTGGGTTCCGAGCTCTCAAAAACTGAAACGGAGCAATGTTTGGACCATACGTCGTCCAAACCACGTAAAGTACTCTGATTGGGGTGAACTTTCAGTTCCTAACTCTCCAAAAACTCAAACGGAGCAATTTTTCTACCAAGTTCGTCCAAACCATATGAAAAACTCTCATTGGGACGAACTTTGGGTTCCGTGCGCTCAAAAACTTAAACGGAGCAAAGTTTGGACCATGTGTCTTCCAAACCATGTAAAGTACTCTCATTGGGCCGAACTTTGAGTTCCTAACTCTCCAATAACTCAAACGGAGCAAAGTTTGGACCAAGTTTGTCGAAACCATTTGAAAAACTCTCATTCTGACGAACTATGGGTTCCGAGCTCTCAAAAATTTTAACGGAGCAAAGTTTTGACCATGTGTCGTCCAAACCACCTAAAGAACTCTCATTGGGAAGAACTTTGAGTTCTTAACTGTCCAAAAACTCAAACGGAGCAAAGTTTGGACAAGGTTCGTCCAAAGCAGATGAAAAACTCTCATTGGGACGAACTTTGGGTTCCGAGCTCCCAAAAACCGAAACGGAGCAAAGTTTTGACCATGTGTCGTCCAAACCACGTAAAGAACTTTCATTGGGCCGAACTTTGAGTTCCTAACTCTCCAAAAACTCAAACGGAGCAAAGTTTGGACCAAGTTCGTCCAAACCATATGAAAAACTCTAAATGGGACGAACTTTGGGTTCCGAAATCTCAAAAACCGAAACGGAGCAATGTTTTGACAATGTGTCGTCCCAACAACCTAAATAACTCTCATTGGGAAGAACTTTGAGTTCCTAACTCTCAAAACTCAAACGGATAAAAGTTTGGACCAAGTTGATCGAAAAAATATGAAAAACTCTCATTCGGACGAACTCTGGATTTCGAGCTCTCAAAAACTGAAAGGGAGAAAAGTTGTGACCATGTGTCGTCCAAACCACCTAAATAACTCTCAATGGGAAGAACTTTGAGTTCCTAACTGTCCAAAAACTCAAACGGAGCAAAGTTTGGACAAGGTTCGTCCAAACCATATTAAAAACTCTCATTGGGACGAACTTTGGGTTCCGAGCTCCCAAAAACCGAAACGGAGCAAAGTTTGGACCATGTGTCGTCCAAGCCACGTAAAGAACTCTCATTGGGAAGAACTTTGAGTTCCTAACTCTGCAAAAACTCAAACGGAGCAAAGTTTGGACCAAGTTCGTCCAAACCATTTGAAAAACTCTCAATCAGACAAACTTTGGGTTCCGAGCTCTCAAAAACTGAAACGGAGCAATGTTTGGACCATGTGTCGTCCAAACCACGTAAAGTACTCTCATTGGGGCGAACCTTGAGTTCCTAACTCTGCAAAAACTCAAACGGAGCAAAGTTTGGACCAATTTCGTCCAAACCATTTGAAAAACTCTCATTGGGACGAACTTTGGGTTCCGTGCGCTCAAAAACTGAAACGGAGCAAAGTTTGGACCATGTGTCTTCCAAACCATGTAAAGTACTCTCATTGGGCCGAACTTTGAGTTCCTAACTCTCTAATAACTCAAACGGAGCAAAGTTTGGACCAAGTTTGTCCAAACCATTTGAAAAACTCTCATTCTGACGAACTTTGGGTTCCGAGCTCTCAAAAATTTTAACGGAGCAAAGTTTTGACCATGTGACGTCCAAACCACCTAAAGAACTCTCATTGGGAAGAACTTTGAGTTCTTAACTGTCCAAAAACTCAAACGGAGCAAAGTTTGGACAAGGTTCGTCCAAACAATATGAAAAACTCTCATTGGGACGAACTTTGGGTTCCGAGCTCCCAAAAACCGAAACGGAGCAAAATTTGGACCATGTGTCGTCCAAGCCACGTAAAGAACTCTCATTGGGAAGAACTTTGAGTTCCTAAATCTGCAAAAACTCAAACGGAGCAAAGTTTTGACCAAGTTCGTCCAAACCACTTGAAAAACTCTCAATCAGACAAACTTTGGGTTCCGAGCTCTCAAAAACTGAAACGGAGCAATGTTTGGACCATGTGTCGTCGAAACCACGTAAAGTACTCTCATTGGGGCGAACTTTCAGTTACTAACTCTCCAAAAACTCAAACGGAGCAATTTTTCTACCAAGTTCGTCCAAACCATATGAAAAACTCTCATTGGGACGAACTTTGGGTTCCGTGCTCTCAAAAACTGAAACGGAGCAAAGTTTGGACCATGTGTCGTCCAAACCACGTAAAGAACTCTCATTGGGAAGAACTTTGAGTTCCTAACTCGTCAAAAACTCAAACGGAGCAAAGTTTGGACCAATTTCGTCCAAACCATTTGAAAAACTCTCAATCAGACGAACTTTGGGTTCCGAGCTCTCAAAAACTGAAACGGAGCAATGTTTGGACCATGTGTCGTCCAAACCACGTAAAGTACTCTCATTGGGGTGAACTTTCAGTTCCTAACTGTCCAAAAACTCAAACGGAGCAATTTTTCTACCAACTTCGTCCAAACCATATGAAAAACTCTCATTGGGACGAACTTTGGGTTCCGTGCGCTCAAAAACTGAAACGGAGCAAAGTTTGGACCATGTGTCTTCCAAACCATGTAAAGTACTCTCATTGGGCCGAACTTTGAGTTCCTAACTCTCCAATAACTCAAACGGAGCAAAGTTTGGACCAAGTTTGTCCAAACCATTTGAAAAACTCTCATTCTGACGAACTTTGGGTTCCGAGCTCTCAAAAATTTTAACAGAGCAAAGTTTTGACCATGTGTCGTCCAAACCACCTAAAGAACTCTCATTGGGAAGAACTTTGAGTTCTTAACTGTCCAAAAACTCAAACGGAGCAAAGTTTGGACAAGGTTCGTCCAAACCATATGAAAAACTCTCATTGGGACGAACTTTGGGTTCCGAGCTCCCAAAAACCGAAACGGAGCAAAGTTTTGACCATGTGTCGTCCAAACCACGTAAAGAACTTTCATTGGGCCGAACTTTGAGTTCCTAACTCTCCAAAAACTCAAACGGAGCAAAGTTTGGACAAAGTTCGTCCAAACCATATGAAAAACTCTAAATGGGACGAACTTTGGGTTCCGACCTCTCAAAAACCGAAACGGAGCAATGTTTTGACAATGTGTCGTCCCAACAACCTAAATAACTCTCAATTGGAAGAACTTTGAGTTTCTAACTCTCCAAAAACTCAAACGGATAAAAGTTTGGACCAAGTTGATCCAAACAATATGAAAAACTCTCATTCGGACGAACTCTGGATTTCGAGCTCTCAAAAACTGAAAGGGAGAAAAGTTGTGACCATGTGTCGTCCAAACCACCTAAATAACTCTCAATGGGAAGAACTTTGAGTTCCTAACTGTCCAAAAACTCAAACGGAGCAAAGTTTGGACAAGGTTCGTCCAAACCATATGAGAAACTCTCATTGGGACGAACTTTGGGTTCCGAGCTCCCAAAAACCGAAACGGAGCAAAGTTTGGACCATGTGTCGTCCAAGCCACGTAAAGAACTCTCATTGGGAAGAACTTTGAGTTCCTAACTCTGCAAAAACTCAAACGGAGCAAAGTTTGAACGAAGTTCGTCCAAACCATTTGAAAAACTCTCAATCCGACAAACTTTGGGTTCCGAGCTCTCAAAAACTGAAACGGAGCAATGTTTGGACCATGTGTCGTCCAAACCACGTAAAGTACTCTCATTGGGGCGAACTTTCAGTTCCTAACTCTCCAAAAACTCAAACGGAGCAATTTTTCTACCAAGTTCGTCCAAACCATATGAAAAACTCTCATTGGGACGAACTTTGGGTTCCGTGCTCTCTAAAACTGAAACGGAGCAAAGTTTGGACCATGTGTCGTCCAAACCACATAAAGAACTCTCATTGGGAAGAACTTTGAGTTCCTAACTCGTCAAAAACTCAAACGGAGCAAAGTTTGGACCAATTTCGTCCAAACCATTTGAAAAACTCTCAATCAGACGAACTTTGGGTTCCGAGCTCTCAAAAACTGAAACGGAGCAATGTTTGGACCATGTGTCGTCCAAACCACGTAAAGTACTCTCATTGGGGTGAACTTTCAGTTCCTAACTGTCCAAAAACTCAAACGGAGCAATTTTTCTACCAAGTTCGTTCAAACCATATGAAAAACTCTCATTGGGACGAACTTTGGGTTCCGTGCGCTCAAAAACTGAAACGGAGCAAAGTTTGGACCATGTGTCTTCCAAACCATGTAAAGTACTCTCATTGGGCCGAACTTTGAGTTCCTAACTCGATAACTAGTATTGTGTTTAGATTAGACTTCCAAGTTCCATAGTTATCCCCGTTAAGCTTATCCGAAGCGAGTAATTGTACTAGTGAGCTAGACATGCTGAAAAATTAAACAAAACTATTAGAAATTGCTTATTAACCATTTTTAGACAAAATCCAATCAAGTTTTAGCAAAAGTAATAATGTACCCAGGATTATTATTTTGCAACGACACTTTAGTGAGTTAGAGCAACCGCTACCGAGGGGCAGTCAATTACTCCTTCACCAAACCAAGACGTTCTTGACTAAATACTAATCCCAGAATAACTCTTATTCCTATAGTTGTTTAGTTATCGTTACGTTTGGTCAGGAATTTACTAACACTTAGTAACCCTTGTAAGTGTGACCCGCCGTTTTAAGATTACAGAGAACGGCCCCAACAATGCTACCGAATGGAAAAGCTAATGTTGGAAATGGTCCTAAGTAATCCTATCCATCTCTGGAGTTTGCGTTGTTCCGATCTCCATGTTACAACCCTCCGAATGGTTAGTAGCTCCAGGGCATACAAGCAGGCGCAACATGGAAATCTCACGGTGCAACCTAACGGAGGAGACCGCAGGATGTGTTGACACACTTCCTTCACTCACTTACTATAAATACTTTCTCCATTCACCTTGTTATTGATTTATGCAAACACCTTCCGAATGGAGCAGTTGAGGTATAATCAACACGAGGCCAAGCATAAATCTCACCTTGTGAACAAAAGGGAGAACGTGAAAGGAAAATGGATTTGATATATCTCTCCCCTCCCACTAAGTATTTTAAACGGTTTTGGGTATACTTATACTTAGGCGAATTCCGGCTAATTGAATAACCCTAAGTCTAAGTTCATTTAAACTTACGATGTCTAGGTGATAACGATTAAAACCTCACATCACACACGTGCATGCTCATAAAACTGGGTTAACTTTAACTCAAGAACCGACTCGATGCCCAGGTAGGAGGTGTTCCGTAAACCGTCAACTTAAATACCTCCAGCCTTAGACAGCATCTCGTCGGGTGAGTTCTCTTGTAACCTATGTTTTACAAGCTTATCGACCTATTTGAATCTAATTGAAATCGATCGAGAGTTGGATCAAATTAACCCTAAGTGAGCATGCACCTTTTTCTTTGTTATAGATTTTAAATTTCTATGTGATTTATAACAATTATAAATCTAAACTATAACAAACTTGCCTTTTGAATATAACTCTTATAAACAAAATTCTAAGGAAATTTCATGCTTCATGCTAGGTTAATTTTATCTTTTGATTAATATAACTTTTATATCAATTAATCAATTTTAATTAACCATTCAAGCATGAATCTCCCTAAATCAATACAACATTTATATCAATTTAAACATAAAATTTCCCTCATGCATTTGAACTATTAATAACACTTATTAAAAAATGCATGAACATGCTTTCCTATGGTGGGATTTTAAACTATATGGCATGCTCATAATGCACATACATTTAAAACAATTAAACCATACATTCTCAATGCATAAAAGAAATTAAATCAAGCTAAAATGGAATGGTTTGGCAATTTAAAACAAACAATCAACTAATTATTACAATAATAATCAATAAAATTGCTTGTGATGATCCCGAGCTTTACGAACCGACCCGAACCAACCCTCCATGGAGTTAACCGGCCTTCAAATATGTGTAAAAAAAAACTGCAGCAGACCGAACCGGACCCGAAAAGAAGAAGAAAAAAAAAACTGCTGCTGCTGGAATTTTACTTTTCTGCTGCGTCTTCTCCGGTTTTTCTTCGATTTTACAGCCTATATGGACTCTAATGACTCTATAAAAATTACAGACTATAGTACACACATTAACGCTCTTACATATCCGAGCAATTACAATTTCATGAAGGTTTGAATGCTCAAAAAATTGCCAAACCAGAACACTTCCATTTTAGCACACAGAAAATTCAATTTCAAAATGGTACCCACCAAAGCAAAATTAAAACGAATTAAGTGCTCTAATCATGCTCTGATACCAATTGAAGGTGTTCATATAACACATGCGGAAGCAATTGAAGATCGGAAGCACTTAAGACATTCAATTTTGCTCCTAAAGCATGCATGTTCTATAAAAGACAGAATATAGAGTTGAGAGAACACCAACCTTTGTAGCTCACTTATGTGGAACTCCTTGTGGTGTTTGCCTCTCCTATGCTCCTTGGACAACCTCTAGAGTCTTCCCTACTATTCTCTTGGGCCTAGAAAGACTTGTGGGAGTCTATAGAAGAAAGATAGAAGGGAATGCTTGATGGTACAAGCTTTTGGAAGGAGATGAAATGAGAGAGAATTTGAGGGAGAAAATTTGCAGCATAACACTAAATGAAAGCTTGCTCTTCTTGAATCTAATTCAAGCCCCTTTTATAGACATCTCCCATGCAAAGACAAGCTTCATGACACTTAGCCACATGGCCAAGATGCAACTCAAAGTGGATTCTAGGTGTCTACTTCACAACACATGCATCTAGTGCATGGTTGTGTTGTTTTCCACTATGCATCATCATGCAAGAGTGGAAATGCCACTAAATCCATTATGAATTGTATCCTAATTGTAAATTTTCAGCTTGCAATTCATTTCAATTTCAATTCAAAATTGAAATTGATTTCTAGGCAATTAATTGGGACATTTCCAAGTAATTTTGATATGATTGATCCAATCAATCTTTATCACCTAATGTCATGAATTATATATGATTCCTAATACATATATATGGTATTTAAAACACTTTCAAATACCTCATCTCTCAATTCCTAATTTAATTCATAATTAAATCATTGTGTCGAACACGTCTTACGATAAAAACCCTATTTCCCGTTTTTGAACGATTCAAAAATTCCTATCAATATGTTCTAGGCTATAATCCGATATGAGCTAGTAGAGGGACCTAATGGACCTATAGATCATGGGCTCCAACGATTCAAGGCTAACCGACTAATCTCATTATCTAAGCTAGCCAACATTCGTTAACTATCGGGACACTCCACTATAGCCCGATAGTTGCACTCCCCTCACTATAGATATATTTCCGTCCACTTGATTTAACCATGTTCAGTAAGTCGTTCCTTCACAGGTTGTTCGTAGCTATAGCTAGGTCAAATAACCGTTACACCCCTATAGTACTTCTTGTTCCTTAAGTTCCACTAATCCTCTAATGAACAATCGGTTTGCGGTCCAACCATCAAATCTAAGTTCCTCTCGATCCAACGAGAGGGTGGGGCCCCTTGTTCAAGTCCTGGAGTTAGTACTTAAGAGAACAACCTCTCTGCTATCCCTAAAATGGGTAGGAGTGAATTCCGTCTTGCGAAACTATGTCCCCAGCTATCTATTCGATCTTATCCCCAAAATGGTAGGCTTGTCGAGTCGGCGATGCTGGCCACTCTCACCCATGCAGATCAAAGGATAATCTCTCATAAACAGGAGTTCATAGATAGCTCAGGATTAAGAACGAGTTACCTAGGTCATCTATGAGAAATAGTCAGTTTCTTCAGTAAACGACGTTATAAAGAGAAAGTGACTTATTTCGTGGTCCAGTCTTATGCAAACTCATTGCATAGGACGCCCCCACTCGCATGTCACCACATGAACGATTTAGGATCTCATCGTCTGTACTTAATACAAAGTGGGCCGCGTCCATAGTGTCACCAGGATAAGGCACCCAACCGTATCCTTATACTATAGACTATTTTGACTATAAACTTGAACTTAATCCTACGATATGTCCCTACATATAGTTCGAGTATTCATTTTATAGTCAAGGATCTTAGTTTATTGGATTTAGGTTAATCATTCGCAATTTACATATTCAATAACATCTTTTACTGAATAACCTCAATAACGTCTTTATTGGAAATAGAATATGTTTAATGATTTACAAACTACGAGTTTATAGGACATTAAACCCAACAATGTTTTGAAAATGTGTCGTCCCAACAACATAAATAACTCTCATTGGGAAGAACTTTGAGTTCCTAACTCTCCAAAAACTCAAACGGATAAAAGTTTGGACCAAGTTGATCCAAACAATATGAAAAACTCTCATTCGGACGAACTCTGGATTTCGAGCTCTCAAAAACTGAAAGGGAGAAAAGTTGTGACCATGTGTCGTCCAAACCACCTAAATAACTCTCAATGGGAATAACTTTGAGTTCCTAACTGTCCAAAAACTCAAACGGAGCAAAGTTTGGACAAGGTTCGTCCAAACCATATGAAAAACTCTCATTGGGACGAACTTTGGGTTCCGAGCTCCCAAAAACCGAAACGGAGCAAAGTTTGGACCATGTGTCGTCCAAGCCACGTAAAGAACTCTCATTGGGAAGAACTTTGAGTTCCTAACTCTGCAAAAACTCAAACGGAGCAAAGTTTGGACCAAGTTCGTCCAAACCATTTGAAAAACTCTCAATCAGACAAACTTTGGGTTCCGAGCTCTCAAAAACTGAAACGGAGCAATGTTTGGACCATGTGTCGTCCAAACCACGTAAAGTACTCTCATTGGGGCGAACTTTCAGTTCCTAACTCTCCAAAAACTCAAACGGAGCAATTTTTCTACCAAGTTCGTCCAAACCATATGAAAAACTCTCATTGGGACGAACTTTGGGTTCCGTGCTCTCAAAAACTGAAACGGAGCAAAGTTTGGACCATGTGTCGTCCAAACCACGTAAAGAACTCTCATTGGGAAGAACTTTGAGTTCCTAACTCGTCAAAAACTCAAACGGAGCAAAGTTTGGACCAATTTCGTCCAAACCATTTGAAAAACTCTCAATCAGACGAACTTTGGGTTCCTGAGCTCTCAAAAACTGAAACGGAGCAATGTTTGGACCATGTGTCGTCCAAACCACGTAAAGTACTCTCATTGGGGTGAACTTTCAGTTCCTAACTGTCCAAAAACTCAAACGGAGCAATTTTTCTACCAAGTTCGTCCAAACCATATGAAAAACTCTCATTGGGACGAACTTTGGGTTCCGTGCGCTCAAAAACTGAAACGGAGCAAAGTTTGGACCATGTGTCTTCCAAACCATGTAAAGTACTCTCATTGGGCCGAACTTTGAGTTCCTAACTCTCCAATAACTCAAACGGAGCAAAGTTTGGACCAAGTTTGTCCGAACCATTTGAAAAACTCTCATTCTGAAGAACTTTGGGTTCCGAGCTCTCAAAAATTTTAACGGAGCAAAGTTTTGACCATGTGTCGTCCAAACCACCTAAAGAACTCTCATTGGGAAGAACTTTGAGTTCTTAACTGTCCAAAAACTCAAACGGAGCAAAGTTTGGACAAGGTTCGTCCAAACCATATGAAAAACTCTCATTGGGACGAACTTTGGGTTCCGAGCTCCCAAAAACCGAAACGGAGCAAAGTTTTGACCATGTGTCGTCCAAACCACGTAAAGAACTTTCATTGGGCCGAACTTTGAGTTCCTAACTCTCCAAAAACTCAAACGGAGCAAAGTTTGGACCAAGTTCGTCCAAACCATATGAAAAACTCTAAATGGGACGAACTTTGGGTTCCGACCTCTCAAAAACCGAAACGGAGCAATGTTTTGACAATGTGTCGTCCCAACAACCTAAATAACTCTCATTGGGAAGAACTTTGAGTTCCTAACTCTCCAAAAACTCAAACGGATAAAAGTTTGGACCAAGTTGATCCAAACAATATGAAAAACTCTCATTCGGACGAACTCTGGATTTCGAGCTCTCAAAAACTGAAAGGGAGAAAAGTTGTGACCATGTGTCGTCCAAACCACCTAAATAACTCTCAATGGGAATAACTTTGAGTTCCTAACTGTCCAAAAACTCAAACGGAGCAAAGTTTGGACAAGGTTCGTCCAAACCATAAGAAAAACTCTCATTGGGACGAACTTTGGGTTCCGAGCTCCCAAAAACCGAAACGGAGCAAAGTTTGGACCATTTGTCGTCCAAGCCACGTAAAGAACTCTCATTGGGAAGAACTTTGAGTTCCTAACTCTGCAAAAACTCAAACGGAGCAAAGTTTGGACCAAGTTCGTCCAAACCATTTGAAAAACTCTCAATCAGACAAACTTTGGGTTCCGAGCTCTCAAAAACTGAAACGGAGCAATGTTTGGACCATGTGTCGTCCAAACCACGTAAAGTACTCTCATTGGGGCGAACTTTCAGTTCCTAACTCTCCAAAAACTCAAACGGAGCAATTTTTCTACCAAGTTCGTCCAAACCATATGAAAAACTCTCATTGGGACGAACTTTGGGTTCCGTGCTCTCAAAAACTGAAACGGAGCAAAGTTTGGACCATGTGTCGTCCAAACCACGTAAAGAACTCTCATTGGGAAGAACTTTGAGTTCCTAACTCGTCAAAAACTCAAACGGAGCAAAGTTTGGACCAATTTCGTCCAAACCATTTGAAAAACTCTCAATCAGACGAACTTTGGGTTCCGAGCTCTCAAAAACTGAAACGGAGCAATGTTTGGACCATGTGTCGTCCAAACCACGTAAAGTACTCTCATTGGGGTGAACTTTCAGTTCCTAATTGTCCAAAAACTCAAACGGAGCAATTTTTCTACCAAGTTCGTCCAAACCATATGAAAAACTCTCATTGGGACGAACTTTGGGTTCCGAGCTCCCAAAAACCGAAACGGAGCAAAGTTTGGACCATGTGTCGTCCAAGCCACGTAAAGAACTCTCATTGGGAAGAACTTTGAGTTCCTAACTCTGCAAAAACTCAAACGGAGCAAAGTTTGGACCAAGTTTGTCCGAACCATTTGAAAAACTCTCATTCTGAAGAACTTTGGGTTCCGAGCTCTCAAAAATTTTAACGGAGCAAAGTTTTGACCATGTGTCGTCCAAACCACCTAAAGAACTCTCATTGGGAAGAACTTTGAGTTCTTAACTGTCCAAAAACTCAAACGGAGCAAAGTTTGGACAAGGTTCGTCCAAACCATATGAAAAACTCTCATTGGGACGAACTTTGGGTTCCGAGCTCCCAAAAACCGAAACGGAGCAAAGTTTTGACCATGTGTCGTCCAAACCACGTAAAGAACTTTCATTGGGCCGAACTTTGAGTTCCTAACTCTCCAAAAACTCAAACGGAGCAAAGTTTGGACCAAGTTCGTCCAAACCATATGAAAAACTCTAAATGGGACGAACTTTGGGTTCCGACCTCTCAAAAACCGAAACGGAGCAATGTTTTGACAATGTGTCGTCCCAACAACCTAAATAACTCTCATTGGGAAGAACTTTGAGTTCCTAACTCTCCAAAAACTCAAACGGATAAAAGTTTGGACCAAGTTGATCCAAACAATATGAAAAACTCTCATTCGGACGAACTCTGGATTTCGAGCTCTCAAAAACTGAAAGGGAGAAAAGTTGTGACCATGTGTCGTCCAAACCACCTAAATAACTCTCAATGGGAATAACTTTGAGTTCCTAACTGTCCAAAAACTCAAACGGAGCAAAGTTTGGACAAGGTTCGTCCAAACCATATGAAAAACTCTCATTGGGACGAACTTTGGGTTCCGAGCTCCCAAAAACCGAAACGGAGCAAAGTTTGGACCATGTGTCGTCCAAGCCACGTAAAGAACTCTCATTGGGAAGAACTTTGAGTTCCTAACTCTGCAAAAACTCAAACGGAGCAAAGTTTGGACCAAGTTCGTCCAAACCATTTGAAAAACTCTCAATCAGACAAACTTTGGGTTCCGAGCTCTCAAAAACTGAAACGGAGCAATGTTTGGACCATGTGTCGTCCAAACCACGTAAAGTACTCTCATTGGGGCGAACTTTCAGTTCCTAACTCTCCAAAAACTCAAACGGAGCAATTTTTCTACCAAGTTCGTCCAAACCATATGAAAAACTCTCATTGGGACGAACTTTGGGTTCCGTGCTCTCAAAAACTGAAACGGAGCAAAGTTTGGACCATGTGTCGTCCAAACCACGTAAAGAACTCTCATTGGGAAGAACTTTGAGTTCCTAACTCGTCAAAAACTCAAACGGAGCAAAGTTTGGACCAATTTCGTCCAAACCATTTGAAAAACTCTCAATCAGACGAACTTTGGGTTCCGAGCTCTCAAAAACTGAAACGGAGCAATGTTTGGACCATGTGTCGTCCAAACCACGTAAAGTACTCTCATTGGGGTGAACTTTCAGTTCCTAACTTGTCCAAAAACTCAAACGGAGCAATTTTTCTACCAAGTTCGTCCAAACCATATGAAAAACTCTCATTGGGACGAACTTTGGGTTCCGTGCGCTCCAAAAACCTGAAACGGAGCAAAGTTTGGACCATGTGTCTTCCAAACCATGTAAAGTACTCTCATTGGGACGAACTTTGAGTTCCTAACTCTCCAATAACTCAAACGGAGCAAAGTTTGGACCAAGTTTGTCCGAACCATTTGAAAAACTCTCATTCTGAAGAACTTTGGGTTCCGAGCTCTCAAAAATTTAACGGAGCAAAGTTTTGACCATGTGTCGTCCAAACCACCTAAAGAACTCTCATTGGGAAGAACTTTGAGTTCTTAACTGTCCAAAAACTCAAACGGAGCAAAGTTTGGACAAGGTTCGTCCAAACCATATGAAAAACTCTCATTGGGACGAACTTTGGGTTCCGAGCTCCCAAAAACCGAAACGGAGCAAAGTTTTGACCATGTGTCGTCCAAACCACGTAAAGAACTTTCATTGGGCCGAACTTTGAGTTCCTAACTCTCCAAAAACTCAAACGGAGCAAAGTTTGGACCAAGTTCGTCCAAACCATATGAAAAACTCTAAATGGGACGAACTTTGGGTTCCGACCTCTCAAAAACCGAAACGGAGCAATGTTTTGACAATGTGTCGTCCCAACAACCTAAATAACTCTCATTGGGAAGAACTTTGAGTTCCTAACTCTCCAAAAACTCAAACGGATAAAAGTTTGGACCAAGTTGATCCAAACAATATGAAAAACTCTCATTCGGACGAACTCTGGATTTCGAGCTCTCAAAAACTGAAAGGGAGAAAAGTTGTGACCATGTGTCGTCCAAACCACCTAAATAACTCTCAATGGGAATAACTTTGAGTTCCTAACTGTCCAAAAACTCAAACGGAGCAAAGTTTGGACAAGGTTCGTCCAAACCATATGAAAAACTCTCATTGGGACGAACTTTGGGTTCCGAGCTCCCAAAAACCGAAACGGAGCAAAGTTTGGACCATGTGTCGTCCAAGCCACGTAAAGAACTCTCATTGGGAAGAACTTTGAGTTCCTAACTCTGCAAAAACTCAAACGGAGCAAAGTTTGGACCAAGTTCGTCCAAACCATTTGAAAAACTCTCAATCAGACAAACTTTGGGTTCCGAGCTCTCAAAAACTGAAACGGAGCAATGTTTGGACCATGTGTCGTCCAAACCACGTAAAGTACTCTCATTGGGGCGAACTTTCAGTTCCTAACTCTCCAAAAACTCAAACGGAGCAATTTTTCTACCAAGTTCGTCCAAACCATATGAAAAACTCTCATTGGGACGAACTTTGGGTTCCGTGCTCTCAAAAACTGAAACGGAGCAAAGTTTGGACCATGTGTCGTCCAAACCACGTAAAGAACTCTCATTGGGAAGAACTTTGAGTTCCTAACTCGTCAAAAACTCAAACGGAGCAAAGTTTGGACCAATTTCGTCCAAACCATTTGAAAAACTCTCAATCAGACGAACTTTGGGTTCCGAGCTCTCAAAAACTGAAACGGAGCAATGTTTGGACCATGTGTCGTCCAAACCACGTAAAGTACTCTCATTGGGGTGAACTTTCAGTTCCTAACTGTCCAAAAACTCAAACGGAGCAATTTTTCTACCAAGTTCGTCCAAACCATATGAAAAACTCTCATTGGGACGAACTTTGGGTTCCGTGCGCTCAAAAAACTGAAACGGAGCAAAGTTTGGACCATGTGTCGTCCAAGCCACTGTAAAGTACTCTCATTGGGCCGAACTTTGAGTTCCTAACTCTCCAATAACTCAAACGGAGCAAAGTTTGGACCAAGTTTGTCCGAAACCATTTGAAAAACTCTCATTCTGAAGAACTTTGGGTTCCGAGCTCTCAAAAATTTAAACGGAGCAAAGTTTTGACCATGTGTCGTCCAAACCACCTAAAGAACTCTCATTGGGAAGAACTTTGAGTTCTTAACTGTCCAAAAACTCAAACGGAGCAAAGTTTGGACAAGGTTCGTCCAAACCATATGAAAAACTCTCATTGGGACGAACTTTGGGTTCCGAGCTCCCAAAAACCGAAACGGAGCAAAGTTTTGACCATGTGTCGTCCAAACCACGTAAAGAACTTTCATTGGGCCGAACTTTGAGTTCCTAACTCTCCAAAAACTCAAACGGAGCAAAGTTTGGACCAAGTTCGTCCAAACCATATGAAAAACTCTAAATGGGACGAACTTTGGGTTCCGACCTCTCAAAAACCGAAACGGAGCAATGTTTTGACAATGTGTCGTCCCAACAACCTAAATAACTCTCATTGGGAAGAACTTTGAGTTCCTAACTCTCCAAAAACTCAAACGGATAAAAGTTTGGACCAAGTTGATCCAAACAATATGAAAAACTCTCATTCGGACGAACTCTGGATTTCGAGCTCTCAAAAACTGAAAGGGAGAAAAGTTGTGACCATGTGTCGTCCAAACCACCTAAATAACTCTCAATGGGAATAACTTTGAGTTCCTAACTGTCCAAAAACTCAAACGGAGCAAAGTTTGGACAAGGTTCGTCCAAACCATATGAAAAACTCTCATTGGGACGAACTTTGGGTTCCGAGCTCCCAAAAACCGAAACGG
Source organism: Luffa aegyptiaca (assembly GCA_017139565.1). Taxonomy (NCBI): domain Eukaryota; kingdom Viridiplantae; phylum Streptophyta; class Magnoliopsida; order Cucurbitales; family Cucurbitaceae; genus Luffa; species Luffa aegyptiaca. Next base: position 3,638 of record JAETGN010000112.1, on the reverse strand, counting down.
AGCAAAGTTTGGACCATGTGTCGTCCAAGCCACGTAAAGAACTCTCATTGGGAAGAACTTTGAGTTCCTAACTCTGCAAAAACTCAAACGGAGCAAAGTTTGGACCAAGTTCGTCCAAACCATTTGAAAAACTCTCAATCAGACAAACTTTGGGTTCCGAGCTCTCAAAAACTGAAACGGAGCAATGTTTGGACCATGTGTCGTCCAAACCACGTAAAGTACTCTCATTGGGGCGAACTTTCAGTTCCTAACTCTCCAAAAACTCAAACGGAGCAATTTTTCTACCAAGTTCGTCCAAACCATATGAAAAACTCTCATTGGGACGAACTTTGGGTTCCGTGCTCTCAAAAACTGAAACGGAGCAAAGTTTGGACCATGTGTCGTCCAAACCACGTAAAGAACTCTCATTGGGAAGAACTTTGAGTTCCTAACTCGTCAAAAACTCAAACGGAGCAAAGTTTGGACCAATTTCGTCCAAACCATTTGAAAAACTCTCAATCAGACGAACTTTGGGTTCCGAGCTCTCAAAAACTGAAACGGAGCAATGTTTGGACCATGTGTCGTCCAAACCACGTAAAGTACTCTCATTGGGGTGAACTTTCAGTTCCTAACTGTCCAAAAACTCAAACGGAGCAATTTTTCTACCAAGTTCGTCCAAACCATATGAAAAACTCTCATTGGGACGAACTTTGGGTTCCGTGCGCTCAAAAACTGAAACGGAGCAAAGTTTGGACCATGTGTCTTCCAAACCATGTAAAGTACTCTCATTGGGCCGAACTTTGAGTTCCTAACTCTCCAATAACTCAAACGGAGCAAAGTTTGGACCAAGTTTGTCCGAACCATTTGAAAAACTCTCATTCTGAAGAACTTTGGGTTCCGAGCTCTCAAAAATTTTAACGGAGCAAAGTTTTGACCATGTGTCGTCCAAACCACCTAAAGAACTCTCATTGGGAAGAACTTTGAGTTCTTAACTGTCCAAAAACTCAAACGGAGCAAAGTTTGGACAAGGTTCGTCCAAACCATATGAAAAACTCTCATTGGGACGAACTTTGGGTTCCGAGCTCCCAAAAACCGAAACGGAGCAAAGTTTTGACCATGTGTCGTCCAAACCACGTAAAGAACTTTCATTGGGCCGAACTTTGAGTTCCTAACTCTCCAAAAACTCAAACGGAGCAAAGTTTGGACCAAGTTCGTCCAAACCATATGAAAAACTCTAAATGGGACGAACTTTGGGTTCCGACCTCTCAAAAACCGAAACGGAGCAATGTTTTGACAATGTGTCGTCCCAACAACCTAAATAACTCTCATTGGGAAGAACTTTGAGTTCCTAACTCTCCAAAAACTCAAACGGATAAAAGTTTGGACCAAGTTGATCCAAACAATATGAAAAACTCTCATTCGGACGAACTCTGGATTTCGAGCTCTCAAAAACTGAAAGGGAGAAAAGTTGTGACCATGTGTCGTCCAAACCACCTAAATAACTCTCAATGGGAATAACTTTGAGTTCCTAACTGTCCAAAAACTCAAACGGAGCAAAGTTTGGACAAGGTTCGTCCAAACCATATGAAAAACTCTCATTGGGACGAACTTTGGGTTCCGAGCTCCCAAAAACCGAAACGGAGCAAAGTTTGGACCATGTGTCGTCCAAGCCACGTAAAGAACTCTCATTGGGAAGAACTTTGAGTTCCTAACTCTGCAAAAACTCAAACGGAGCAAAGTTTGGACCAAGTTCGTCCAAACCATTTGAAAAACTCTCAATCAGACAAACTTTGGGTTCCGAGCTCTCAAAAACTGAAACGGAGCAATGTTTGGACCATGTGTCGTCCAACCACGTAAAGTACTCTCATTGGGGGCGAACTTTCAGTTCCTAACTCTCCAAAAACTCAAACGGAGCAATTTTTCTACCAAGTTCGTCCAAACCATATGAAAAACTCTCATTGGGACGAACTTTGGGTTCCGTGCTCTCAAAAACTGAAACGGAGCAAAGTTTGGACCATGTGTCGTCCAAACCACGTAAAGAACTCTCATTGGGAAGAACTTTGAGTTCCTAACTCGTCAAAAACTCAAACGGAGCAAAGTTTGGACCAATTTCGTCCAAACCATTTGAAAAAACTCTCAATCAGACGAACTTTGGGTTCCGAGCTCTCAAAAACTGAAACGGAGCAATGTTTGGACCATGTGTCGTCCAAACCACGTAAAGTACTCTCATTGGGGTGAACTTTCAGTTCCTAACTGTCCAAAAACTCAAACGGAGCAATTTTTCTACCAAGTTCGTCCAAACCATATGAAAAACTCTCATTGGGACGAACTTTGGGTTCCGTGCGCTCAAAAACTGAAACGGAGCAAAGTTTGGACCATGTGTCTTCCAAACCATGTAAAGTACTCTCATTGGGCCGAACTTTGAGTTCCTAACTCTCCAATAACTCAAACGGAGCAAAGTTTGGACCAAGTTTGTCCGAACCATTTGAAAAACTCTCATTCTGAAGAACTTTGGGTTCCGAGCTCTCAAAAATTTTAACGGAGCAAAGTTTTGACCATGTGTCGTCCAAACCACCTAAAGAACTCTCATTGGGAAGAACTTTGAGTTCTTAACTGTCCAAAACTCAAACGGAGCAAAGTTTGGACAAGGTTCGTCCAAACCATATGAAAAACTCTCATTGGGACGAACTTTGTGTTCCGAGCTCCCAAAAACCGAAACGGAGCAAAGTTTTGACCATGTGTCGTCCAAACCACGTAAAGAACTTTCATTGGGCCGAACTTTGAGTTCCTAACTCTCCAAAAACTCAAACGGAGCAAAGTTTGGACCAAGTTCGTCCAAACCATATGAAAAACTCTAAATGGGACGAACTTTGGGTTTCGACCTCTCAAAAACCGAAACGGAGCAATGTTTTGACAATGTGTCGTCCCAACAACCTAAATAACTCTCATTGGGAAGAACTTTGAGTTCCTAACTCCTCCAAAAACTCAAACGGTATAAAAGTTTGGACCAAGTTGATCCAAACAATATGAAAAACTCTCATTCGGACGAACTCTGGATTTCGAGCTCTCAAAAACTGAAAGGGAGAAAAGTTGTGACCATGTGTCGTCCAAACCACCTAAATAACTCTCAATGGGAAGAACTTTGAGTTCCTAACTGTCCAAAAACTCAACGGAGCAAAGTTTGGACAAGGTTCGTCCAAACCATATGAAAAACTCTCATTGGGACGAACTTTGGGGTTCCGAGCTCCCAAAAACCGAAACGGAGCAAAGTTTGGACCATGTGTCGTCCAAGCCACGTAAGAACTCTCATTGGAAGAACTTTGAGTTCCAACTATGGCAAAAACTCAAACGGAGCAAAGTTTGGACCAAGTTCGTCCAAAACCATTTGAAAAACTCTCAATCAGACAAACTTTGGGTTCCGAGCTCTCAAAAACTGAAACGGAGCAATGTTTGGACCATGTGTCGTCCAAACCACGTAAAGTACTCTCATTGGGGCGAACTTTCAGTTCCTAACTCTCCAAAAAACTCAAACGGAGCAATTTTTCTACCAAGTTCGTCCAAACCATATGAAAAACTCTCATTGGGACGAACTTTGGGTTCCGTGCTCTCAAAAACTGAAACGGAGCAAAGTTTGGACCATGTGTCGTCCAAACCACGTA